>VDFB02000363.1:1092028-1692028 GCA_007258455.2 Sequoia sempervirens
AGACGACTACACGTACATTAAGATCACAAGCAGAGGGAAGAACAACTAAAGGGGACAAATATTGATTTAGAAAATGATACTCCACTTCAGCTTTATGTAGCTTTGAAAAAGAAACAAAAAAAAAGGTGATTGTAATCATATCATGACAACCATATTTTTGATAATATGTAAAAACTAAAAGAATGAATATTATATGTTAATGAAAGAATGTGAAGATGTTAATTAATGAATGTTATATGTTAATGAATGAATGTTATATGTTATTAATGGATGAATCAATGATTAATGTTATATGATTGGGTATGGGGAATTGAGAGTGATGTGAGGGGGGGGAAGGGGCCAAATGAGCTTCCACTGTCACATGGTTGGCCTTGTTAAGTAGAGAATATTAAACTATTCTCTAAACAAAGAGAAGCTCAATAAGGTAATGCACTTTTAAATATAAGAAATGCATCGTTTGAAGCATCAAACCAATATGCAGTCTATATGTATGATCAGTCGTCAGTCTCCGCAATGGTACATTTCCACAAATATTTTTTTAAAAAAAAAATTGCTTCTTCGTCGCAATTTTGACGACAACCACCGATAAATTAATAGAAAGGCTCAACAAAGTTGCTATAGCTATGATGACGATTTCATCGTAACTCCCTACCCATTTCGCTGCCCTTCTTATGATCTTTCGGTGTTGCTACCACGCTACTCCCTACCCATTTTGTCACACTTTCGATGAACTTTTGGTGTTCTTCCGATGCTACTCCTTGCTAATTTCATCGCAAAGTCGCCGAACTCTTGGTGTTGCTTCGATGCTACTACTTGCCTATTTTGTTACACATTCGATGAACTTTTAGTGTTGTTTCAATGCTACTACTTGCCTATTTCGTCGCAATTGCGACGAATGTCTTTTGTTGTTTTGACACTACTACTTCCCCATTTCATCGAACCGGAAACGAACTTCTAGTGTAATTCGTCAGTGGATACACAAAGTTTTTTTCGATATTCTGGCGAAATCCTAAGGTATTTCATGATGCCGTCAACCGATGATTCTTCACCTTTATTTTGGCATTTAATTTGTCATTGTCCTTTCGATGAAAAAATAGCGACAGAAAGATTTTTGCCATTGCATCGCTCTTCCAACAAAGATTTGTCGAACGACTGATGAACGCCCATCAAAAAATGGTGTCAAATCCAGTAGTGTGTGTGCCTTTGGAAGCAGTGTCACCATAGTGAACCTCCTTTTCTTCACGAAAGGGAGTTGGTTCCACCTGTGTCACCCTATGGGGTCGACATCTAAGGTGAGACAGTCAGGACAACTATAGATGGGGGCCGACGTCTAGTGGAAGACTGCCAGGACAACCCATGTCTGGATCATGCAATGAGACTCTCCACTGCTATAGCCATGCATTCCCTTGACTTGTATTTTTTATTTTATGTTATGTGTGCCTTTGGAAGCAGTGTCACCGTAGTGTAATGATATGTTGTAGTTTGCATGTTGGGATTCCTTTATAGTCTTGTTATGTTAGTTGGTGGTCCCTTATTATCATTGTGGTGGTGGGACCCTTTGCTATCTCCTAGCACTGGGGGTAGACCTTTGGGTTCCACATGGTCAGGTGGAATGTGCCTTGTACTCCATTGGGTTCCCTTACCTTGTTCATGTTCATGGTGATCACTCCTAGATTTGAAGACTTTTGCACTTGATTCAATTCATGAGGATTATCTTTCATGTATTGTATCATAATCTATTGTAATATGTATTATTCTCTTCTTGTACTCTCATCACCTATTTACATGGAGACATTGTGGTTCAAGATGTAATGGTGTAATGATGTATCATTGTAACAATTGTAAATTCTCTCTTGTAATGAAGAATGCAATTGATATTATAGTCGATTTAATGAATATAGATGTTATTATATTGAACCATGAAATGGATAATTCATATTAGTTTATGTTATAAATGTGATGATTAAATGAGATTCATATTGTTGTTATAATTTATTAATGTAAGGATTTATAGTTTCTTGCTAATTTAGTTAATGAGAATCGAGTAGCATAGTCATGGGCCTTAGAGGACATAGATTAGAAAAATAGTTAATGTTACACTTGCAATTGTGTGAATGTTGCACTTTCAAAAAAAAAAATGTTTGTTTTAGGTGTCTAGTGTGTTGTCCTCTAGGGTTTCATGGTGGGGTGCTACAGGAAGGATTGTCCTTTGGCTAAGGATAACTTGAGAGGGGATTTCAAACCAACTAAGAATAAAAAATAAACTAATTACCTGAAAGATGATGGGGAAATGTTGGTAGATGAAATGGAAACTTCATCTAGAAACCATGGAAAAACTATGCCCCCATAGAACTATAAGAATAAAATTGTGTTGGAAAATGGTCAACACTCCCCTCGAGATTCGTTACATGGACTAACTGCCTCCCATGGATCTGTTAACTCTGGTAGTTGTATTGGGCATTAACAGGTCGATGTTTTGGTGCAATGACAACTGTGGGCCAATAATTGGTATCAAAGCCAAAGGTGTCTGGTTTGAATCCCCTCGGGTAATGCTGAGGGGGAGTTTGTTGGTAGATGGTCAGTGCTCCCTGTGGGATTCGTGACATGGACTAACCACCTCCCATGGATCTATTAACTCTAGCAGTTGTATCGGGCATTAATAGGTTGATATTTTGGTGCAATTACAACTATGGGCCAACAAATTGGTTCTTCTTCAGGTATTGAGAATTTAAAATTGTTTCTTGAGGATCCTCTTTTTGAAGGTGGGTTGGAGGTAGTCTATGTGAAGTCCATGTCTCCCCCAATTCTTCCTTAAAAGCATCTCCCAAATAAAAAATTTCCCATAAGGGATCCTTACAACCCTCATCCTTGGACTCCATTCAAGACAAAGCTAAAAATATAAGGCAAGTTTTGAGACAATCTAACTGTGGGGTAAGCATTGTTAGTTTATCCACCAATTCCAACCTCACTCTTGACAGCAACCCCAAGGTTGTGGGGAATCAAAGAAAAATGCTTAGAAGATTGCCTTAGATTCCATTAAGGCTAAAGCAGAAAAGATTAGACAAATTATGGATATCTCTAATGTGGAGGAATTAGTGGAACCCAATATAGAAAAATATATCCTCAATTCTAAATATGATCCATTTGGTAAGGAAGTGGTTGTATCATGCTACAATGCCATATGTGGTGGTCCAGAGCTTGATAATCATCTTTCCTTAAAAAGTCCACCTGTCAAAGGTGAAGAGAATAAGAAGAGAAAGCTTATTGATAGACCAACTTCTTCTAACTCTAGGTCTGATAAAAAAGTGACTAAGAAAGGTAAAGAAGAAAAAATACCTAAGTGCTTTGATAGATTGTATAAGAATTAGAAGAATACCCCCACTCCTAAAACCAAATGAACTTTCAGATCTTTAGTTGGAATTTGAGGGGTTTAAAATCTATGGACAAGAAGTATGTTGTTAGAGCCTTTTGTAACAATAGACAACATTTGGACTTTTTATGTTTGCAAGAAATAAAATTAAATGGCTTCCAAGATGAGTGTGTATCAAAATTTATTTGGAAAAATGAAAAATTCTTTTATAATAAGAATGAAAAGGGGAAGGGTGGTACTACTATATTTGTTCATCCAAAATGGCACAAACATATACATCAATGGAGATCCTCACCATTTAATAGACTGGTGTAGATCTCATTATCTATAGGCTCAAAAATTGTGGGGATTTTCTCCCTATATGCCTCTAATGACTATAGAGAAAGAATGGACCTATGGAATTGGATGGTAATTAATCTCCCTAAAATCCCTTGGGTATGCACTAGAGAGTTCAATAAGATTGAAAACAATTCCAACGAAAAAGGTGGTAAAGACCCTCCATGGAAAGGAGATGAGCTTTAATTTTTGTCTAAAATGAGGCATTCTCTTAATCTTTGTGAATCATTAGAGAACTATAAGGATTCATCCTGATCAATCTAGTTTACTTGGTGGAATAATCAAGGATCAAATAGGAGGATTTACTATTTTTTGGATATATTTTATGGTGATAGAAAGCATATCACCTTTTTTGGAAACCAGGATGAAAATATTGTTGGTGTGGTTCCTACACCTATGTTTGATCATTCTCCCTTTGAGACTATTGTTACTTTTTCCTCGACTTGTCCTACCACCCCTCTATAGAGACCCTCAACATTTGAACTAAATAGCTCACTACTTAATGACCCAAATTGTCTTAGGAGAATTGAGACTGTTACTACTTTGACCAAATTCCTTAATACAAGGATGGAGCCTATTCAAAGGTGGGATGTCCTAATAGTAGCTTGGCGAAAGATTTTCCAAATTGTGGGAAAAAAGAAAGCTAAAGATAGAAATATGATAGGAAATTTTATACATCAAAAATTGTTAATGCTTGAATTTCAAGTCCAAGAAAAAAACCCTAACCCTAAAGTGGAATTTTTTCTTATCAGAACCATATCCCTGTTAAGGAAAGTACAAAACTATAAGTTCCAGGGCCAAAGGATTAAGGCTAAAATTCACTATCTATATGAATGAGATAGGGGGTCTAAGTATTTCTTCAAGTTAGTTAAGGCTAATTAGGAAAATGAACATTTAGGTCCAATCTTAGATAATGGGTGTCTATTTGAGGACCTAAACTTTATGAAAAGGGCATTCTACTCCTTTTTTCTAGAAATTGTTTTTTTTTTAAAAG
Source organism: Sequoia sempervirens (assembly GCA_007258455.2). NCBI lineage: Eukaryota > Viridiplantae > Streptophyta > Pinopsida > Cupressales > Cupressaceae > Sequoia > Sequoia sempervirens. The sequence goes on from VDFB02000363.1 coordinate 1,096,729, forward strand.
AGTTACAACAATAAGGAAGCCAATTTTTTTTGTCTTAAAATGATTCCTAAAAAAATTAGTGATGAGGATTCTAAGATGCTAGAAAAATACATTTCCTTGCAATAAATTGAATACACTATTAGATCCTTGGCCAATGGTAAACCACTTGGTATGGATGGACTTACAACAAAGTTTTACAAAGATAACATTGGTTGGATTGGAGTTGAGTTACTAGAACTTAATAACTATGCCTTTATGAACAAATCTTTGGGACCATGTATTAATAGAGGGATTATCAAACTAATTCCTAAGGAGGGTGATAAAACACTCATTAAGAATTGGAGGCCCATCACCCTACTGAACATATCCTACAATATTATTGCTCAAACACTTGTTGGTAGATTAAGTGACATCCTTGGTAAAGTGGTCTTGGTCACTCAAACATGCTTTGTTAAGGGAAGGTATATTCTTGAGAATCTTATTACTAGTTGGGAAGGGATGAATTGGGCTAAGTATGATAAGAAATAGGTGGCAATGATCCTCCTCGACTTTGAAAAGGATTATGGCAAAATTGAATGGCCTTTTGTGATAGATATGTTGAAATATTTTGGCCTCCCACCCTCTTTCTATAAATGATCAAGATCCTTTTTAATGATTCTTCTATAGTCATTGATGTTAATGGAGAGATTTTAGATGCAATTCCCCTACAACGATCTATTAGACAAGGGTATCCTGTTGCCCCTACTATGCTTTTTATTGTAGCTAATGCTTTGCACTATATTCTTAGATCTAATCTATTGTTCCCACTATAAATGGTATTTATTTATCCAATCAATAATACCTATTGAATGTACAATTTGTTGATGATACTACTTTATTTATTGAATTGACTGAAGCTAATTTTGATAATGTCATGAAAAGAATAGATGTTTTTTGTGATGCCTTTAGTTCTAAGATTTCCCACCATAAATCAATGATTATTGGGTGGGATCATGACCCACTAACCTGGCTTGTAAATAAGGGATGGGGGTGGTCTAACCCTTATAGTATTGTAAGGTATTTAGGCATACCTTCTTTGTTTTCCCTCACTCAAAAATATATAGGAGTGGATTTTTCAAACAATAGAAAAGAAACGTCATAAGTGGCAGACCCAACTTCTTTCCCTTGCTGGCAGACATCAAATTGTGCAAAAGGTCATTGTTGCATGTTTTTTACCACTCTTCAGCATTGATTTTTGCTAATATCCATTTCAACAAACTTCAAAAGAACTTGAGAGAGGTTTTGTGGTCTGATGGCAAGGGGAATAAAAAAAGGCATAATGTAAATTGGTAGTGGTGTTGTCTCCCAAAAAAAAGGTGCATTGGGTTTGAAGGACCTCCAGATGCAAGGGATTGCACTTGCTTCAAAATGGATTTTTAAAGATTTGGATGGTAATGAACCATGGAAAGTGTTGATAAGACATAATCTTGCACTATCTAAACTAAAGAGGTGTATAATGGAAAAATATTCATGTGCATTCAATATTCTATTTGGGAAATTTGAGGTAAATGTTTTTGGCTCTAATTTATTTTCCTCCCTTTGAAAATCATAGTCTCAAGTCAGATACTTGATATTTGGGGGAGAAGCAGTAAACTTCTCTTCATCATGGTTTGTTCCTAGAATAGATCTATATGGTGGAATATTGTTCTGAATGAGAAATATTTGGTCCTATCTCAAGGTTGTTCTACAAAGAAGTGGTATTCACGAGGGGTTTGTGTCTTTCAAGATTTGGTGGTTGACAGATGCTTGGATTCTTGGGAGAAGATGAATGCTAAGCATGGACTACCTCCTCAGATAAAAGACTTATAGTATGATAAAAAATAGCTTGTGCAATGGGTTTCCTAGAACTTTAGTGGGTGAATCTAATGCTTTGGACAATATGAAATGGGTTGATGGTTCTAAATTTTTATCTATCTCTATGAAGGATATTTATTTGATGCTTGTTGGCTTGGGAGAGGTCTATAACTAGTTAAACACTACATGAAATTTGAATTGGAATGTTGCTAAGTGCACCAAAAAATTTACCCATCTTTGGAATAACAACGTGGAACAAAAAAAAACTTGTTTTCGTTGGATGTTGATTTTAAAAAAACTTGTTTTTGGTAAAGTTTTGCATGATTATGGTATCCCTACAAGAACTTGTGCTTGTTATTTTGTGCCTGAAACTTTTGAGCATCTATTTTTTTATTATCAATATGTCATTGCTATTTGGTCTTTGTTTTTTGGCCTCCCTATCAACTGGAATGATCACATATGATTTTCTTGCTATGAGATTCTTCCTAGTTATGCTAAAAATTTTGATGTTTCTTTGCATAAATTTTGGCTTGTTTTGTCAAATGAGATTTTGTGGTTTCTTTGGAAGAAGAGGAGTGAAGATATTTTTCAGGAGAAAATAAGGCATCTTATTGAGTTTAATAGTGAACTCACCTTTTTTAAAATCATGTTGCAGGTATTGGCTACCATGGAGATCTCTAAGGATTGCTTTATGATCTTGTTGAAAGAAGGTGTCATGCTTATTTACAAATCTGATATTACATTTGTGCACTTCTTCCCTCAAGGGAGGAATAAATTAAACCAAGAGGAATTGTCGCTGCTAAACAATTACCATTAGGAGAGAAAGATGAGAAAATATCACTTAAAAGTAGATCACCCCAACTAAATCGATATTGATCCCCCTGCTTAATGAGCATGGACCCTAATCTAATTTTTCCTCCTATTGGGGCCTATGATGTTGATAAAGATAAATGTAGCAATAGTTCCATAAGAGATTATAACTAAGTATAGTCAATATGTTATCTTTCTAGACCCAATATGTAATTAGCATAACAACCTTTTTTGGTCCTATGATGGTTATGTAATCCTCCCTATGATTCAAAGGGGGCAACAACTCCACACGATGTAATATATTGTCGTAAACTATCTTTAATATATATATACATATGTGTATGTATATATACATATATATATATGTATATATATATTTATATGTACATATATATATACATATATATGTATGTATATATATACATATATATGTATATGTATATGTATATGTATATATATATATAGAGAGAGAGAGAGATGTAAAATTGACCTAACGCTTATCACACATCCTAAATGGCATTTTTTCATCATCGGCATCATTATCACCTAATATCATGACATTTCACATCAAAAGCATCAAAAACACTAATTTATTTTATTAATTGAATTATTTAACATTATTTAATTAATTCACTTTTTCATAATTTTTGACCAATTAAATAAATTTCATTTATTTAATAAAGTCCTAATCTAACTTTATTCCTCCTGATTAATTAAACAACATCAATTATTTAATTATGTCGCTAATTTTCCCTATTCCCCTAAGTTAATTGAATTATTAACACTTAATAGTTTAATTAAATCACTTCCCCCAAATTTGAATAATTAAATAAACTATTCAAACATCATCAAAAAGGTCAAACAAACAAATACAACTTTGTTTGCAAAAGACAAACTTGATTTGCACGTTCAACTCAAAAAGATTAATTAATTAAATCAATCAATTAATTACCCTCACCCACTTTCATGATTGAACAAATTGTGATCCATCGATTGCTCACTCTGTTCCTAACAAATCAATTTATTCTTCAATCCTACTGAAGGCTCAAATTGATTTCATCAATTTCACAGATTGATCCACATGATTTCTTCAATTCCACAGATTATTCAATCTATTCCCTCAATCCCACTGAACACTTAAAATGATTTCTTCAATCACACCGATTACGTAATCAAAATCCACTAATTATTCCTATCTATTGAACCTCTCAACATCTTTCAACCGTTGATTGAGATATTCTACTATGTGATCTTGAACGTTCATTTCAAAACACAAATTCTATATAACAAACCTCTTTCCTCTCAAAAAGGATTGGAGAATCAACACATTTTACGCAACGAAGTAACACCAAAGTCTTAATCGATATTTTGACAAAGCTTCAACACACATCTTCGATCAACAACACATGCACATTCTTCAAGATTTTGCACACAACAATGGAGACTTCTCATTGATACGAACAACCCAACATCTTCACAAACACACTTCGACATGGGATGGTAAAGTTACTTTATTTTGAGTTCATTGCCATTGCTTTGTTCCAATTTCATTCTTGAATTCATTTATTTTGTGGTTAGTTTCTATTCATCAATTTGACTACATTGCATGATCTTGATTTCCCCCTTACACACACACAATATATATATATATATATATATATATATATATATATATATATGGGTGATCCCACAATAATGGGTTATAGTTTTTGGCCAAACTTGACATTAAAATCAAGATTTTTCACCAGACATTCACTTTCTTACACCTATAGTGGCTAAACCATTAAGGTTTTGAAGATGAATCAAACTAGTTATTTGTTAGATATTTTGTATAGATTCTAATTATAATTTTTTTTTAAATTAAAAAATAAATTGTGAATCATTTTATGTAATTTTTAATAACTTATTTTTTTTACTAATCAGCATTTTTAAAAAGTGATGTTTACTTCGGCCCACGTAACTTTTTTTATAGATAGGATACAATTCTAATTTTTAAAATACAATTTTTTCACACCAATATCTAGGGAATGGATATTTTTTCATAATTTTTTGTTACATATTATTTTTTTAATTAATTTTCCAATTTAGCGTAATTATAATTTGGATAGAGGTGTATTTCGGCCCGCATAACTTTTTTTGTATTCATTTGAATTCAATTATTATTTTTTTGTTGGAGTAAGGACATCAATACCTAGTGTACATGTATTTTTTAGAATTTTTTTTCTCTATTTTTCTATTTTTTTGTATGTGTGAAATAAAGAACTTGATGTTCATTGAAAATCCTACATTCACAAGAAATAAAAAATAAATATAATAATCAAATTAAACATATTTAAAATTATAATTTTTGGGAAGATTATAATAAGGGCTGCAAGCTTACAAAACATAAATTTTAAATGAATTCATTTGATCACCCAAAAGGTAAATCAAAAGTGATTTTCTATCAGCATTTTGATAGGTGTAGAGGAGACTTGATTATAGGTATGGTTTAAATCTAACAAGGTTCTGTCCAAGGGGGTTTGATCAATCCCTCTTTAATTAAAATAATTTAAATGGAACCTTTAAAGTCATAAATCATTGTATTTTCTAAAAATATGTGATTTCAGGCAAAAATCAGGATGCCCCAAAAAGTGTAACCCATTAATGTGGCAACACCCATATATATATATATATATATATATATATAGAGAGAGAGAGAGAGAGAGAGAGTTCAATTGTTTAAGGAATTTGAATTTGAAATTTTAGGTCTTTAAACATTTAATACATTGAACTCCATATATAATGTTTGTAACATGCATGTGTATATGTATACATATATATCTCTAGATACATGTACATAAATACACATGTAGATAAACACACACACATAAGTTTAAGTACACATGTCAAACTCTATAAATTATGTTTGTAGACATGAAGGATGTACATGTACACATGTCAAATATGTATCTAGATCCAAACCCATACACAAACATCCATAAACATATTTATATAAACATGGACCTATTATATTTCTTGATCCTAAAATGTCAAATTGAAGCTCTCTAAATAGCTAATTTTTTTGGAGCCTTGAGTAAAATGTTCAATTACAATCCTAGACAACTATTTTTAATGGGCTCAAAGACTTTATATATATCATACATGTATGTATGTACATATATGTATACATATATGTACATGTATGTACATACAAATTGCTAGTACATATACATGCATGTGCATGTAGGTGCACATATGTATAAATATTTAAAATTTGTCAATATTATTTTAACCAGGTAAAATTTTCAATTGAAAACCTATATATATATATATATATGAACATACACATGTACACATGAAATTTGACTTGGATATATTTAATATGTGATTTACTAAAAAAATAACTTGATAATAGATAATTAGGAAACATGATCAAGTGGGAAGCGAGTTCTAGATATCAAACAATTTTGATTAAAATACATGATCCATTTCATCATTCTCATTTAAATGTACATTCAAAATTATGCTAAAGGATATCATACAAATTCTTGGGCACGGTGTAGTATGCGAAAATTTGTAAAGGAGTGTTGTAGCATTAAACCAATAGTTCCAACACATCTAGAATTGGGATTTTTTACATAATAAATTTTCTTGGTGTAGGATAATTCAAAATCCCAAATGCCAAATGAGTGTGTAATACTAATTTGATAAGATTTTATATTTAGATGTTTACTTTTGATCATTATAAACAATGCAAATTTAAAGATAAAAATCAAACAAACTCGAAAGCAATGAAATCAAATCAAATTCTAATCCAACTTACAAACTCCACTACAAACCTCAAAATAAGTCAATTTTTATTTTCCTTGAAGGTGTGTGGATGCACAATCTTTGTCGGATAACACTAGATGTGATTGATGATTGATTGATTTTCGATTTCGATAGAGTGTGATTTGTTAGATATATGATTGATGATTTTGACAAAATGTGATTCTTAGAAGTATGATGGATCCCAATGATGAAGAGAATGTTTGAATTTATAGATCTAGGAGATGTGGATGAGGATTTTTGAACCTGATTTAACTAGAAAATCAATGGGGTCAACTCAACTGAAATTAATAATTTTCCAATTCAAGTCATGAGAGGATAATATTGAATTTTATAATTAAAATGATGGATAAATATACACATGAAGTTTCCAATTTCAAGATTTGTTAATTGATGAAGAGTGAAAAGGTTTTTAAAATGGAAGAAGAGTTAACTTGATTGAAGAAAGAGTTGTCTGAAGTGATGGATATAGAAAATTTAAGTTTCCTAATGAAAATTGTGTTAACTGATTAGTAATGATGGAGTTGACTAAAGAGATGAAAATATAAATTGACTAGATAATTAGCTCACATTTAATTAAATAATATAATATTATTTAATTAAATAGATAAAATGGAAATTTTAATGATTATTAATTAAATAATGGTAATATGAGGTAAATTATAATAAATTAATGATGATTAATGAATAATTAATATGATTAATGATAGGTGCATTATATGATGATGACTAGGGTTAGATGGAATAATTTAGGTGTGTACAATCATTACTATGATTTTCTACATAGCAAGTATCACTAATGAGGTAGTTGAAATAAGGGGAAATATCATTTACATGTCATATATATCTATTTAGATGTGCCTACCATGCATAATAGTGGGAGATAATAGGGAAGATGTGTCATTAAATAATGTTACACCATCCTCATTTTGTTCTTTACCATTAGTATAAGTTATGTACAAGATGGAATGTAGGACATACTCAAAAAGTATGCAAGAAAATGTTAAATGTTAAAATCATGAATGGATTCAAAGGAGAGTTTCATTTAAACTTATAGTATATCAAAATATTTCCTAGTAAAATCAATCAGATCCACTAACGCCTATGCTAGAAGTAAAAGAATAATAATAATGAGTAAAACATGCTCTATGCACTTAATTATAAAGTTTATTTTGTGTGAGAACTCATGAAAAATCACATGAAATGATGTATAATAATGATGACATGAACAAAACCATTGTTTAACACTATCGATCAAGGTATCAACAAATACATGTATCAAAGTATTATCACCATGTATAGAATCATAATGTGAAGATAGACATAGTCTAACATATAATTTTTCATCTTTATTATGATTAAATGAATCTACCATAAGTGTCTTAAAAGAATGTGTATACTAAGGTGAATCATAATGAAATAGAGATTCATTAACCATATCAAAAGAAAAAAAAGAACTACAACTATTCTTATCCATAAATATTTCAATAATAGTACACTAGAGAGAATATTAACTAGTATCATGTGAAGGTGCAATGTGTATATCACTAGAATTATCAAGGAAAGATGAAGAAAAAAATGTTCAATTAGGAAAGAAATAAAATATAGTATGAAACATGTAGAAGGGATAGAATAAGGAATATCAATATCATTTGGAGGTCAAATATTTGTCAAGTTGGTAATGAGTTGTCTATTATTTAAGTAGTTTTTTTTTAACTAAAGAATTAGGTAACACAATAAAAGGCCATGCCACTAACAAATTATGCATGAAAAGCTTTAAAATTAGACCAAATACCTAATTCATGCTAGTTGAAGACAAAATGTTAGTACTAATAGTTCAAATTGTAAGTTGATAGAAAATTGTATTCATTGTTTTGAATTATTGAAGGTAGAAGAAGTATTGTGATGTTTTTTCATTACTAAAATAGCTATTTTAGGGTTTCAAAATAGTTGTTAGGGATTCAATTGAAGATTTTAGGGTTTTAAAATAGTTACATTTAGGGTTTCAAAACCGAATATTTTAGGGTTTCAAAACTAAACATTTTAGGGTTTGAATTGAAGATTTTAGAGTTTCAAACTAGTTGTTTATGGCTTGAATTGAAGATTTTAGGGTTTCAAACTAGCTATTTAGTGTTTGAATTGAATATTTTAGGGTTTCAAAATTGTTGTTTAGGGTTTGAATTGAATATTTTAGGGTTTTAAACTAGCCATTTAGGATTTGAATTGAATATTTTAAGGTTTCAAAAAAGTTGTTTAGAGTTTCAAAATAGTTGTTTAGGGTTGAACAAAAAAATCATTTAGGGTTTCAGATTAACTATTTAGGGTTTTAAAATAATTGTTTAGGGTTTAATTAAATATTTTGCATGATTAAAAACTATATAAAATATAATTATATTTTGATCACTTGAAAAATCAATGATAAAGTATTAAAAAATATATGTTAAATATCAAAATATTCAAGTAGTTGAGAGACAAAGACCTCCATTTTACGACACATGGCAATTTGATTATGAATGATTGGTTGAACTTGTGATTCAAAATTCTTTGGATGTTGATGGGATCCCTATTATTTGAAGTCAATCCATGAATCACTATAGAGCTCACTTTCAAACCGTGCTGCTAGATAAAAAGCAAAATGATGGGGAAAAATAATTTCAATTTTATTTCTTTTTATTTTATCCCTATTTTAGACCCTTTGAATGAAGGATTTTTTTTTTATGATGACTAGGCTCCTTCAAACAAAAGAAGGTGTTTGAGATGTTTGAGCCCCCAACACCTTCAAAAATATTATGTCCCATAAATGAGATTCATTATTATCGATTCACCTAAGGATAATTCAATTGAACTGAATTGAGCATAGAAAGTGAATGTTTTACGGTCACATAAATGTAATAAGGAAGTTGTAAGGTATGCAAATTCTTTTATTGCAAGCCATGGAGAAAAATATATTAATAAAATTTCCAAAATCTTCTTCCTAAAAGGACATTCAAAGACTCCCCAAATATCTAATGGATCTTTGGCTTTGATATTTCTAAGCTACTTAGCTCTTAGGGATAACATTGCTTGGTAAGAAAGTTTCTCTAGAGGAATGGAAGTCATTGGTCGATCGAGTGAAAATAAACTCTCCTCCTAGAAAGGAAAGTGGTTATCACTAGCTAGAAGATTTCAATTGATTAAATATTCTTTATTAACTATTCAAATTTATGTTATTTCCATCTTCCAAATATTGGGGAAGATTGGTAGAGAATTTTCAAACATTAAGGGGAACTTTTTTTGGAGTGGAAAGGAGGAAAGAGGAAAATTTAATCTAGTTAAATGGGATTTGGTGTTAAGGGAAATAAAGATAAGAGGTATATCCTTTAAGGATTACAAGTAGATGAACAAATAATTGGGTATTAATTTTTTATGGATAATGTATACAAAACATAGTAGAATTTGGAGAAAAATCTTATACTCCAAGTACATTGATAATGAGAAAGATGAAATATTACTTTTTCAACATAGCATTCCATTAGGTATTGACATTTATAATTTTACTATAAATTTTAGTGCATTACTTTTTATTGACTTGAGATAGATAATAAGTAGGGGAAATAAGGTGGATTTATGGTATGATGCTTGGATCTCAAATAGACTTGTTTGAGAATAAGTTTTTTAAACCTCTTATTTTTTGTGAGAATATGATTTGTAGGACTAAAAATATATTAAATAAATAGGTGGCATGAAGAATTGGATTGGATTGAGGAAATCCTTCCCAAATATCAATGGAGCTTTTAATCTACTAATATCGCTCTTTTGAAAACAATCCATCCTAGAAAGAATGAAGGAGGATTAGTGTGTGAGGAATGGGTGTTTTTTGAAATAGGTCTCAATTATGGTAGCTTCCTTTACCACTCTTTCTAAGGTACTTGTCGATGGGACACCTTTCCTAGGTGGAAAAAATTGTATTAGCCATGGCCTACCAGAATTAAATGCATTTTTGTATATTATGGGCAAAGGGAGAGCTATCACAAGTGATAGGCTTGTTATCTTGGATTGATTATGGTCATCATGGTGTGTTACATGTGGGGATAAGGAGGAGAATAATTTCCACCACTTCATTGGTTGTCCATTTTCCAATTAATCATGGTGCTAGTCTATAGAGAAATGAGGATTAATTTGGGACCTCCTTCTAGTATTGTTGAATTCCTAATAGGTGGGTCCCTTAGAATTAAGAGTTTAGATCTTCTAGTATGGTTTAGAGCCTTTCCCCTTCCTTAATAGTTTGGAACCTCTGGATTGAGAGAAATAGGAGAACCTTTGAGGAAAAAGACTTCTAAACATAATTTATCTAGGATAGGATTGTGACATTGATATAAAAACTTGGGGAGTGTTAGGCCTCTCAACACTAGAGAAATTATCTAGATCAATTGAAGTGGTTGGAGGCTTGGTGTAGGTTGAGATGGTTGTAAAAGATAATATTTGGGGTCAAATTGTCCAAGTTTGAAACCATGAAAGGACACCATCAAGAGATTAGATATATAAAGATGAATTTTGGCAAGGCAACAAATAAAAATCTGGGATAAGTAGGTGGCAGATATGTTTTAAAAATGAGCCTAGACAACCTTTATTGATGATGACCTTCAATTTTAGGATTGAAATGGAAATGATATAGGGTAGAGATCTTCTTTGTGGGTTTGTTGAGGTGTTGAAACAAGGATAGAAGAAGCTAACGGTGGAAGGAGACTCTAAATTGATCAGTGATTTCATGATGGGTGGCACTTGCATACCTTGGCTTTTTGACATTGTCTTCTCTAATACCATGGTCTTGGTGGGCGAGATTAAAAACATTTTCTTTTCCCACATCAAGAGTAAAGGCAACATTATGGTAAATTCAACTACTAATCAAGGTGGCAACTTAAGAGAAAGGGAAGGAAGGCTAAGTAAGATTTGATCTAGTAAATTCATTGGTGAAGTTCAAACATTACTTTTCAAAGATCTGTAAGGTCCAGATGGTCAAGCTGCCTAATAAAGGGCTAAATTCAAGATGGATTGATATTGTCTACTTTGCACCCTAGCTGCCTAATAAAGGGCTAAATTCAAGATGGATTGATATTGTCTACTTTGCACCCTGATTTTTTGTTTAAATTAAAATTAAAATTATAGAAAGAAATTTGTAATCCTAGTTGGAAACTTTTCAATTTATAGTATGAGTGTCCTATACATAACACAGAAATATATTTTTCGGACAAGACACTAGTTCTCCTAAAAGTTTCGGGATAATAAGAAGAATTCTATTAAAATAGTATCTCTGGGCATTTGAGAATCTGAAATGAGTTGTGCCAATTTCTCGATGGAAGCTTTAACGCATGTGATAGAATCAGCCCAAACAACAAATGGACAATGTTGTTGCAGGCCTGTTCGTAAATTAGCTGTTGACGTTAACCCTTCGAGTATCCATCGTTATTTGATTGATACTAGTACACCAGATAAAGTATATGTATACATCTATTGCATGTGGAGATTTTTAATGGCCGTATTAGAGGTTTTTTTTATATTTGTTGGAGGGTTTTTATATCAATTCAGATAGGTTGAAATTTCTTCTACTAAGAGTTAAAGATTGTGGGGTATTTATTTCTTCAAAGTCATGAGACACTGATTTTGAAACCTTATCTTTAATATAAATGAAAATATACAAATTAAAGAATTGTGGGGTATCCATTCCTTCGAAATCAAGAAATACGATTCTAACTCATCTCTTATGATTTCAAAACCTTGTCTTCAACATAAATGAGAAGATACAAATTGACAGACAAGATCGACTGCCAAATTTAATCCCATGGAATAAATCATATTCAAATTATTTATTACTCTGCAAGAATGCAAGCCTTTTGCCATTGGACGTGATAGCGACTTGAAATGAGTGGTTCAGCATAACCAAGATATAAAACTAGTGATTTTGCACCATTTAAGTAGAATTCAAAGCTTGCCAGAAATTTCTGTGCTTGCCCCTGCAGAACCACAAATGTTGCGTACGACGTGTTGGCAGGTAAGTGTCCTTTGGATCTGAAATGGGCTCTTCCTCTTTTACCCACATCGCTTTCCTATCCAACTGTTTCCTGCCATCGTACATTAATTAGAAAGCTCAATTTCAAGCCTCGGTTACCATCCATTACAAAAAGAGGATTGCACAACTTTTATCTGAGAATCTTTCAGCCTGGATCGAGCCCTCTCACAGAATGCAGTTTCCAAGAGTTGTTACCAAGGTGGGAATCCAATCGCAGGAATTAACTACCCAATCTCAACATGAATCAGATATGCCATTCTTGTACCCCACCAGAAATCAGCTTCACACAGTATTCAATCATCATACTTCCTCCTGTTTCCAAATTCAGAATGGTTCTGGTCTGATGGATTCATCTGAAGTGGAAACAAGAGTCAATAGCCAACAAGAGTATGTGAAAGTTGGTGGGCAAATTCGGTTGGATCTTGATGATCTGAGTGCAGTAGTGGGGAAATGTAATGTGAACCCACTTTTATCAGTGGATGGTGATGGACGTCGTCTTTCTAATTCTTCTGCTGCTCAATATCAGTCCCAAGTCATGTGGGATTGTGATAACAGAATTCTATTTCATGGCCAAATTGGCGCTGTTCCATCCACCAGTAAACCTCTAAAGGTAGATGTTGAAGAGCCACTGAAACCACTGAAGCGAAAGCGATCTGTCAATACCAGTCTTGTACCAAGTTCATTGTTAAAGAAAAACCATGTTCTTTCAGAAAGGCTGCGGCGCAGAGAAATGAATGAGTTATTTGCAGAAATGCGTTCTTTGCTACCAAATCCCAAGGCCAAGGTATGATTTTTTGCATGTCAGTATTACTCGTTTATTCTAGACTACATATTAATCACATTTCTTCTTTCACTGGCTGTTTGTGAGGGTGTTCAGCTATTTAGGGTTAGTATTCGTTGTAATCTTCCTCCTGTTGATAATCAAAGCCTAGTGATAGACTAGGGTTGCCTGCAGATATGTCAAACTATGGTGTTGGCCTCTTCTTTTTTCCCTTTTGTTTCCAGCTCCATGTAAAACCCTATTTAAGCAGTAGAGAATGTTATCTTCTTTAGTTTGGAAAATGTTAAGCAAATATAATATATGTTCTTATCAATTATCAAACAGACCAAATGAATAATTTAAAACTCAAATAAACTTTTCATGGCGGCACATCAGCTTAAGTGAGGTTTTTGAACTAGTTTTTTTTTTTTAAATTGTTGTTTTACAGTTATGTTTGGATTCATTTTAGGCAGTTTTGAATAACTATGTGAATTGGGTAAGTACTTTATTTATTTATTCGAGATCATGCCATTTTAAAGTATGAATCAGGTGCAAGTAACTATATCTATATATTGTGATGGTTTTTGAGGATTTATTTGATGCAGTTATTTTTCTTAATGAAAGAATTTTTTTTATAATTAAAAGGAAACTTAAAATTATTATTAAAGTATATAAATATTCATAAATGATAAAGGAATTGAAGATAAAATTTAGTATAATAATTTAAGAAAAATCATCTAAAATATTTCTAAATAAAATCAAAAAATATAAAAAAATCATATAATCAAACTAATAACAAAACTCAAAATTAATTTGTAAAAAAATCTGTCATACCAATACTTTTATTAAAACATATATATCACTCTATTTTGACACTTTATATTACCTATCACCATTGTTTAAAAATCTTACTTTCTAATTAAATCTAATATATAAAGAACTGTCAAATACATCCTTCATATAATAAAGATAATATTTTTTTTAATAATTCTAATGTTTTTTTAATTAAATAAACAGGTCTGAAACCTTTTTCTTAAAAAAGAAGGATATAGGATGAACTGCAGCGAGACACCAAAAAAAAACAACAAAAGAACAATATCTTTTTTCTTATCTTACCCACATAAAAACATCTAAACATACAAACTTCTATAATATATATAGTGCCTACCTTCTATGATTTCGATATCCAAAACTATCCTAAATCCTTCACTTCTAGCCCTAAATCCATAGATTTTTCCAAAAGCTATCTTACTCATGGTTTCTTCTGTTCTAAACATAGTTTTCCAATAGTTTTTTTTTGGGAGTTGTAAGATCCACCATATAAAATGCTCTTACAAAAGTTACAACCTTGGAAAGCTATTGAAACTTTTGCTAATATTTTTTCACATTGATTGTTTCCAGAATGATAAGGCTTCCATCTTATCAGAAACGATGAATTACATTCACTTCCTTCAGCGCCGTCTAGCCCTTCATTCTACCAATGGCACCACCCTTCCCATAAAACTTGAACCAATGAGCTCAGAGCCGGAAGCCAATGAAACTCCGAGGGATGAAAAGTTGTCGTTGAAATACAATGGCAGAGAGATTCTCATTACAATCATCTCTGCGAAAAAGAGGAACCTCTTGCCTTCAATCGTACTGGTCGTGGAGTCACTCAACATGCAAGTAATGGATGCATTTATGTCTGTTACAGAACCTGCGGCGCTTCATTTTCTCCACCTCAAGGTAGGTTTACTTTCCATATAATTTGCTATTATCCTCTTAAATTCTAGTCTGAAATTCCATAACGGTATAGTGTTGATGAAACAGGCTGCTGATACTCTAGATCATGTTGTAAAAGAAACCTTACGTCGTACATTGAGCAAGCTCATCGAATCAGAATACCAGATAAGTTTCAAACCGTCAGAGAAGGCAAAAATGTGTGATGCATCAGCATAAGTTTGTTGTTCCCTAAAATGCTCTTGTAACTCCATTTTATGGGTGTAATTTGCATATAATTTATCACTGAATGTTCAGAAATATGATTGGTATTTCAAAATAAATTTACAGAGGTTGGGTCTTCTAAAATCTTCCATTCAATCTAATGTTATGCCATTGCCTTCCCGGCAGGATTTGAACATTAGTCATAATGTATGCTGTTGTTATCTAATTTTGAACATATTATATATAACAATAGTTTCAAATGTTTTTGGATGTTTTTGGATATGATTGTGTGAATTTTTTTTTTTATCAATATTTCCGATCATATTCAATGATCTATCATCAACATTAAGAAAGTAGATGGCTTAAAATGTTTCTCTTCTCTTGATCCAAAACTGTAATGAAAAAAATTCACACAATCAGATAGAAAAATATTTCACATTGAATATAAACATATATTATTTTTTGACTGTAAAAATGCATTCCTTAGCAGAACTGTGTAATTTATTAGACTCCTCAAATTCGAAACACCCAGTATATGAAAACAATAAACTATGGCTCAACCTGTTATTTTCTCGGGAATTTACACCGCCGGAATGCAGTGCTCCCATTAATACTTTGCTCTGGTTGTTTGTTTGTGCAGTGGTTGTACAATCCCTGCAAGGTGCAATGCAGACCAACTAATTATTACATGCCTGAAATTTAACGGCCTTCCCTGCAAGTAAACTGGAAATTGTAGGACATCTAGTTATGAATGTACCTTTTATTTAATGGGTAAAATTGGATTCATTGAATCTAAAGATTATGTTGCTTTACACCGAGGCTAGAATCATTTTAGGAATAGACTTCTTTTGTTTTTAGTATTAATTTATTAAGTAAAGAAATTCACTTTATGTTCAATTGTTTTAGGGGAGAGGATCCGAGCTTTAGTTGTTATAACATTTGTCAATTTAATGTTCAATATTAATATTGGACCAATAGTTGTGACTTTAAAGTTGTTAGTGTTGATGATGACTAGCAAAAATTGAATGAAATGTATTCCTTATATCTAAAAAGCAACAAATCATGTGATGCCACATCAACACACCAATAAAATATGACTTAGTGCACAACTATTAGTCTCACTTTTATTTTGGGCCTTTTTGGACACCTCAACAAAAAGCATGTTGATGTGACATTATATTTGATGATGTGGTCTTGAGACCTTAGTTATAAGCAAGGGACTTGCCAAGTAAGCTAATGTAAAAAAGTTGAGTGATTTGAAATTTCAACATAGGATTTTGAGAAGCGTGAAGCTAGGGTGCTCAACTAGTAGGTCCTCTCCCGTATTTGTTAGTCAAGAGGAATGGTAAAATAATGTCAACATCTAGAGCTTTTCCATGATATGTTATGTAATAAGGTACATAAAAACTATATTATTTTCAAAAGTTAAAAGGAATCGCTGATTTGTGGATTTTCTTTTTCTATGCACATTGGTAGTAGTACCAATAGTTATTGAACATACTTGCATGTTTAATATATTTTATTATAAAAATCTACTTTTATTAAAATGCATTATTTTGCAAACAAAAAATTAATGAATACATAAAAATTGATGAAAATGGTTAACAAATAACCAAAACATGTACTATGACAATTTAAAAATGCATTATCCAATTATGTCTCATAAGTTCAAAGCTATGGTATGACATACTCAAACATAGTATGAACTTATGTGTTTGACAATTGTTACATATATCAATATATTAAACATAAAAAAAATTCTCTCTCAAATTGTAGCCATATAAGTTTTAATGTGTCTTTTTCTTCAAAAATATTTATGGTTTCTATATTTTAACATGTTTAATAAGAAATTCATTACAATCCATAACTAGTCTACTGATATACAATATTTTCAAAATATTTTGATCAAGTAGTCATCCACAATGTCAATAAATAATTAGTTCTATAACTTTGTATTCGATGTACAACAAACTACTAGGTGTGGGTAACAATGAGTTTAGTAAATTAATATTATTAATCAATAGATTAAGCATTGGTAAGGGATTTGCAAATAATTTAGAGACAAATAGAGATAGGAAAGGTAAATGAGTTTCTCCTTGTTCCAAAACCTACCATTAGGGTTTTTTAGGTCCAAACCCCAAGCCTCAATAATACATTTTTTATGACATCCCTTTAGTGGAGCCCACTTCTTTATAAGATATGGTAGATGTGGTTAACTAGATGATACACAATATGCAAATTATCTAGGATTTCTTCAAAGCTCAAAGCACCCTTAACCAAGTGGTTTTTAAAAAAAAAAAACAATAGATGGAATATTATGATGACCATGAGCGAAATCTAGATAGAGAATTAGGGAATAGGATGGTAGGCTCATCTTCCAAAATTAGAATTTCTCACCTAAGGTTAGTAAGCTAGAGGTTGAGCACTTGGATCATAAGAGAATATTGGAAACCATGGAAGATAGAATAAAAAGGGAGAGGGATGAACATAATGCCAAAATTTCTAGTTTGAAGCTAAAGATGAAAGAAATAAAAATAAATAAATAAAGTAATAGATGTTAGTAAATGCACTATCAATAATAGTGTTATGGGTTGAATATATTGAGTCAAAAACTTAAGATAATGATAAGAGATCACATTTCTCCTCTTCAGGTAAATGGAATGACAAGGCTACATCTACTACAAGGACAAGGGATAGTAAGTAGAAGAAGGCGAGGAATAAGGAGGAGGAATTGCTAGATTTTGAGGGTCTATATGAAAGTTCCTTTAGAGAAAATTTAGAGGCTAATGGTGCTTTAAAGAAGTTTTAACTTTCTCACAAACTTGTGGTATCTTTTTCTTATCTATTTTTTTATTATTATATTAATGGTCAACCATTTTTTTACTAATATTTTGGTGTAACAATGTTTTAGGAGCCCAACAAAATCTATTTACCCTTTAATGTAAAAAACATAAAAATTCATAAATGTTATGAATGCACCTTCTAGAAAATCATATTAATATGTCATATTAAGGGCTAATGCAAGAAGTTGGGTCCACAAAAAGCTCAAAAAGTGGAAGTGTTTTTCTTGATTTTTAAAATTTGTCACAGTTGGACTAAAAATTTGAAGCACTTACATATTGAATCTTAAAAGAAGACAATAATATGAAATTTAGAATTTTGAGTCTAGTTTCCAAATATGTAATATATTCTAATACCCAGATGATATAAATTAATTTTTAATAGGCATGTATGAAAACCACTTTTTAAAAGAATTTTTTTACCATACCATGCATGTGTACGAACACCATAATTTGACCTAAATAAAACTATTTTTCTAATTTCTTTTGGTAAAAGATGTGTAACAAACTGAAGATTGATGAGGATATTTTTTATAATTCTTTTCTAAATATTTTTTATTAATTCTTTATTGGCCCTAATTGTTGATTTTGAAAACATGTACGAACACCATAATTTGACCTAAACTAATTTTTTTTGAATTTTTTCATTGTGTAGAGAATTGTATCAAGATTAATGACATGTTTTTTTTTACAAAAAAATGAACAAGTTAAAATTTATTAAAAAATAAAGCAGCCTGATATTTCAAGTTTATGGACCAGTTTTCTTAGAAATTAATTAAAAATAGAAAACATAATCTAATCATAAAATATTACATATTTTAAAACTAGACATCATGATCTATAATGTGTTTTAATTTCATAAATAAATTCTAAAAAAAACCCATCAACTATATTGGAAAAGTTAGACATTTCTCTTGATATTGCCTTATTTTTTTAGTTGCATGTCAAAGGCTAAGGGTCGGGTTACCAAACCTTTCTTGAGCCTAAAACCCAAGAAAAAATTATCTTGGGATTTCAATTTTTTTAGAACAGGTACTTATTTAGGCACGAAATCCTGATCTAAGGCTAGGGACCCCATTTCAAAATGGGTACCCCTTTCTTTCAGCATTTTTTTCCAAAATGTTCCCTCTTCGTGGACCCAACTTCTTGCACTTAACCTTAAATAGTTATCTATATGAACATAACATCACATTAATAATATTATTTTACACAATTAAATGGCTATAATTAAAAGGTAAATTTAAGATAAGTCTAAAGACCATAATTTTATTTTAATAGCACCAAGTTAATTTATCACAATGAACCACGTACAAATCCAACATGTACTAGATGTTTCCCTTAGACAAGATTCATAACCGATGCTATTCATTTCTTCTATTGTCAATATAATTTATATTTTCCATCATAGAGTATCATTCAAATAAGAATAGAAGAAATGATATCAATATTTTAAAAATATTTAACTTAAGAAATAGTAGTAAATATTAAATTGGCTTTCTTTACCATTTTTTATTGTGGTCCTTTCCAATGTTATCCATTGTAACTTATGTGTAGTTAAAGTCCATTCCATTTTTAGGGGAATTTATATACAATCATCTCTTCTAATAGGTGGAAATGAGATAAAATTTGGATTATTAAATTCTTGATGAGGGCGCGGCCCGAAACTGAGAAAATAACCCACAAACAAGAGAATGATTTTATTATTCAGAAAATGGAGCTTCTTACATGTAGAGGATCTCAATCCCCAAGTTCTACAACACATGCAAGTTACAGAAAGCTACAGAATAACCCTTTCGCAATATGCAAGTTTGTCCCCAAAAAGTTACCCAAAAATTAGAAACCTGCCCATAAATAGAGCTCCTCTTTAGTTTGGAGCCAAAACAACATTCAAATTTTAGTTTAGGTGGTTTGGTGCCAAAAAATTACAACTTGAAGTTCAAATTTCAAAAGAACATTTACAATTGTATCTTCTAGAAAGTGCGCCAACTTCTTGGGGCCATAACTTTTGATCCGGGACTCCGATTCGTGAACTGTTTGAATCATTGGAAAGGTCTCGAAGTCAGGAACATACTCGAAATCCGCTACATCAATTTTGGCAAGTTTCGGGGCCGATCTGGGAACTCTAAGTGCCTCAAATCTAACTCAAAATATTTTCAAGTGCAAATATGGAAAACTAAAACTGCAATATCTTTCCACCCATGAATAGAAAATGAAAACCATAAATTGGGAATTTCATTATGACGAAAAGGGTATCCAAAAATGTAAAAACATCTAAAAACTAAGAAACTTGAAATTTAACTATTTTTGGGTGATGCAAGATTGCCCTTACACCACTGGATGCTCCTGCATCAATTCTCTTTTCACATCCTCATAATTATCAAATTTTATATTAATACATAATATAGCTTTGGTAGTCAAATACCTTGATGATACACTAGATTATTTATAGTACCAAATACTCCATTAACTAAGCCAACATCCTTCAAAAACTTACACACTAATATTACATGTTGGCCAACACATAATAGAACCAAACTATCCAAATAATCATCAACATCATATGACCTTATATGTCAATTATATATAGACACACTAGGTACAATAGGAGTGATTAGTGACTCTAACATCATCTTATTGTGGAGCATGATTATCCTCTTTTGGCATATAAGTGCACAAATTTGCATAAAATAATACATATTCCTTAAAACTCACTTAGTGAGACATTATTTTACTAATAAACATTTAATAGTCACTATATGCTACTATTATATTCTCAATATTCATTAAAATATCTTTGAATTTTATTTATTTTGGATCATTCCCAAGTATTGATATAAAATTATGTCTAAAGTAACAAATATAGAATATAGTCCATAGTTACTTACTATAAGTGCTTCCTACAAAAAAAGAAATGGTTACAAAAATGTCAAGCACTTACATTAAAAATGTTATTAAGCATAGCAATAAAATGGGAGACATCTACAATATGGGGTAAGTGCAAGAAGTCGAGTCCACTTCTAAGGGAGGTTTTGGGCTTGAAAGAATTTATGACAAAAAATTAGTACCCATTTAGGCTCGAACTCCTAAATCTCAATTTTTAAAAGGGGTACCCATTTCTAATTACATGATATTGCCTCTCCTTTGAAGAACGAGTATGTTTTTTAGAGTGGGTATGCATTTCATAAAATTTGAAATTTGAAACCCATGCCTTTTCTTTTTCTTAGGCTTGGAAACCCACCCCTTAACCTTGGACCTACAAGTGCCATGTAATGAAAACAAGAGAAAATTTGAATTTAGCAATATGGCTAATGACTTTTTTTTCATAATTTTTGACAAAATTAAAACCCATTATAGATGATGATATCTAATTTTAAAATATGTATTTTTTTTAATAATTAGAATTATTTTTATATTTATTAATTAATTTTAGAGGAAACTGGTCGATGAACTTGAAATATCAAGTTTTAGTATTTTTTAATAACTTAATTTTTAAGTTTCTTTAAGAAGAGTATATGTCATCAATCTACATACAATTATTTACACAATAAAAATAAAAATAATAAAAATAAAAATATTTTAGCTTAAAAATGTTGGTCGTACATGAAGGGTCTTTAGAAATAGCAATTAGGGCCAATTAAAAATTACTTAAATTTTTTTTTTTAGAAAAAATTATTAAAAAATATCCTCATAAAACTTCACTATAAGACACATATTTCCTCAAAAGGAATTAGAAAAAATACTTTTATTTAGGTCAAATTATGTTGGTCATACATGTGCATGTTATAGACCCAAAAAATTAATTTTAAAAAGTGGTTTTGTACATGCCTATTAAATATTAATTTGTCTTATCTAGGTATTATAAAAAATTACATATATGAAAACTAGACTCAAAATAATACATTTCATATTACTATAACTTCTTCATATTTGACTCAGATTCCATGTGTAATTTCTTCAAATTTTTACTCCAACTATGACAAACTTTGATTTTTTTTAAAAAAACACTTCCATATTTTGGCCAAAAAGTGGACCAACTTGCACTAGCCCTATGTCTGGAACATGAGGTAGCTAGACAAGATCACAAACAAGGATTATCAAATTTTTACTAAAATAATTTGTGTAATGTGATTTAAACAATTGATTCAAGTTATTTTTATATTAGCAAACACTTTTGGGCCTATTAAACTCATTTCATCAATGAGAACATATTATATATGATTGATATATTTTTAAGGGGTTGTAAGGATGCATTAATTGATGTAAGAGCATCCATGGTAACTAGCAATCATGTATCAACAAAAAAGGTGAAATTTTGGCTAAGTATTTTTGGATTGTTGAAATAAATTAATTTTGACTTGGATTACATGTTGAGGCGTGGAAAATTATTTATCTTTAAATATTTAGACTTGTCAATAAAATTGTCCTTGCACTTTGACAAGTTGACAAGTGGGGTATAAAGCAAAAAGCAGATTTGAAAGAATTTAAATGGAAAACTAAATAAAACCCACTATGAGGCATTAGAAATGGATAAGTGAGTCTCAAATTAAATTTTGATCCCTAAAAAGTAGGGAGTGGGAAATGGACACCCAAGACTTGCCTTGGATTTTCACTTTTTCAGGAGATAAAGAAGGGGGATAATTTTTTTTGCAACATCCTATCTTTGACAAGGTTGTTGTAAGTGGTATTTTATTGAGTTTTAATTATCTTTTGAGGTCTGGTTTTTTCAGCTATAGGGGATGGCATACCAAGTTGAGGAAGGGAGAAAAAAAGCATATGAATTTAATTCCTTTACAGTGGGAGAGTAATCAATAATTTCTTGAAACAAGGGAGGGGTTTTGAGGGTTATTTTTGGAGGGAAGAAGGAAGCAAGCATGGTTTTTATTTGGAGGATTTTTTTAATTTATTTGTAGGTTTGGACTAATAAACAACAGTCCATGAAGATTCCAAAATGACTAGTTTAGAGTTGCATATGTTGTAGGTGGTTTAGAAGAGTTGGGGGATGGTTCTATTTATAAACGATCATAAGTTTGAGCATAGCTTGTTTGAGATTAATTTTTAGTTGCATATGTGATGTCAAGCTAGGAGAATATTTTTTTGCATATCATTCCATATAAGACTATTTTTTTTTGTAACCATATTATTTTAATGAAGAAAATCAATGGTTTCCTATGCAAGTAAATTTTTGTCTGTTAATTTACAATTTTCCTCTATTTTATTTGATAATTTTGTTGGAAGAGTTTGGAGAGAGTTTTTTTTGTGTCAATCCCTCTCTACATTAGTGGTATCATAGCTAGAAGATATTGAGTGTGTGAATAGACCGGCAAAGAGAGGCAATCTGCACTAGGATTGAGCTTGTGGGTGTGTAGGAAAATGAATGGGAGAGGAGCCCATTGTGGTAGAGGTAGAGGAAGAGGAAGAATGGAAATTTTTTTCCATGATGATGATTTCAGAGCTTTGAGAAGGCAAGTGGAAACATTCAAGAAGAAATAAGAGGATCTAGTTTACATGGAAAATGGAATCAAAGAGTGATGAGGAAGAAGCTTCATAGGATGCTAGCCTAACAACTAAACATAGAGAAGAAATTGTAACTAGTAGTTGCAAATGACCCATTGTTGAGAGCCTTGTCAAAAATGGGAAAAAGACAAAAGATTGATACCTTCAATGGAAGTTTGAATCCATAAGAACTTATAGACTCGATAAATGATCTATGGAGGAGTATTTCGAGTTTGACGAAATTGGAGACCCAGATAGAGTTAGATTTTCCGAGACAAGATTGAAGGGTCATGCTTGGAGAGAAATTTAGTTGGAAAGAGGAAGAAAAGGGAAGGAGAAAATAACAAGGTGGGACAAAATGGTAGAAAAAATAAAAATTTAATTCATTCTAGTGGATTATGAGTTGGATTTGCTCAAGAAAATGAAAGGATTGAAGCAAGGAACAAAAATGGTGAAAGAATATATAGAGGAGTTTCATAGGATCTTGATTAGAATGGGACATGTTGAAGAAACTAAGGAGAAGGTTGCAAGATATATTAATGGTTTGAGAGGTCAAGAATACAAGAGGAGATGACTTTGGTGAGAGTTCACACAATGGAAGATGCATATCAAATTTCCTTAAAAATTGAGGAATAAAAGGTATGATAGTAAGGAAAGAGGAAGAGGCCACGAAAAGGAGGTTGAAGGAAGAACATATGGATTAGACAGTAATTAGAAAAATAATAAAAAAGAAGACCAAGGCAGCAACAAGGGTCAAAGATATGATGACTCGTATGGTCTTAGAGATCAAAATCTAAGAGATAGAGGAAGATCATGTAGAGGTTTTGGAAGATAAAACTTTCAATGAACTGGTTTTAAGTGTGGGGAAGAGGGTCACTAAGCATATGGATTTTTTCATGAAGAGAAAAAACCAAGAAGAAGGAATGAAAATCAGAATAAAGCAACAAATGTGAATAGAAAAGATGTAGGATCATCACATTTAGAAGAAGCAAAAGATGGTGAAACTTTAATGGCTAGGAGAACCCTTTTGGATGAGGATGATATTTCAATTCAAAGAAAGAGTTTGTTTATAACAAGGTGAAAGTGCAAGAACAAGGTATGTAATGTCATCATAGATGGAGGTAGTATAGACAATCTCATTTCAGAAGAGACTGTGAGAAAATTGTAGCTAGAGAGAAGAAGGCATCTACATTCATACAAGATAGCATGGCTATAGGATGATAGGAAAGTTTTGGTCAATGAACAAATTTTGGTAAATATTAATATAGGAGGCTATGGATATGAAATTTTATGTGATATTATTCCTATGAATGTGTTTCATATTTTGTTAGGAAGGTCTTGGCAATTTGATAGGAAGGTGATACATGATGGTTAGGCCAACACATACACATTGATAAGGATGGAGTGAAAAAAAAATGAATACATTGAAAGAAGAAATGGGTAAGGTTTGCAGCAATGCAAGGTATTGTTTATTTGATGAAATTAGACCTTTATCTGGTATGAGGCATGAATATGTTGTCTTTGTTAATACTAACCATGATGAAGATGAGAAAGGTGATTTATTGACTCAAATTAAAGCAAAGATCTCAAGTGGAATGAAGGTAGCAGAAGAGGGTAAGGTAAAATATGATTTTATTGTTTCCTTTGATGAGAAAGAGAGTGAAGGAATAGACAAGTTTTTTGTGCAATAGAAATTATTTTGATAAAGTTGAATTGGAAGAGTGGAGTGACAAGGTTAATGAAGAGTTTTTTGAAGAATCCTTGCTTGAGAACAATGGAGGTAAAATTTTTTTATTAATAATCATGATTCCTTGTCAAGTAATATGGAAATTGAGTCTCTTGATGGTAGTACTAAAACTCTTTTGAGTGAAGAAAAATAGGTTGCAGTAGTGTCATGTCTTCCAAAAGGCATGGAAACGATGAAATTTCATGAAGGAAACATAGTGGAATGAGATAAAAAAAAGGTAGAACAACACATGAGGTAAATGAATAAATTTGTTTTGATAAAGGATGACATATAATTTTAATTTCTAGTTTTTATTTTGATGAAGTATATTGGTTGGAAAGAAAATTTGATGCTTTAAATTACGCGATGGGTAGTAGAGGAAGGATGAAACATGGTAATGTTGTAAGTTTGCAAAATTTGATGCATAAAAAGATTCCAGTGGACAAGGCCATGAGGTGGATCCAAGATAGACATAAGGTCTACAAATATTTATGATTGAAACTCATGAAACATTTATTTCTACCGTGGGTGTCTGATGCAGGAGCATCCATGGTAACTTGCAATCCTGTATCAACAAAAAGAGGTGAAATTTTGGCTATATTTTTGGATTGTTGAAACAAATTAATTTTGGATTGGATTACATGTTGAGGGGTGGAAAATTATTTATCTTCAAATATAAATAGACTTTTCAATTAAATTTTCCTTGCACTTTTACAAGTTGACTAGTGGGGTATAACACAAAAAAAAAGAATTGAAAGCATTCAAATGGAAAAATAATTAAAACCCACTATAAGGCATTGGAAATGGATAAGGGAGTTTTAAATAAATTAAATGTTGATCCCTAAAAATTAGGGAGTGGGAAATGGAAGCCCAAGACTTGCCTTGGATTTTTTTTTTTTTAGGAGATAAAGAAGGGGAATAAAAAAATTGCAACATCCTATCTTTGACAAGGTTGTTGTAAGTGGATTTTAATGAGTTTTAATTATCTTTTGAGGTCTGATTATTTTTAGCTACAGGGGATGTCATACCAGGTTGAGGAAGGGAGAAAAAAATCATATGAATTTAATTCCTTGACAGTGGGAGAATAATCAACAATTTATTGAAACAAGGGATGGATTTTGAAGGTGATTTGTGGGGGGAAGAAGGAAGGAGGCATGGCTTTTCTCTAGAGGATTTTTTTTATTATTTTATTTCTAGGTTTGGATTGATAAACAATATTCCATGAAGATTCTAGAATGACTAGTTCAAAGTTGCAAGTGTTGCAGGTGGTTTAGAAGAGTTGGGAGATGGTTTTGTTTCTAAAAGATCATAAGTTTGAGCATAGCTTGTCTGAGATTAATTTCTAGTTGCATATGTGATGCTTGTAGGAGAATAATTTGCTGCATATCAATCCATATAAGACTGATTTTTTTTAACCAAATTATTTTAATGAAGAAAATCAATGGTTTCTTGTGCAAGTAAATTTATGTATGTTAATTTACAATTCCTCTAATTTTATTTGAGAATTTTGTTGTGAGAGTTTGGAGAGGGTTTTATGTGTGTCAATCCCTCTCTACATTATTAATTGTAGTGACTTGTATGTTGAAAGAAACAAATGTAGGTATTGTTGTGCGTAGCAAAAATGAGATTTTTCTATTAACTAATTGACCATCCAAATTTTACATGCCCAATACAATAATTAGATAGTATTTCCCTATTTCAATAATTCATTGGGTGATCATATTAAGAGGTTAATAATTATCAAATATTTTATAATGTATTATGATTGCATTAAATTTAATGTATTATTTTTCACTTAAATTACTTGAATGATTCAATTGATGATGGAGTGCTCTTTAAAATAGATTTTCTAATTGATTTGATTAAATGAATTGTGTGGTTGTTTCTTTCAAAATATATACAAATTTATATTGGTTCCAATAATACTACATGTCAAATTCTAATTGACTAAGACGTTCAAAATTAAAAAACTTAACATCTTGTCATGTATCCAACCTAAATAAAGCTTGTCACTCCTCCATTTATACATTGTCATCAACATTAATAGTGTGTGTGTGTATATATATATATATGGATATGGTATACATGTCGTGTACTATATGAATTTAAATACTCTCCCAATTTTTAATAAAAACTTCTTGCTCAACTCCAATGTGTGTGTATTTGTGCATGTGTATGTATAAAGTATGTATGTATGCATTCATGTGTGTGTGTGTGTGTGTGTATGCATGTATATGCTCAATTTTTTATTCTAGTTCTATTTATGCTTACATTTTTATAATTAATTTTTAGTTTATTCCTAGGTCAATCCATATTTTGATGTATATTTTTTGTTGTTATAAGAGTTTGTGTGTGTTTGCTAATTTATCTATATAAATATATGTA
This sequence comes from Sequoia sempervirens, assembly GCA_007258455.2. Classification (NCBI taxonomy): domain Eukaryota; kingdom Viridiplantae; phylum Streptophyta; class Pinopsida; order Cupressales; family Cupressaceae; genus Sequoia; species Sequoia sempervirens. The sequence goes on from VDFB02000363.1 coordinate 1,124,331, forward strand.
CATTTGTATATACTCTCACATACATGGATATCGACATACATACATACATACTATGAACCAAGATTCCAAACCTACACAAACATGAGAGACAAACAATATATTAAGTTGAATGCAAGGTTAGTATCATGATTCCTCAAGAAATCCATTTGAATTGCAAAGGAAAAGTAATAAAATGAAGAAAACAACAAACATAAACCAAAGATATCAAATCCTATTCTAATGCAAAACAAACTCTTGATCTCTTGAGGGAATTGGTGCCAATTTGATGTGAAAATTGGTCCTTTCCCAACTCCAATGATGCAATGTAGACTGGAGATGAAGAGTGATCCACTTTGTTGAAGATTCAATGAAGCTCCATGATGGAAAACCTACATAACCTAGCTAAGATTTGATGAAATGGATGAAAATGCTAAAGCTTGAGTATGGATTTGAGTATAATAACTTTGCTCAAATTGTGGATGATAGAATGAGGAATGAAGCCTCTTATTTATAGAATGATAAGATGGAGAAATGCCCAAAATGAAGCAATCTGGGACTAAAATTCAACCAATGGCAAGGTGCCACTTGTCCAAATGTGAGTGGATGGAAGATGTGCACATTTTGATGAATGTGCCCATAAATGCAATTAGGTGATATTTGAAAATGTTGAAATGACATGTAAGAGGGAAATGAAATACCTTAAATGCCACTTGGCTCAAAGAAAAAGGACTTATTAGGTGAAGTAAATGCCTTGTTGGAAGGACAAAGTCCACTTGGGTTTTGAATTCAAATTTGAGGGAATATTCCTCCATTATGCCATGTTGAGAGAAAATAGAGATTTAATAAATGAATTAAATCTATTTTGATGTGCAAGTGGCAAAAGCTAGAGGATGGGACTTGCATTAGGAAGGATTAAATTAATCAAGGTCTATTAATTTAATGAGAGATTAGGGGATGTGACATATTTGATTTAGATTTAGGGGTTAATTTAAATCAAAGATGAGAAGAATGTGATTTAGACTTAGTTAAATAAATAATTTGTTTTTATTTAACTAAAGAAGATGAATGTTAGCTTAAATTAAACAAGGTTTAATTTATTTAATTTAATAGACTTTAGAGATTTAATCAAATAAAATGAATTATTTAATTAAATATGGATGTAGGGTTAATTAGGTCAAATAGATTGATTTAATTAACGAGAGAGAAAGACTTAATTAGATAAGATGATTTATTTAATTAAGAGAGGAAAATTGATGAATTTAATCAAATAAGGGTATTTGATTAAATGGTTAGACCGAAGGTTATTTAGGATGAAAATGGTGTTATTAATGAAGATTAAATGTGCAACATTAATCAATACATTTTCCATGTCTACACATACATACATACATACATACATCATGTTTGTTCTTTTGTCTATATTAATATATGTACATTTACGTACATACTCTCATGTATATAGATATCGACATATATACATGCATATGCGTGCATACATACATACATACATACATACATACATACATACATACATGCATGCATGCATGCATGCATACATGCATACACACATGCATATACATACATACTAATAGTCTTACATTCATTTGTGGTTCTTCTAAGTGTGTTTTTCCAACCTACCTAACACCATTTTTTTTCTCATAAATTTCCCCTATCCTTTTATATTCTCTTTCTATCTTAGTCTAATGCTCTCATTTTTTAAGTTGTTCTTTAGTTGTATTGTTCATTATTATAATGATTGCACCATTTTTTTTTTGGATCTTGATGGATTTATGTATGCCAATATTTATTTCTTAACCTTGTCAAGTTGTTTCTTTTTCTTGAGTTTGTTCTCATTCTCTTTTTTATTTTTTATTTTCCTTTCTATGATATTAGATTCAAATCTTTTATTATTTACCCTTTTCCTTTTTTTCTTTTATTTTTTATGTTAGTTAAAATTAGGTTGAAGTTCTCTTTTTCTTTCCTTTCCCTTTTGGTTTCTTGGATCTTTTCCCACCTCACTCCCTTCATCTATTTAGTTCTCTTCATTTTCTACCATTCTTAATTTATCTTCTCAATCTCTTTCATTCTAATGACATGGGTATGATATAAAATATGTATGAGGAAAAAAGAATGCATAGTCTAATCTAGAAATATTGCAAAGATTATATTATGGACTATGAAAATTTTAGGTCTTTAAGTGGTAGTTTTAGCAACATATTACATGTTTTGTGTGCACCTATATCACATTTAGAAATTATCTTAGTGAGGTGTAGCACCCCTCCATTGTTGGCTCTTTTGATCGGATAGTGTTTTTCTTTGTTATGCTTTGTTTCTATCATTACTTTGACTATGGTACTTGGTTACTATTTGATCGCAAACTATAAAGCAATGTGAATGTTATATTTTGATGTGATGGTATTTTATTCTGATGTTATCATTATGACATGCTTTAGATTAGCTTAGTAGATATTTGAATTAATGATGCTTTATGCTTTTGATTATATTATTGATGCTAGATTCATAAGTTAGTAATTTACTATATTGGTGAAGGGGACGGGATTGCACCACTCGCTTGTGAGCGCCCTGCGATTCTGAGATTTCCTCTTCACGCTGTGTTTTATTATGTTATATATATACATGTTCGATATACTCTTTGTTTGTAGGTTGACAGGTACAGGACATCGACTCCACCTAGATTCACAGGTTTGAGCGTGTCCATTGGCCAACGGTATTCGATTGGGAGATAGTAGCTAAGTTTTCCATGCCAAGTCGTCACCCTGGTCATAGTGTGTCGGACGTCAGGTTTTAGTCGAGTTAAGATGCTTTAATATTGTTCATCTCACCTTGATTTTTATTTAATTACATGTTGGAAAAAAGGTATATAAATAGCATTAAGTATTTAAACTTGTTGTTTATGTAATTAATCAGGTTTATTATGTTAGAAGATGTTATTTATTTAATTAATTAATTTAATTTAATTAATAAAATAATTTAATCTTGGATTATATTTATTTTATTGAATTAATTAAATTAATTAAATTTAATTAAGTTATTTTTTTTATAATTGATAGATACTTTGTTTGAAAATTGAAAAAGTTTTAATTTGCATTTTGGAAAATTTGAATGCAAAAAAATGAAGTTTGAAGATATTTTATGTTTTTGTTTTGAAAAATTTATGTTGGTAGTTGAAAGAAATTTTTTTTTCATGGAGTTAAGGCTTTAACCATGGAAGTTTAAAAAAAAGGAGGAAGGAGGAAGAAGAAGGATTTTTTTTTTGGTTGTGCGTTTTGGATTTTAATGGTGGAGAAGCTTTGTTGATTTGTTGGGAAGGAGCTGGAATCTCTGAAAGAATCATTACACCATTTGGCATCTTCTCAAGGTTTTGGAAACCAGGTTCATTTTATTTAATTTATTTGATTTTTGAAAAAAAATTATATATTTGCTATGTTGTTTGCAAAATCATTGTTTGGAAAACTCAAAAATCATTATGATGAAAAACCCATGTTAAAGCTTGTATCAAATTCTTAAACCTCCATTTTCAATTGGTTTTTCTCAAGAAAAAAATTACATACCTGATTGTAAATGATCATTTTAGAAATTATTTTCTCAACTAATTTTATAAATTTCTTAAATTTGGATATAAATATATATACTTGTTTATATATTTTTTAATTGAGATTATATTGTTCAAGATAAAAATAAAATAAAAATATATATGTATACCCCTGTTAATAATGGTGGATTTAAAATCTGCAGTGGTTTTGTAAAAGTTTTTTTTATTATAAAAAAATGGAAATCAATTTTTTTTTGCTAGGGGCTCACCCCACAGCCGCCCCCATGGGAGGCATTGTGGGGGAACCACACCCAGCGCGCCCCACATGACCACCCATACCAATGGGTTCGGTTGTGTTTAAACACAGTCGTGCCCACTGTTGGGTGTGACTATGTTTAAACATAGTCGGCCCCATATGGGAGGGTTCGGTTGTGTTTAAACATAACCAACCCAGTGCATTCGGCACGCTTTCCAAAAAACCTGCCCTAACCCTTTATTGATTTGACTTTTTTTCAAAAAAAATATTTAATATTTAATATTATATTTATATAATATTAAATATTAATATATATAAATAATAAAATATATATTTTATATTTTATATTATATTTATATAATATTAAAATATTAATATATATATAAATAATAATATATATATAATATGAGGATATATATTATATGTATACATATGTGTATATTATTATATATATATATATATATATATATAGCTTAGTATATAAAGTTTAATATATATATTTAAATAATGGCATGTTTTAAATCTAATTGGAGAAATTTTAAAATAATATGTTAATAGTCAAATTATTGGTCTAATTTTAAAATAATATTTATTGCTAGAACAAATATTTGATTTTAAAGTCATATGTTTTAACAGAGGAATTAAATGATTTTAGAATGTTTTATTTTGAAAAGAAGAAATAGATGATTTGAAAGTAATATGTTTTGAATTGAAGAAGTAGGGTGAAGCCACAATAGTGGTTTACAATTTGATGGAGGAAGGAAAACTGAGAAAAAATGACCCCATGGAAAAAAAAGTGTTTTTGGGGGTTCATACAAACCTAGAAGTTCAACTGAACCAAAAAGGGGTTCAACCGAACCTGGGTTTGACCGAACCCCTTAAAAACTTTTTGCTGCCAAAAACAAAAAAAATGCATATGAAAGGGGTTCGAGCAAACCCCTAGGGGTTTGTATGAACCCCCCTAAATCCTCATCCCCTCCCTAAGACACACAAAATACCTAAATTTTGGCACTTCGGAGCTCAGGTTGAGGATGAAAATGGAGGAATCCTCACAAACCCAACTGGAATCAGGTAGTCCTCAGAATGAGCTATCCAATGAATATAATTTAGTATGTTTTGGTTTTATTATGTATTTGTTTTTTTAGTTTTATTAAACATAGGTTTTTCATTGAAAACGAAGGTCTTTGTTCTGTACATGTGGAAAAATAGCCGATTATCAAAAAAAAATTAAAAAATATGAGTGCACCAGTTATTGAAGTCCTTGATCCAACAAAAAAAATTGAATTTTGATATATACAAAAAAATTTATGAGTTATACAGTCGTGCTATGTTTAAATTGTAAGTGGTTTGACTTCGAAACTTGATTAAAGAAAAAATGTTCAATAAAAAACTATCTAACCAAGTGGAAGCACTAGATATCAGAGTTACAAATCTAAATTCAAAAGAATTAGAATTTATCCTTCATGGAAAAAAAGTTATGCGTTATACGGTGTGCATCACTTTTTAAAAATGTTGTTTTCTGAAAAAAACCAGTTTTCATGGGAGATGGAAAAAGAAGTGCAATCTAATTCCAAAAATTTTGAAAAAAATATTTTTAGAATCTACAAAAAAAATGTGATGAGACTCTAGTTTGCATCATCTTCTAATCCTTCGCGGTTTAGCTGCTATAGGTGCCTCAATGTGACAATTTAGTTAAAAATAATAATTTCAGTGTCTAGTTTGGCCAAAAATTGTAAACCACTATTGTGGGATCACCCAATAACTGTTTTAGTTTATTATTATTTAAAAGCAATTAAGGAATTGAATATATGGCTTAAATTTTATCTTTTGTTTGAAAGAGACGTTATTAAATTAGTTTTATTAAGGTAATAAATTACTGAATGTTAATGAAGGAAGTGGATTTAGGAAATCCAAATATAGATTTAATTCCTGTTTGATTGCCCTTCTTCAATGTACACTTATTTTTTTTTCGCTTTGGGGAATTTGATTAGAAGGGTTGTTAAGTCTTCCATAAGGGGTTTAACTATTTGGGGTTGTTGTATTATGTTAGTCAACCTTTGTATTGCCTTAGGTAGTGCGTCTCAATGTATCCAGTTAGATACCTAGTTATCACGAATGGGATGTGTTGACTTTTTGGAATGGATAGGGATTTAATATCCTTAGGTTGCACTTGTGTACCCTTGGGTTGTGGAGTTATTCCACGTGTTGTCTTAGAGGAGTGGCCTGCAATGAGGGCTGACACACAAAATGGTGTCAGGGTAACTCTTTGTAAGTTAGTTAATCCAATGATAACGTAAATAAACTTATTAGAGGTTTAGGTAGTATCAAACACTTAATAAGATTAATTTTTCCTCGCCCATGGACGCAAGGGCTTGTATAGACTTGGTATGGAACGAAAAGGCCTAGAATGGCAAGATCATTATCTCATCTTTATGAAAGATAACTAATTTTGCATTGGTTTGCATGAGGGGCCGAGAGTCGTTAGAGGTTTCCAGGATATCCCAAGATGGGGGTCGGGACCTAGGAAGACTTACCAGGATATCCCATGTAACATTGTGATGAAACTTCTTCTAAGTCAGCAGTATGTTTGTATCAGTTATGCAATTGATTATTTAACTCTGGAAGCATTGTAACCATTGTGTTAAGTGATGTGTTTTTATTCGATTCAATTCAGTTATGTTTTAGCCTGTGTCTAGAGGTAAATGGTCTTGTCTAGAAATCCTTGTTACTATCTCCTAGCATGGGGGGTGAGCCTTTAGGTATCACTTGGTTGGGTGGAACGTGCACCTTACTCCGTTGGGTTTTCTTCTTGTTCGTGTGGACGAGATTTCCAGTTGGAGAGCTCATGGGATCCAGTTTCATTTCATGCTTTATTCATTTCAGTTGGAAACTTGTAATTTATTACCCCTCATTTTTTATTGAGGTGGAAGATGTATTATGTAACCATGCTTATTGGATTTACCTCGTTCGGGGAATGAGAGTTGTATTCTTATTGTTAAATGATTTTTATTTGAAATCATGTGGTATCTCTTATTCTCGATGCAATTTATCATGTATGGAATGTATGCGTTCTTAATTCCTTAAGTAGTTAAATGTTATGGTTTCAATTCATGTTTCTTGTTTGGGTTTTAAAGTAATCTCAATCTCGTAACCTTAGAGGTTGTTGGCAATGGGTAGTGAACTTGCATGTTATTTGTACTTAACAAAAAAAAATTAGTAAGTTTGAGTAGTTAATTGCAACTTCCTCTAGGGTTGTGTGGCGGGGTGTTACATGAGGAGTATTTTATATGCACATAGTGTATCATCTAGGCCATCTAGGCCATACACTCTAGTCAACATGTCATAGTAACTCTCTAAAAAAAAATTCTTTAGATACATTTTGTAATAATATTTAGAACTACATGATGAGACAACATTAGCTGCCTCCATCTCGAAAGCATATCTAGGTTATAAATATTTACTCTCTCATCCTTTCATGTTGGTAAATATATCTTATATATTTCCTCATTAATTTACTACTTAGATTCACTTTTCAACTATCAAGGAGCATTGCAATACAAAATATTAAACTAGAATTTTTTTCAAAAACATGTATCCATGATACATTTGGTGTGGTGTTCAACATAATATAATAAATTTATGTAATCTACTAACAAATAACCAATAAAAGTTTAATTTGTTCCTATAAAAAAATCTCATGTGGATCATGACATGTAATAAATTTATACTCTTCAAGAGGTTCTATGCACTTCAAAATTTGTCATTTAAGATTTTTTTTTCAAGATCATTGGGATTATTCCATTTAAAAGTGTCCCCATTAGGTCTAACCTTTATCCATAAAACTAAATTTTGATTCATTAAAGATCAATATCTCTACTCCTTACTATAGAAATATAATACAATATTATTATAAGGTAAACTTTATATTGTATAATAACATAGGAATTATATTCATAGTTATACATTTTTTAATTAAATACATTTCCCATAAGACTTTTACTTTAAAATTTTTAAAGAAGATCTTATGATGAAGCAATTTAAAGCTATGCTCCATGTACATAGTGACAATATGGGAGTTTGTAATTATTTATCTCTCCGCATATATGCATCTTGAATCAAATGGAGATTAATTTAGTATTAATCAATAGAGATCAATCCATCTTGTATTATTTGAACTGAAAGTTATGAAGAAGGTAGGGCATCATAACCTTGATACCAAATATTAAAATTCATTATTTCATGTGTTCCAATAATCCCTAATATGTCTCTTAGATTGATTTATAACATGTCACTTTTCTAGGTATATGATCATCAAGAAATCTTTTAAATGTCAAGAAATATGGCATTGTCATAGGTACACTATCATATACATTTTTTAAATTATTATAGCTATTATTTGGATCCATTATTATAAATTAAATTTAATAATAAATATTAAATCTTGGAGTTTCTTCAAAACATGTTATCATAATACCTCGTCAAATTTTTAATACATATTCATGTATGCAAATACTTTTGTTTTGTGGCTACAACCATTTTCCTTTAGTAGTAGGAAATAGAGTAGGGAATACCCTTTTAAATAACCCTTTCATGTTGTATTTATTAATCAATGAGAGGATATAATATTCATCCAATCAATCATTCCCTTTGACCAAATACCATTATTCTGAAAAAATCTTCTCACTTCAATTTTCTACTAGGTTAAACCAAATCTAGTTATAACAGATGAAATTTGATGTTGAGGTTCATATTTTTCTCATTAGTTGCACTATCATCGCATGCATCTAATATTTCTTAATTATATTTCAATATAGGATTACCTAAGTTGCATACATCTCTTCTTCAATAGTGTCATAGTTATTTTTTTGTCAATTCCCACGTCTCTATAATACTTATCATATCTCAATTTATATTGTAATATAATGAATACATGTGACCCTTTTACATATGTAGTGTTGAAAAATATGGTCGTTCACATTTTCACACTTAATTTGGGGATGATTAATGTTAAAATGAACTTAATTTCATCTTGATCTAGTGTTGTAATGTGTTTAACACATTCACATTAGGTCTTGGGCCTTTTTTAAGCTAAATAAACCTAACTTTTCCTTAATTTAGTGTTGTAAAGTGTATTCATTTACACTTTCCAATTAAATTTAGGGCCCTTGGACCTAATAGGTGCCTTAATCTAGTGTTGTAATGTGTTGTACACATTCACATTAGATTTAAGGCCATTTTAAGCTAAATAGACCTAATTTTTCCTTAATTTGATGTTGTAAAGTATATTTATTTACACATTCACATTGATTTTTGGGCCCTCTTGCATTTATGACCTTTATATCATCATTAATAGGCCCCTAAGACCCTATATTATGCATCTTGAGGCTTATTTCAACCAAAATCATGACAAGATCAACAAATAGACTTAATTTCTCATCTCCCCAACACTTTCTCTCTCCAAAAAGGCCCTGTGGGACCCATATGCCACCTTGGGTGTATGATTCCCACCCATGTGGGACCCATACACCACAAATGGTGTATGAGCCCCATTTGGCCCCTTTTTAGGTTTGAGCAAGAAAATAGGGTTTGAAATTCAAATTTCATGAATGTTGACCTCTAGGGTCTAATAAATAGTAACTTGGATGGATTTCCTATATAAACAGGGTCTCTAATCATTATTTAATAAAGCATTCATGATATCAAGTCAAGCACTCAAGAGTTAAGCATTCCAAGACTTCACTAGATCATCAAGAGAGTTTACAAGAGCATTTCTAAGGCATTTAAGGGCAGATTTCTTCATCAATTATTGCTTTAATTCAATATCCATCATCATGTCAATATTATCAAGCATAAAGCATGTTGTTGAGCTAGTGTTGTGATGTTGTATTCAAGATCCAAGATTAAGCATTTTTCTACACTTATTTCAATATCTAGATCTACATCCTTCCTGGCCACTTCATATTAAGTTACAAATTTATAAGACATCATTCAAGGTATCATTGTCCATGTTTCATGTTTTATGTCCGTATTTTATTATCTCATCATTTGGTTTAATTACCTCAAAGGGGTTTGACCAAGGCAAACCCCCATTCCCTAACAATCGACAATTTTTTCTCCTCTTTACATGTGTGATTACGGATCTAGGTGTCTTGGAGCATGAAGTATCTTTGAAGAATAGGTTACAAGCTTGAAGGAAATTTTTGGATTTTTCCCCTCATTTGTAATGTTTCTATCTTCATAAAAGTCATCTACAAGTCCGCAATTAGGGTTTTATGGAAACAAAGTGTGGCGGAAAGAGAAGAAATTGGAGAGTAGAATCAGATCTTAATCCTTTGAAAAAGAAAACTGGGATATGCCACCTTGGGCATATGAGTCCCACTACAACCAATTTTTTAGGATTTCAGCAGATTTAGAATCAACACTGCCATATTTCAATTTTGGTGGAGAAAACCCAGTCTAGGACTAAATCACCTAAACTAGCATATGAGTCCCACTCAATATCAAAATCATTGTTTCTAGCATTTCAAGCCTTCATTCAAGCATCTATAGGTTTCTAGGTGCACACTTCTAATTTGGATATGTGTAGGATCATCATGGAAAAAACAAGCCCTTAAGTGGCAAAAAATTCAAAAAAATCTAAGTTAGGCAACTTGACATAAAAATTTGAATAAACTATATATATTATTTCAAAAACATGTAAGAATAGAATCTATAGAAAATTGAATTTAGTTTTTAAAATACTAGGTTTTTTTTTTTTTTTAAATCTATTTGGTGAAAATTTGAAATTTCATTGCAGTAGTACTTAAATTTTAGGGAAAAAATAAGAAGTACGTGTCTGTTTGACCACCCTAGCCACAATAACATGATAATATTTTTTTATAAGATTTTATATATAAGTTGAGGACTCATGTTCTAATGTGATGCATATTTTTGTTATTTTTTTCCAAGTAAATAATTAATTATGAATTTTTTATTACAACTTTTTAAAAAATATTAAAAACTTGTTTGTCTGACCACATTAACTTGGTCAAAACTTCATGAAATTCATTTTGTTTTTGTTTAATCCTATAGAATGCAAGCATAGAATGTGATGCATGTTTTGGATTCAAAAAATGTGATACCGTTTGAAAGCTATAGATGTTTTTCAATCAGCCTATCAATTAGGACTTTAGTCATAATTCAAATAGAAAATGAATAATAATTATTTATTAAATTCAAATTCAAATATAATTTATATTGGTGGAAAGCTGGGAATCTCCTTTAGAAACCTTTTCATTTCATCAATTTTAGGTGAAAAAAGTCATCAGCTATCTACCCTAAACATACCGATCCTATCGCCACTTTTTGGCCCATCATGATCATGTACATAACCATTTTGCAGATTTCTGTTATGATTTACTTGCATTTCTTATTCATTTAACTAAGCTTTACATATCACTAGATTTAAACATTAGATCTTGCATTCCATTAGTCTTTGCAATCTCTAGCTTGGTGGTGAACCCCTCTTTAGTTTACAATCAGGCCCTAGGATAGCCCTATTGCAAGATCTCTCTCTCTCTCTCTCCTTTGCATACCTTAGGTTGAGATTTCTAGGGTTTTCCTTGAATGAGAGTGTAGAATATTTTTATTCTATATCCCAAGCATAGAAGCAACAAAATTATTCCTTTCATTTTGGTGAACCTACATTTAGAACATCATAATTCTGATTTTGGAGTGCACTATCATCCTATATCTTGCTTGCATTAACATTGCATTAGGGTTTGTATTCGTTAATTAGCATTCTAGGGTTTCTAAGTCTTGCATTAGTGAAAGTACATATAGGTTGCATTTTTGCATCTTGCATCATTGAAAAGCATCTAAAATCTGCATTTGCAATTAGGTTATAGATCATACAAACTAAAAATCATATAAATCACTTAAATTTTTTAAAAAAATTTGAAGAAAACCCTCATTGGGACTCATACGCCCCTCTAGGTGATTTAGTCCTAGTGTAAATCTGAAACTAACTTTTACAACATTAAAAAACTTGTTTTTGTACTTCTTTTTGCTGCCATTAGTTATCTGTTTCAATTGGTTGAGTTTCTGTTACATGCATTTCACTAAATCTAGCTTAAATTGATTCATTTCATGGATTGCTTAATTCCAAATTTGCATTTACAACATTTCATTTTTAAATTGTGGCATAGTAAAATCAGTAAATTACCTTGTTTCAAATCTAAAAATTGCATTTACACATTTTATTCTAGGTTTTTACATTTCATTTTAAATCTCTTTCCATTTTAAGTTTGCATAGATTACTTTTCACAAATGTTAGTATCTGTCTTTTCCAAGTTTGCAAAGAAAAATTTAGTCAACAAGCATGTTAGTAATTCTTTCAATACACTTCCTAGTTATGAGATTCTCTTAGTGTAAGAAACTAAAAATGTTGACGCTTACCTTAAATCTACACCCCCTCCTATTTTTCCTATTTGTAGGAATGAGGTGATAGAAGAGGATACAAGCATGGGCATTCATGATGATCATAGTTGTTCTTCTCTTGATACCTCTCCTTCTAGTGACAAAGGTATCTTGGTGAAAGAAGATGCAATCATTGAGAATCATGAAGGTCTTGTTTTTCCTTCTCCTCATCCCCCTTGGGAAGATATTATAACAACAGAATATGAAATCATTGCCACCACTTTACTTAGATTAAATTCCTCTCCCAACACTTCCCCTACTTGTGAGAATGCTACAATTGTGAATGACCATGAAAATTACATTTATGAGGACATGTTGATCTATTAAGAGATCTAACGATTGGGAGCTTTGACAATCCAACCTCTCCCACTTGGGAAGACATTATAGAGAATAGGGATGTAATTGTAGATAACCATGATAATCACATTGGTTCTTCTCCAAATTGGTTCTTCTCCGAATATCTTTCATAGTAATGAACATGATAGTTTTGTGTTAGAAGATATCCTTGAAAGTGATGAAAATCTCGTTCCCCCATTTCCAAATGCTCCTACCATTTGCAAATATCTATTTGAATGAAAATATCTAATCATTGACAAGCATGATTCTCCTTCTCTCGATGCCTACCCTATTTGTGATGAAGCTACTTTACAAAATCTAACCATGGAATGTGATGAAAATCTTATTTGTTGTTCCCCTAAAAGCTCTCCTACTAGGGTAGATATTAGGGAACAAGAGAATGATACCTAAGAGAACAAGAATTAAATCATGGAAAATCATGATAATCACATCTATCCTTCTCTTGATATCTCTCCTAGTTGTGAAGAAGATATTTTAGTGTTAGAAGATCAAAGCAATGAGATTCATGAGAATCCTATTTGCCTCTCTCCCCCTAAGGAAGACATTATTGAATAGGACAATGACATCATTGATGAACAAGAAAATCCAACCATTGATAATTCCCTTACATGCGATGAAGTCATTTTAGAGGAACCAACCTTGGAATGTCATGAACATCTAGTTTTTAGTTCCCCTAAAAAATCTCCTTATAGGGAGGATATCATGGTGCAAGAAAATGATAGCATTGACAATAGTGATATAGTTTCCTTAGATGAAGGTGATGAAAGAACATTAGACTCTCCTTCATTAAGATGTTAATATTATTCAACCTTAACTCATCCTCTAGATACCCACCTTCACACAAACCTCAAACCCAAAATAAACTTCGACTTATCCTTTACCCACCTAGGCATAATGTTTTGCAGTAGTCAAGTTCTAATATCGTTGCTCATACATATAACACTAGAAGCAATCTATAACCAAGACAAACACCTTCAACATCCCTCCCATTGACTAATCCTATCTTACCTTCCCCTCCTCATTTACCCCCACAAAGTGGAAAGGAATATGATCTTGTTGAACAACTAAAGAATACTCCTACTAAGATATCCTGATGGGACCTTATACAAGCCTCCCCTCATTATCACAAAATGATTCAAAATTCCTTACAAAAAGTTCCTATCCCTTATAATGTGTACCTAAATGACATAGTAACCATGATTCAAGGAATAAATGTTGACATTTTTTTCCACCAAAGTGAGCTCCCTCCTTTGGAAGTGCAAAAACAAAATGATTCTTTTATGATAATAGCTATTTGTAATAGGTTAGGAATAAAAATAACCCTCATTGACAATGGCTCCACCCCTAATGTGTAGAGTGTATCCCTTTTGGATAATCTTGGTGTGGACAAATAAAAAATTCAACCTGACTTTTTATCTATCAAGGGATTTGACAATGTAGGAAAACAACTGCTTGGTGTAATCACTTTTCCTATTACAACTGGAAGGCCACATTAGAAACACCAATCCATATTATGCCTCATGATCTTTCATAGAATATTCTTTTAGGAAGGCCATGGATTCATGCAATGAATGGGGTGCCTTCTACCCTTCATCGTATAATTAAATACATCTACAACAAAAAATTGTACAGAATTGAACCTGACCCTCACCCAAATAGTTGTTTGACCATTGAGAAAGGTTAGGAAAATCCTTTGAAAATGTTAACACCAACTACACAAGTAGAACTGATGCAACAAAAAGACAAAGGAAAACACATTGAGGAAGTTACGAAGCTATTACAAGATGATTGGGGTTCCTTATACTTCAAACCAACATTCATCGAAGAATACAAAATCATAAACAAAGACTTTGAAAGGGCAAAAGAAAAAACGGTAATGTTCACACAAAATTTGGAAGACCCTTCAAAAGAATCCACCTCAACCACTTTAGAAGAAAAGACAATATACACAAAAAACTTTGATGAAACTAACTATCAACAAGCACTGAATCCTAAAGAAATAAAAAATATTTATGGAAGAGATTATGAGCTTATGAAACAACTTGGTTATAATGGAAAAGGATGTGGTGCTAGAGAACAAGGTATCCACATCCCTATAGTGTCTCACATGAAAGAAAAGACTAGTGGCCTTGGTTATTGTCCCTCAAAATAAGCAAACAAGCCTTCACTCAATATCAACACTCTTACAAAAGATTCTTCTAAGCCAACTTTAACAACATTGCATCTTTAATTGATAGAAACTATTGGTCTTGATTGTTATCATTTGAAATAAATAGAGAAATCCTCGATTATAATTAATTTCATCACACAAAACAATTATAATTTGAATTCATTAGATTTTACACCCTCTTGTAAAGGAGAGAACAAAATCTCACAATATAAAGAGTCTTGTGTAAGTATGACATCTTATATTAAGCAAGAGATATCCTTGTCATATTATAAAGCAATGCCTTCTACTATTGATCAAGAGAGTATCTTCATGAGACTCCTCCAAGATCATCTGATATCTCTCCCTCCAAGAAAACAAAATAAATTTTACTACAAACATTCATTTTGTGCATATAAGTTCATGGTCATTCTACTAATGAATGTAAAGCTTTGAGTAATAAAATTCAACACCTTAAGGATTGTGGTGCTCTTCCTTGTGTTGAATCACTTAGCTCCTCTAATTGACACTTATTTTCATCCTATTCGGCTCATCCTTGTCTTGAACTAAGTGTGGGCAAGGGGCTAGGTAGCCTTGTCCTTGTATGTCACTTTCCATTGTCTATTTTGGCTATTTGACTTCCTTCCATGTATATATATATATATAAGAGCAAGCTTGGGATGTAGACGACATGCCTTAAGTTGGCACGCATGTGACATACTACCTTTTGGGGGAAACCCCTTTTCATGATATAGCTTATTGGAAACATATGACTTGGAATAGGGCTTTCCAAGTAAGCTCTCATGTCTTCTACTTTAAAGCAATTTCTCACAGCAATGGTGTTAGCAACCGCTTTAAAGTGGGGGCATACATTGACACTCATGTTTCACTATGCGATTTTATTTCTTCTTGTGATGTGCCCTTTTCTTGGTGGTGTCATTGGGCCTAATTTCCTCAAAGAGTATGATATTTCTTTGAATTTTCCTCTCTTGGAGACATTTAGCATGATGTTCCTAAGAAGAAACCTTACATGAACTAAGCAAAATCCCTTTGAACATACCTTATGCTATTTCACATTTACAACATCAGTTATATGCCCACCTTGCATAATATAATTTTCTTGCATGTGGTGCCATCATGTCTGTTCATGAGTTTCAAGCATATGAAGCTTTGCTTTCCCCATGAAGATTGAAGTTCATTATTATGTGGCACCTTGTCAAAGTTATCAGAAGGTATAAATTTAGTATGGTTAGATGGGAAGCCAATCTGAGGCATGACTTTCCCATAGCCACTTGTGTGTGTGTGAGTGCATACCGACTGTGTGTATATGTGTCTCACCTCTTTGGATACACACCCAATGAAAGTTCCTTTTCCTCAGAGTGAGTGTGCATTTTTGGACAAACAACTTAGATCTAATCCACATCATGTTGGACAAATGGTTGAGGCTTGATCCACCTCTTTTTATTTTTGCTTATTTTTATTTTTCTTTCTTTTAGTTATTGGCATTGCATGTTTGTGTATCTTGATGTTGCATGTCACACACCTTGTGCATGTCCTTTTGTTCTTATTTTGGTTTGACGTAGGATCTTATATCCTAGGGGTTTGACCACCTCCTTGATCTTTGTTATCCTAGACCATCCACATTGGTAGAATTGGACCCCTCTTGAATGTCTACTTCAGTGTGAGTTTGAAGCAAGTTCATCATCTCACTAAAGTGGGGGCTAAATCTAGTGTTGAAAAATGTCATCATTCACATTTTCACACTTAATTTGGGGATGATTAATGTTAAAATGAACTTAATGTCACCTTTTATCTAGTGTTGTAATGTGTTTAACACATTCACATTAGGTCTTGGGCCCTTTTTAAGCTAAATAAACCTATCTTTGCCTTAATTTAGTGTTGTAAAGTGTATTAATTTACATTTTCACATTAAATTTAGGGCCCTTGGACCTAGTAGGTTCCTTAATCTAGTGTTTTAATGTGTTGTACACATTCATATTGGATTTAGGGCCATTTTAAGCTAAATAAACCTAATTTTTCCTTAATTTGATGTTGTAAAGTATATTTATTTACACTTTC
Source organism: Sequoia sempervirens (assembly GCA_007258455.2). Lineage (NCBI taxonomy): Eukaryota > Viridiplantae > Streptophyta > Pinopsida > Cupressales > Cupressaceae > Sequoia > Sequoia sempervirens. The sequence continues at coordinate 1,141,158 of VDFB02000363.1, forward strand.
ACATAGAGTTTTGGGCCCTCTTGTATTTAATACCTTTATATCATCACTAATAGGTCCCTAAGACCCTATATTATGCATCCCAAGGATTATTTCAACCAAAATCTTGATAAGATCGACAAATAGACTTAATTTCTTATCTCCCTGACACTTTCTCTCTCTAATTTAAATCAAGGTTTTAACTTTAAATTTCATGAATCTCAACCTCTGGGATCTAACAAACTGTAACTTTGATGGATTTCCTATATAAACAAGGTCTCTAATCATTATTTCATTGAGAATTCATGATATCAAGTAAATCACTCAAGAGTTAAGCATTCCAAGACTTCATAAGATCATCAAGAGAGTTTACAAGAGCATTTCTAAGGCATTTAAGGGTAGATTTCTTCATCAATTATTACAACAATTAAAGATCCATCATCATTTCAAGCTTATCAAACATCAAGCATGTTGTTGAGCTAGTGTTGTGATGTTGCATTCAAGATCCAAGATTAAGCATTGTTCTACACTTATAATTTCAAGATCTAGGTCTACATCCTTCATGGCCACTTCATATTGAGTTGTAGATTTACAAGACATCATTCAAGGTATCACTATCCATGTTTCATGTTCATTGTTTCATGTTTCATGTCCCTATTTCATTATCTCATCATTTGGTTTAATTACCTCAAAGGGATTTGACCAAGGCAAACCCCCATTCCCTAACAATCAACAAGTTTTTCTCCTCTTTACATGTGTGATTGTAGATCTAGGTGTCTTGGAGCATGAAGGATATTTGCATAATAGGTTACAAGCTTGAAGGAATTTTTTGGAGTTGTCCCCTCATTTGCAAGGTTTCTACCTTCACAAAAATTCATCTACATGTTTGAAATCAAGGTTTCAGATCTAGAAATGAAGTGTGGAAGAAAGAGAAGAAATTGCAGAGAAGAATAAGATCTTAGTCATCTAAAAAAGCACACTAGGACTAATATGCCACCTTGGGAATATGAGTCCCAATATAGCCAATTTTTAGGGTTTTAGGAGATACAAAATCAACACTGCTAGATTCCAATTTTGGTGCAGAAAACCTTGTCTGGGACTAAATCCCTCAAACTAGCATATGAGTCCCACTCAAAATTAGAATCAATGTTTCCAAAATTTCAAGCCTTCATTCAAGCCTCTACAGGTTTCCAGGTGAATACTTCTGATTTTGTAGCTTTCTATTATGATTTACTTGCATTTTTAGGTCATTTAACTAAGCTTTGCATATCACTAGGTTTAAACATTAGATCTTGCATTTCATTAGTCTTTCCAAGCCCTAGCTTGGTGGTGAACCCCTCTTTAGTTTACAATCATACCCTAGGATAGCCCTATTGCAAGATCTCTCTCTCCTTTGGATACCTTAGGTTGAGATCTCTAAGGTCTTCCTTGAATGAGAGTGTAGAAGATTGTTAATCTATCTCCCAAACACACAAGAAACAAAATTATTCCTTTCAAAATAAAATCATAACATATAGATTGATTAATATATCTTATGATAGTAAAAATTTAAATACCACATATCCACCATGCTAGGATCCTTGTAATTGTAGTTATATCTTGTGGGAAACTAATTATATGTCCCCAATATTTGTGTTGACCAACTTTCCAATTGGTGAATTGTATGAATGGGTAAAATTTTATTATAAGAATTTCCTTGACTTGTGAAAGAAATTTTATAACATAATGTTGATCACTAGGAGTACGTGTTATTCAAATTAGATAATTATTTCCCTTTTTTCTCACATCGAAACTAGTGGAACCCTATATCTCAATGTCCCACTAGTTCTATGAGAAATCATGTGTTTGATCTTGCCTTATTGTCACTAGGGTTTAGGGTTTTATGGTTTCCATTTCATTTATACCCTGAATCCTCTTATCCACTTATGTTCTTGCGTTGACTGGTTGCATCAAGTGGTCGGTTACTTAAGTGGCATTTTATGGCTTTCACTATCATTATTTTAATTTGCCCCAACACCTTGTTCACCCCCTGAGCCTAGGAGGTTCCCTTTTAAGAAAAAAAATTTCCATGTTCTTTTAAGCGACACTTAAGTTCATCAATGGTGGTTCATCACTCATCACACGTTCTTTTGAAACATCCTGTGTCCATCCTGCAATGAGCAATGCACCTTTTTTTGAACGCCCCAACTTCATCACTCATCACGTGTTGCATTCTCACTGTTGGAAGATAACATACGATGAGTGATGTAGTTAAGTATTTAACCAATCGCTTGCACTAGCACTATCACTGATTTGGTGCAGATGCACCTTGTTCACTAAATGCCTCCAAACGAAAAAATTGTAAAATTTGGATTTTCAAATGGAAAACAATGTAAAAGGTTCATGTAAGAGTCATTTTCAATGTAATTGACTCATTAATAGGTCTCTAGGTGGTCAAAATGATGGAAAATGTAAAACTTGCAAAATTTGCAAGGTTATCAAATTGGGAAAAATGTAAAAAATGTAAAAAAAGGCAAGAATATGAAGATTCAAGTGGGAAAATATAAGGTTTAGTTGATTAGGGAAGATGAAAAGCATTAAAAAAGGAATTTTACATCATTTTCAAGCAAAGAAATGGAAGTTTGAATATGAAGAAAATCATTTAGAAACCCTTATGCAAGCTTAAAACTCTGCATTTTTTGTATTTCAGACTGGTAAAATGTGTTTTCAAGTTGTTGTATGGCCAAGTACGGCCTGATTTTGGAGGGGAAGTCATTGGGATTGATGCACCTATGATTCTACTTCATTTTTCTTTTTGTTTCATTCATTTTCATTCAATTTTGAGTAAGATGTTGCAAGTTTACTCAAATCAGTCCAAACCCTAATCTAGGGTAACAATATGCAATAAAAATTGTGTTTCTCAATATTTAACTGTTGAAATTGCTATAAATTGGTGTAGAAGGATTTTTAGATGTGTTTAAAAATATTTTGAAGTTGTAGAGTCTGAAGATTTGGTTTTGGACAGTTTCTACAAAGCCCTGGGTCTAAAAACTGTGAAAAAATCTAGAAAATGATAGAGTACAATGTAGATTAGTGCTTTGCTTGTGGGAAAAAAAGGTAGTCCTTTTGGGAAAAGTTGATTCGAAAAGATTGTTAAATATATTTTGATTCATTTTCAGATTGGATTTGATGAGAATATAAATGATAGAGCCTACTTTTGTTACTTTCCTATTAAGGCAATTTTATGACAGTCTTCTTTTAGAATAAAAAATGAAGGTTTAGGTTGGGTGTTTGATAAAATATCATGAATACAAATTGGGGAATAGTCCTAGTTTGGACTGTGTTGTTTAGGTTTGGAATTTTCTATCTTGAGAAGCCTCAAGATCATTAAAGGTGGTTCAATTTGAAGAGTCTTACATGGTTTTTAATTAAGTTGAGAGTTCTTGAGAACCCTTTATTGTTGTATGTTATAATAAGCAAGATTGAATGTTCATAAGAGGCCTAATTTGTTGTTTTGGTGTATTTGAACAATGTGGGATCAAGGTGTCTTGGGTGTGCAAGTTGGTCAAGTTGGTTGATTTCAGAGTTCGCTAATGTGGTTTTTCTTTTGTTTTAGTAAATTCATGATGTTCAAAGGTGTGTTAAGATCTAGTAATAGGTTTGAAGAAAGAATGGATGATTGATTGTCTTTTTTCCTTAATTGGAACAAGATGAAATAAAGGGTAATTTGGTGAATAGTGAATGGTTTGGTTGGTTTAGTTTTTTCCAATGATTTTAGTATATTGGTTTAGTCAATTTGATGTTGGTTAAGGTATATTTGAGTTTGATAAAGGTTTGGAATACTGATGTGGTGATTTGTCTTATTGGTAGCCTAGTAATTTGAAGTGAAATTGATGAATTTTGTTGAATAGATAAGTGAAATAATGGTGATTGGTTAAATGGATCTTCTCAACTTTGTTTTGGGTTAGAAGTACCCTTGATGGTTTGTGGTTTTTGGTAGATGCTTTGCATCAATTGGTATTAGAGCTAGTTGATTATGATAATTGTTTGAGTTTTTGTTATTGAGTTTTTGGTTGGTTGCAGGTGTTTGATCCATCTAGCTGCAAAGAGGAAGGTTTCTAAAAAGTTGTGAGTTGGTAGACAAGCTAAGGTCTGTGGTCACCATCCTCCAATGGAGATTAAGCTAGGTAGAAGGTGCAAGGTAAAGAGTAAGGCATCTTCCAGGATCTATTGTTGGGTAAGATGGATGGTTTGTTGAGTTGGTGTTGTGAAGCAGAGAGGGAGATGGATACCTATCTGAAGAAGAAATTGAGTTTGCAACCATTTGAAGATGTTAGTCAGTTTGAGATTACTCCATTGATTGGAGTAAATGAAAAGATGATTGATCAGAGAAGGTCAAGGATGAATTGTGAAAAAAAATAGGAAAGATTGCTTGGAAAAAGGCAATGAGAAAGGAAAATCCTGTGTCATTTGGTAGAGAAAGAGTTAGAGGAAAGATGGGAGTTGTGAAAGGGCAGTCCTATGTCCTTTTGAATGAGAATAATAAATGTGAACCTGATAATAGAAAGAGAAAGGAAAAATGAAAGAAAAGAAAAGTGAAGACAAGAAGAGTTAGAAATGAAGACAAAGCTAAAACCAAAGGGTGGAACCAAGAAAAAGGCAAGTGCAAAGATTCAAGAGAAAGGAAAAAGAAGTAATGCAAGGAAAACTTGAAGTTGATATGCAGGTGAAAGAACAAGCAAGGTTGATCCAACATGTTTCCAAAGGGCCTATTGATGGGTCGGGTGAGCACAACAACAGTTAAGCAGAATATTACTATTCTGCTCTCCTGAAAGAGAAAGAATAACGCATGGATATCTAACTCCCAAGGTCTTGGTAATCAGTTCTCGATTGTGTTGATTTCACTCAGAGGTTGATGTAAACTATAATGTTCAAGGGGGCTGCTGGTGTTGAGCCTGTCGATTGTTCTAAGATCAAACATAAATTTAAACCTACTCTAACTAGGGTTCTTAAAGAAACAGAAAAAGATAAATCAAAGTTTTGGAACTGAAGAGAATGATAATTCATCCAACTTAACCAGACTTGTTACCAAGGTTTCAAGGAATTGCAAACTAAAACTAGAGAACAAAATTAACTTGTGATTAACACACAATTTCATTCATTCACAGTGCTAACTTCAACAACAAATTGTAAATCACCCTTCAGACAAAACATAAAATAAAATTTCATTCCTTGAAAGCTTTGCAAATCAAATGATTAACCCAAGATAACTATCATTATGAAGCATAATATGAAGTAAGTTTAAATCTAGTTGCTTCTACTCTTATTGAAATAGATAAGCAACATTCACAAATCTGGCACAATCATCAGTGTACAGAAAATCCATGTCTTCAAATCATCTCCATCTACACTAAGAAAACTTGAAAGATACATTACTACTCCTACTGAATATATCTCCTACTCTATTCTACTCTTAAATCTCTACTTTAAGAAAATTCCTCCTATTCAAAATCTATCTCTCTATATATGTATCTCCTTTTTTTTCTATTCTACCCTCTCTCTCCTTTTTTTAAAAAGAGACAAAAATTCCATATATACAGAATGTTTCAAAAAGAATGTGTTGTCCCCTATTTTTTAGGGTTTACAAAAAATATCAGTTAGTTACAGAAGGGTCAGCCCTCATATCTTTTTGGAATGAAGTTAATGTTGCATTCAATGTGCATCCATGTGTCCATGTTAGTAAAGGATCACTCTAGAGATGGCCTTAGATCTTTTGCAACCATCGTATTAACTTTCAGCCTCCATGTCCACCCGCGAACCTCCTTGTAGAGCTGCTTTGAATGTTATGAATCATTATCATTAATGTCGATCTACTTTTGCTAGTAGAGGTCCCAGCTGTCATTGAGACTCATGGCCTCTTCTTCCTTTCGGCTTTCTTCCTGGTCTAGATCTTTTTGCAAGTTGACCCCCCTTTGGACACAACATCTGACTCTCCTATTAGATCTCCAAACAGATGACACCACTATTCACCAAATCGATTCATCACTCTCCATCTCAGAGTAGATCTATGCCACTTATGCTCTGTTGATTTTCCTCACAAGAATAGTCAATTAGTCAAACCGTCACTGGCTCACCCTTTAGCTTCCTCTGATTGGTGGAACTTACTCCATGTAAGATTCTCGGGTGGTCAAAAGTTCCTCAGACAGAATCGCATGACGGTGAGACACTGGCCATGTCTCCCCGATGCAATTATATTTCATAGCAGCAATCAGCATAGCTTACAACCCTCAGCAAAAGGTCATACCGAGCTATAAAAGTTATATCGATATCCAAAATTGTCGCCCAGGAAATTGCTATCGGCCAGACATCATAGCGAGCCCTTAAGAGTTACATTGTTGTGTTCCCACTGGTAGGACATCCACACTCGACAAGAAATCATTTAGTCGGCAAGAGTTTATAGCGGGTGCTAAGAGTCATATCGATATCCTTTTGCATTGGCAAGTCCATCACCATTGGCAAGACCTCATTCTTTCGGCCAGACATCTCCCGGATCTCAAAACATTACACCGAAGGCACCATTCTTTTGGTGAGACTCCAATGAGTCAGCAAGACCTCATGCTGAACTCAAACCCCTTGGCCAAGAGTTATACTAATGACACCTCCTTTCAACAAGCTCAGATCATTTCATTTCAGCAAGACTCCTCCTAGTCGGGAAGACATCACATTGAAGGCACAAACCTTTGGTGAGACCATGATCACTCGGCGGGACATCACCCCAAAGCCACATCCTTTCAACGAGTGCAACTTCTTTCGGCGAGACCTTTCCTTGTCGGCCAGACTTCTCCATGACGCAAACCCTCTTTGCTGAGACTTTGACCAGTCGATGAGATGTTATGTCAAACCCAAAATCTTTCAGCGAGGCCTCCTCTGGTTGGTGAGATACATAAAAACTCATGGTGATTGAAATTTCTAGGCGACTAGTGTAATTCAAAATGAATAGACCACAACCACCAGTCAGCTAGACAACTAGAGGGTCTCACTGAATTTCTTCATTGAGCAATTTTTTGCCAAATATGATTGAGGCATGCCTTCCAACTGACTTCTTTGTTAAATAGCATCAGATGTATGATTTAATCCTACAAAACAATGCCTCGATTAGTACCAAAAGCATATAAAATATATCACTTTTTTATCATTTCTCTCAATTTTAACAAAAAGAAACCCAACTCCAGCTGAGGTAGAACCTAATCTGACAAAACAAAATACAAACTTAGGAGGAAAACAAAAGAACTCCTAAGACCAAACCAGATAACCAAAGGTGAAGAAAACAAAAGAAAAAGGGGGACCCATTTTTTTCTAGAATAAAATGGGGTGGTTATGCAAGGCATAACAAATGGCGACTCGACTAGGAAAATGGTTTAATCATTTTCAAGAAACTGATAGATTTAGCTACCCATAACTCTTGGTTTATGAACATCACAACTCCAGTTGGGTCAATTTTAACAACCAAGGTTAAGCTAGAATCTCAAATGTAAATCAACACTGGCTACCCAAAATCTATGTGTGTGCTTGATGGTGCATCATCCTTTTATAAAGTTTTTCTCATCTTTTGAACAACAGTGTGCAAGATTTAAACTACATCAGTTGATTCCCTTTAGCTATTGTGCAATGATATCCTGGGCATTGCTCCACTGCCAGTCAGGCGTCCATAGCCCTAACAGAGATATCTCTAGTTTTCTCACAGCATTGCTCTACTGCCAGCCAGGCATCCATAGCCCTGGTAGAGATACTGGAATTACCCATTCATATTGAGTCCTCTTTTCTTTTTTATAATTCTTTTTCTTTCTTTTTCTTTTCTCTTTGGATTTTCAGATATTTGATTCAATTTTTCTCAATATGTCAGATGTTTGACATCTGTTCTAGGTTGAAAACTACCATGGACCTCATAACAACGTCTGGGGGGGATCAAATTTTTCATTCAAATCTTACAACACTATCATCCTAGGACAAGTATACCATTACAAAGGGAGATGATCTTGGTGATTTGTAATAGATTCAGAGGTAGTTAATGAAGATTGTTTACTTTGCACCTTGTTTTCAAGACTTTCCACAACTCTTATTGACAATGGGCATAAGACAATAAATTTAGGACAAAATCATTGGATCATAAAAACCTGAAAATATCTAAACCACTTCTCTCATAATAACCACATTATACTTCATATAACAACCCACCATTTCAAGATGGAAAGAATAGAGAAACCCCAAAGAACTAAACAAGACAGACACAAAACAACAAAGGAAACAAACAGAATGAAAGAAAGAACAAATGAACAAACAACAAAACTATTTTCAACAAATTATTTACATATATGCATAGAAAACAAACAAACTATTTACAAACAGAAAAACCAATTATCTACGTAAATGCACAGCCTAGCAAAAATACCAAACTTCACAACTCAAAATAATGTTTAAGAAATTTTCCATTAACAGGCAATGGAACAGGTTCTTCCATTAAACTACTTAGCCAAAAAGCATTTTCTCCTAGGATTTCAGCAATTTGATAGGGACCCAACTAGAGCTTATCAAATTTTTGGTGGTTTCCCTTCTTTTCATTGGCTTTATCCCATAGCAGCACAAGATTTGATATTATGAAATCCTTGACATTGGCTCTTTTGTCAAACCAACGTTTGAAAACAACCTGGTGTCTAAAGAATTGCTGCAAGGCGGCATCTCTCTACTCTTCTAATTTCAATAAACCAGCTAATCTTACTTCAATCCTATCATCGCTAGGGTAAAAATTCTGCATAAATTGAAGGATAAGTAATTGCAAGTGAATAGGGAGCACAGGCTCTTGGCCATACACTAGCTTAAATGGTGAAGTCTTTAAAGAAGCCTTAATTCTAGTCCTATCTTCCCATAATGCAAATCTTAGCTTGGTATGCCAGTCCCTAGGATTGTTCTCTAATAGTTTTTTGATTACCCCTAAGAGATTCTTATTAGTTGATTCTACAACCCCATTTCCTTGTGGGTAATAGTTTGAAGAATACTTTAAAACAATTTTGTGATCATAAGCCCATGAAATGAACTCAACAGAAGAAAAGGAAGAGTCATTGTCACATACCAATGCGAAGGGTACTCCAAACCTAGTTGTGATGCATTTGGTGAGAATTTTGATTACCACCTCTGTTGTGCTCTTCTTGCAAGGTATAGCCTTTGTCCATCTCGTACAGTAATTCATGGCAATCAAAATAAATTTGTGTCCTATAGAAGAATTTGGGTTAATTACCCCAATAAAATCTAGCACCCATTGGGAAAATGGTCTTACCTCATAAATAGGTTGCAATGGCATGGTTGAATGGCGTTCTTTTAATGCAGAAATTTGGCATATGTGACATGTTCTTACATGTTGATGGGAATATTTGAACACACACGACTAGTAGTAACTAGATCTAAGGATCTGATGTGCTAACGAATCTACAGAACCATGGCCTATGCCATGTTTCCCATGGAATTCAACAATCACGTGTTTAGCCTCTTGTTGATCAAGGCATCGTAGGTACACTCCCTCAAAAATTTTCTTGTAGAGCAATCCTCTTTTGAGAATATAATGGGAGCTCTTCATTATTAGTGCTCTCCTCTGAGTCATATTCATTCCCTCTGGACACTGATTATTAAGCATGAAACAGATGATATTGGCATACCAAGGGTCATTGGAAAAAGACTGTGTTGTGTATTACTGACAAATAATGTTCTTGCTAGCATCGGCTATGGATTTAGACAAGCCTAGACCTTGGAAAAGTTTCATAGGGAAAATCACTAGATCAAACTCTTGCAAAATAGCCATCCATTTCCCCCTTTGTTCCCCCAACTCACTCTGCATGAGTAGAGACTTTACAGCAGCATCAGGAACTACAACAATAGTTTGACTTCAAAGGATGTAATTCCTAAACTTCTTGACAGCCCTAACCAATGCAAAAGATTTCTTTTCAAGAGGTGGGTACTTAACTTCAGCATTCTTAAATAGAGAACTCATGAAAGCAATTGGCCTCTCCTCTCCCTCTTCTCTTCGTTGAGTTAGGATGGTTGCACACGAGTGTTCAGAAGCAAAAGAGTAAATAAAAAATGGCTTCAAGTAGTCAAAGCTAGTGAGGACTAGCGCTTCTAAAATGGATTGCTTGACTTGAGAAAATGTGGCCTTTGCCTCATTACTCCATTCTATTACAACATCTTTCTTCATCATTTCATTGAATGGTTTTACAATTTCTGCAAAACCTGTGATAAACTTTCTGACAAAGTTGATCTTTCCAAAGAAATATCTCATCTCCTTCTTGCTTCCTAGCCTAGTTATCTTCATAATGGACTCAACTCGATCTAGATCGATCGATATTCCTCATTCTAAGATTATGTGTCCCAAAATTTTCCCTTCAAAAACCTCAAACACACACTTTTTAGGATTCAGGGAGACACCATACTGGATACACCTTTCAAGAACTTTAGTCAAGTCTACAGCATGATTTAGTCTATCTTTAGAGAATACTGTTAGGTTGTCCATGTAGATGATGATGCATTTACCAATCAAATCTTTGAACACTACATCCATGGCACGCTGGAAAGTTGCTCCAGCATTTATCAAACCAAATGGCATCCTTCTGTAAGCAAATGTTCTCCACTTAGTAGTGAAGGTTGTCTTCATTCTTTCTTCATAGTTAACAATCACCTAATTGTATCCAGAATAACCATCCTAGAATGATATCATCTGAGACCCATTGACAGTCTACAAGACTTCGTCCAGTGAAGGGAATGGGTAGTTTTTTTTTTCTGAAGCTCTATTCAGATTCCTAAAATCTACACATAACCTGATCTCTCCATTTTTCTTACGGACTGGAACCAAGTTAGCCACCCATGTTGAATGTCATATAGGGAAGATTATTCTTGCAGAAAGAAATTTTTGAACTTCCTTAAAGATTAGTGGTTCAATCAGGGCATTGACAGGGCATTGCTTCTACCAAAATGGTTTAGCTTCAGGCTTCAAAGGAATAGTATGAGCCATTATAGAAGCATCAAATGTTTTTAGATCTTCATACCCCCAAGCTATTGCAGCAATATCCTTCTTTAGTGCCCTCAGTATATCTTTTCTGATTTTTTTAGGGCAAGCTTTCCTTATGTAGACATTTCTTTCAGGGCCAAAATCAACTAGGTTAACAGTCTCATACTCACCTCCTTTATCTTTGGTTAATACCTTTTCCTGAGCCCTTGGGTCTAAATTAAAAAAAAATTCTAAGGCCACCATTCCCTTGGAACTACTATTACTTTTTAAATTGAGGACCCCCTATGTATCGCAGTCTTCAGGGTTCCAGTCTCTTTGATCCCTGTCAGACTCATTGATGATCTATCCTTCAAAAACATCTGAGCTTGCTAGAAAAGCAAGGATATGTCAATCATCATCAAAGACTTGAAAGTTCTTGACATTATTAGGAATAGTTGGGTTGGAAATCAACTCTACTGAGAATCTCTTAAGCTTGGAGCCTTGCATGGGTTCTAGGGTACTTGCGGCAATAGCTAATTATTTAGCTATCTGATTCTCCTCTCTAGGGATTAAACTAATCCCAAAAGCATCGAAGTCTTTAATTAGGTTCCATACCCGATTTCTATAGGCTACCATCCTTTTATTGTGACATGTGTATTGGCTGCACACTTGCTTGATAACTACTTTTGAATCTCCATTAACCATCAAGGCAGTAAATTTCTTCTTATGTGTGAACATTAGCCCACAAGCTAAAGCTTCATATTCCACTATGTTGTTAGTGCACCTAAACTGCAATCTGTAAGAAGCAAAGAAATTTTTCCCTTTTGGGTTGGTTAATTCAATCCCAACACCATAGCCTGTTTTGGACTTGGATCCATCAAACGTGAGGGTCCATAGTTGATCATGAGCTGGGGTTGCTCCCTTTGAGGTTATTATGGGTGTTTGGATAAGATGAGCCATAGGTGGGGGCTCTTGGTCCCTTGCATCAAATATTGGGATCGGGTGTTCAATAGGTTCCTCACGTACAATTTCCAATTCCTGCTTGGATATATCATGTAATCCATGACTATCCTTCTAATAGTCACTTGTATCTTTGATTAAGCCCTTGGGATTTGTTATACTTGTGAGTGCAAGGGTATCAAACAGACCTCGGGGTCATTCTTTGTAACTATGTTGGTCTGGTATTGTGACCGAGATAAGTTCAATTTGAGGAGGGACTCCGTTTGAAGGTATATTATCCCTGGTTAACATTATTGCATTTTTGGCTTCGAATGAGAAGTGATCTTAAACGGTCTCAAGGGGATTTAGGTTAGTTTCCTCAGTTCGGGAAACATGATTTAAAATGCTGATGCAGGGTTGGTAGGTTAATTATGAATGTTTTTGGTAGTGTACACTACACCAATTAGGGACTAGAAGACTCTGCAAATAGATATCTTCCCCTAAGACCAGCTGATCTTGTTGCAGCTTCTTGATCAATCCCTATTGGTTTTCATTAATCATGGAATCAGGGAATTTTTGTGTTAACAAATCTTTAAAATGAAGAACCGAAAAGGTTAAAATTTTCTCTCTTTTATAAACCTATCTCGGTTTCAAAATAAGCTACCTCGTTGGGACAATCATATTCAGTGATGATATGTTTGAGGCGAGGTTCACTTTCAATTATAATCTGCATAGGCACTCCCCTCCATGGTATCCACATATGTGAAAAGTTGAGGGAGAGATATCCCCCTATACTTTTCATCAAGTCTCCGCTCAACAGGATACCATAAGTCTCAGGAATGTCTACTACTTGAACATCTATATTGGTTAAAATCCTAGGGCTAGACCCTACTTGCACATGTATATTTCTCAATTCTCCAACTACATTAACCTCTATTTTATCAAGCTGGATGACCTTGTTTGTTTGGACAGGGTTCAATCCATATTTCTTGCATATAGAAAATGGCATAACATTACCAGAAGCCCTTGAATCTAACAGGAAATTATGTATATTCTTCCCAAACATTCTCAAACTTAAAAGAAATGGTGGGGTACCTACCTTGCTTCTGTATAAAGTTGCATTCATGTCTACAGTAGGTGCCACCTTGGTTCTCCCTTTCAATTTATCGGCTTGTTCCAAGGCTTTTAGCACTATCTCTCATTGGGCAGGGCACCACTTTAGGATGTCAAAGTATGATAAAGAGGTTTTCTATCTTTGCATCTCAGAAACAATATCAAATTCTATTTTATAGCTTGCATTACATTTGACAACACCATTGTTATGGAATTCAGGTGGACCTTTTGGTGGAGGAGGGTTATTATCAGCACTTTGATTCAGAGGCACCATGTGATTAGGTGGTGCTAATGTGGTGAACAGACCCTTATTCTGATTTATTAGGAATTGTCCTCCCTTTGTCTGAAAGGCTTGGGAATCATACATGTCTTCCTTTGGTTCATTCTCACTTTGCATGGGGAATGAAGGTTCTTCTTCAAAGAGGTCATAAGTCATTGTTGTATCTACTGAGCCACCTTCTTTATTTGAATTCCCTTGGAATTTTTGGGCATTTTTCTATGCCATCTTCATGACTTTCTCCATTTTAGGGAAATTTACCTTGGAATGGGTTGTAGTATCATGCTACCTGCACCAGTTAGTCATAAAATTAAGGTCAGCCACATTTGTAGTATGTGACCTGTCCTCATTAGCTTGATAATTGTGAGAAACTCCACTGTTATTTGGCCATGTATTCCATTGTCAGTTGTTATTTGGCCTCTGGTTATATCCTCTACTTTGATTTTGATAGCCTTGGTTAGGGGAGTTTTGGCCTTGATAACCCCTCTAGCTGTGATTGTTGTTATTCTGATAATTACCCTGGTTATTATTGCTCTAATTAGGATAATTACCTTGGTTTTGAGAGGGGTTCAATCTAAGTCGATCCATGTCATTCATGACTTGGGATAGAGTTTTCTTTAAGGTATCCACCTCGTTTGTGAGTTGAACTATCTTTTCACTTTCAACACTCTTAGCAACCGGTGGCTGACTAACATGATTTGGTGTTCTAGATTGGTTATGATGACCATGTGGACTGTGATGAGCCTGTGATTGTTGAAAGAAGTCAGAAGCTCCATTGTCAAAGAATGGAATGGGAGATTGAGTCTGCAACTCAGACATAGGTCCATAATGGGAAGGAGACATCCCTGGGATAGTATTGAATAAAAGGGTTGGTCTAGACATCTGATACCCCATTGAAGAAAAACCTCCTCCCAAACTTCCTTGTTGAGAAATAATTTGTTGTTGCAGCTTAATGGCTAGATGATAGACTTTAGACAGGGAATCAATATCTACCAGTTGATATGTCCTTTGTAGGAATAAGCCAATCAAAGGGTCTATAACTCTAAAGTATGCTTGAATGGCACTATTCTCAGCAACTAGATAGGGATCCTGTAGTCCACTATACATTCATTGAAACCTGGTATTAAACAAGGGCAAGGATTCACATGGCTCCTTCCTAATGGTAGAAAATTGGTGGAACAAAAGGGCTGGATCCACATAAACTCTGAACTGATTGATGGAAGCATTCTCCAAGTTTGTCTAGCTCAGAATAGAACCCTGTGGAAGATTGAGATACCAGTTGTAGGCCATATCCCCTAAGGAATAAGGGAACAACCTACAAACTACATCATGGTGAGCTATCTGAGCTCTAGTACAAGCATCCTTAAAAGCTTGTATGTGCTCTTTAGCACTCCTTGATTCACCATGAATGTATTTGGGACAAAATTTCTCAGGATTCTTAGGCATATCATGAAATCCTCCAGGAATAGTCCCCAATGGAGGGATTATTCTAAAAAAAATGCCATTGGTAGTGGTGGTGGTGGTTGAACCAGCTTTTGGATGGGTTGAGATGGATTTGGTGATGGATAGATAGGTATCCACTGGGGTATTGGTAAAAAGCCTAGTGGAGTGAGTGGAGCTGACAAGGGTGGTATGATGGTTTCCCCAGTCTTGCGAATCTTGTGTCTTATTGGGGTCTTGAGTTCTATCAAAGGTAGTGGATTTTTGACTAATCGAAGAACTCTACGGGACCTTTCTGGTGAGAAAAACCCAATATTATCCAACTTTCTCTTATAGGCCCTCCTTCTAGCACCAGTCTCCTGTTGATGGGTCGAGTGAGCACAACAACAGTTAAGCAGAATATTACTATTCTTCTCCTAAAAGAGAAACAATAACACATGGATATCTAACTCCCAAGGTCTTGGTAATCAGTTCTGGACTGTGTTGATTTCACTTAGTGGTTGACGTAAACTATAATGTTCAAGGGGCCTATTGGTGTTGAGCCTGTGGATTGTTCTAAGATCAAACATAAATTTAAACCTACTTTAACCAGGGTTTTTAAAGAAATAGAAACAAATAAATCAAAGTTTGGGAACTGAAGAGAATGATAATTCATCCAACTTAACCAGACTTGTTACCTTTCAAGGAATTGCAAACTAAAACTAGAGAACAAAATTAACTTGTGATTAACACACGGTTTCATTCATTCATAGTGCTAACTTCAACAACATATTGTAAATCACCCTTTAGACAAAGCATAAAATAAAATTTCATTCCTTGAAAGCTTTGCAAATCAAATTATTAACCTAAGATAACTACCATTCTAAAGCATAATATGAAGTAGATTTAAATCTAGTTACTTCTACTGTTGGTGAAACAGATAAGCAACATTTACAAATCTAGCACAATCACCAGTGTACAAAAAATCCATGTCTTCAAATCATCTCCATCTACACTAAGAAAACTTGAAAGATACATTACTGCTCCTACTGAATCTAGCTCCTACTCTATTCTAGTCTTAAATCTCTCTGCTTTTAGAAAATTCCTCCTATTCAAAATCTATCTCTCTATATGTATCTCCTTTTTTTTCTATTCTACCCTCTCTCTCCTTTTTTTAAAAGATGCAAAAATGTCATATATACAGAATGTGCCAAAAAGAATGTACTGGCCCTTGTTTTTTAGGGTTTACAAAAAATATCAATCGGTTACAGAAGGGTCGGCCCTCAGATCTTTTTGAATGAAGTTAATGTTGCATTCAATGTGCATCCCCATGTCCATGTCAGTAAAGGATCGCTCCAGGGATGGCCTTAGATCTTTTGCAACCATCGCATTAACTTTCGGCCTTCGTGTCCACCCCCGAACCTCCTTGTAGAGCTACTTTGAATGTTATGAAGCATTATCATTAATGTAGATCTACTTTTGCCAGTAGAGATCCCAACTGTCGTTGAGACTCACGGCCTCTTCTTCCTTTCGGCTTTCTTCCTGCTCTAGATCTTTGTGCAAGTTGACACCCCTTTGGAAACAACATCTGACTCTCCTGTTAGATCTCCACAGAGATGACACCACTATTCACCAAATCGATTCATCATTATCCATCTCAGAGTAGATCCATGCCGCTTATGCTCTGTTGATTTTCCTCACAAGAATAGTCAATCAATCAAACTATCACTGGCTTGCTCTTTAGCTTCCTTTGATTGGTGGAACACACTCCATGTAAGATTCTTGGCCAGTCAAAAGTTCCTCAGACAAAATCGCATGATGGTGAGACACTAGCCACTTTTCCCCGATGCGATTATACTTCATAGCAGTAATCGACATAGCTTACAACCATCTGCAAGAGGTCATACCAAGCTACAAAATTTATATCAATATCCAAAATTGTTGCCCAGATAATCACTATCGGCCAGACATCATAGCAAGCCCTTAAGAGTTACACCGCTGTGTTCCCACTGACAGGACATCCGCACTTGGCAAGACATCATTCAATTGGTGGGAGTTCATAGTGGGCACTAAGATTCATACTGATATCATTTTCCATTGGCAAGTCCATCACCATCAGCAAGACCTCATCCTTTTGGCTAGACATCTCCTTGAGCTCAAAACATTACACCGAAGGCAGCATTCTTTCGGTGAGACTCTAGCAAGTTGGCAAGACCTCATGCCAAACTCAAACTCCTCGGTCAGGAGTTATACTGATGACACCTCCTTTCAGTGAGCTCAAACCATTTCATTTCAACAAGACTCCCCCCAGTCGAGAAGACATCACATTGAAGGCACAAACCTTTGGCGAGACCATGATCACTCAACGGGACATCACCTCAAAGCCACATCCTTTCGGCGAGTGCAACCTTTTTCGGCAAGACCTTGCCCTATCGGCCAAACTTCTCCCTGATGAAAACCCTCTTAGCCGAGACTTCGACCAGTTGGCGAGACGTTATGCTAAACCCAAAATATTTCAGTGAGGCCTCCTCTGGTCGGCGAGATACATAAAAACTCATGGCGACAGAAATGTCTGGGCAACTGGTGTAATTCAAAATGAATAGACCACAAACGCGAGTCATCTAGATAATTGGAGGGTCTCACCGACTTTCTTCATTGAGGAGTTTTTGTGGCAAATCTGATTGAGGCATGCCTTCCAACTGACTTCTCTATGAAATAGCATCAAATGTATGATTTAATCTTGCAAAACAATGCCTCCATTAGTCCCAAAAGCATATAAAATATATCATTTTTTTATCATTTCTTGCAATTTTAACAAAAAGAAACCCAACTCCAACTGAGACAGAACCTAATATGATAGAACAAAATATAGACGTAGAAGGAAAACAAGAGAACTCCTAAGACCAAACCAGACAACCAAAGTTGAAGAAAACAAAAGAAAAAGCGAGACCCATTTTGTTCCAGAATAAAATGGGGTGGTTATGCAAGGCATAATAGGGCCTTGGAAAGTTTTATAGGTTGGTTGTATGGTGCAAATGCACCTTGTTCACTAAATGCCTCCAGAAGGAAAAATTGTAAAATTTGGATTTTCAAATGGAAAACAATGTAAAAGGGTCATGTAAGAGTCATTTTCAATGTAATTGAGTCATTAATAGGTCTTTAGGTGGTCAAAATGATGGAAAATGTAAAACTTACAAAATTTGCAAAGTTGTCAAATTGAGGAAAATGTAAAAAATTCAAAAAAAGGAAAGAATATGAAGAGTCAAGTGGGAAAATAGAAGGTTTAGTTGATTTGGGAAGATGAAAATCCTTAAAAAGGGAATTATACATCATTTTCAAGCAAAGGAGGGGAAGTTTGAATAAGAAGAAAATTATTTAGAAACCTCTGTGCATGCTTAAAACTTTGCATTTTATGTATTTCATAATGGTAAAATGTGTTTGTAGGTTGTTGTATGGCCAAGTATGGCCTGATTTTTGAGGGGAAGTCATTGGGATTGATGCAACTATGAGTCTACTTCATTTTTATTTTTGTTTCATTCATTTTCATTTAGTTTTGAGTAAGATATTGCAAGTTTACTGAAATCTTTCCAAACTCCGATCTAGGGTAACAGTATGCAATAAAAATTGTGTTTCTCAATATCTAACTATTGAAAATTGCTATAAATTGGTGTAGAAGGATTTTTAGATGTGTTTAAAAAGATTTCAAAGTTGTAGAGTCTATAGATTTTGTTTTGCGAAGTTTCTACAAAGCCCTAGGTCTGAAAATTATGCAAAAATCTAGAAAATGACATAGTACAGTGTAGATTAGTGCTTTGTTGTGGGAAAACAAGGTAATCCTTTTGGGAAAAGTTGATTGGAAAATATTGTTAAATATATTGTGATTCATTTTCATACTGGATTTGATGAGAATATAAATTATAGAGCCTACTTTTGTTACTATCCTATTAAGGTAGTTTTATGATAGTCTTCTTTTGGAATAAAAAATGAAGGTTTAGGTTGGGTGTTTGATAAAATATCATGAATACAGATTGGGGAATATTCCTAGTTTGGACTGTGTTGTTTAGGTTTGGAATTTTTTATCTTGAGAAGCCTCAATTTCATTGAAGGTGGTTCAATTTGAAGAGTCTTACATGGTTTTTAATTAAGTTGAGAGTTCTTGAGAACCCTTTATTGTTGCATGTTAGAATAAGCAAGATTGAATGTATATAAGAAGCCTAATTTATTGTTTTTGGTGTATTTGAACAATGTGGGATCAAGGTGTCTTGGGTATTCAAGTTGATCAAGTTTGTTGATTTTAGAGTTTGCTAATGTGGTTTTGTTTTTGTTTCAATAAAACCATGATGTTCAAAGGTGTGTTAAGATTTGGTAACAGGTTTGAAGCAAGAATGGATGATTGATTGTCTTTTTTCCTTAATTGGAACAAGATGAAATGAAGGGTAATTTGGTGAATAGTGAATGGTTTGGTTGGTTCAATTTTTTTGAATGATGTTACTATATTGGTTCAATCAATTTGATGCTAGTTAAGGTATATTTGAGTTTGATAAAGGTTTGGAATACTGATGTGGTGATTTGGCTTATTGGTAGCCTGGTAATTTCAAGTGAAATTGATGGATTTTATTAAATAAATCAGTGAAATAATGGTGATTAGTTAAATGGATCTTCTCAATTGTGTTTAGGATCAGAAGTACCCTTGATGGTTTTTCATTTTTGGTAGATTCTCTGCATCAATTGGTATCAGAGCTAGTTGATTCTCATAATTAGTTGAGTTTTTGTTGTTGAGTTGTTGGTTGGTTGCAGGTGCTTGATCCATCTAGCTATAGGGAAGAAAGTTTCTGAGAAGTTGTGAGATGGAAAACAAGATCAGGTCTATGGTCACCATCCTCTAATGGAGATTAAGCTAGGTAGAAGGTGCAAGGTAATGAGTAAGGCATCTTCCAGGTTCTACTATTGGGTAAGATAGATGGTTTGTTGAGTTGATGTTGTGAAGCAGTGAGGGAGATGGATACATGTTTGAAGAAGTAATTGAGTTTGTAGCCATGTGAAGATGTTAGTTAGTTTGAGAGTACTCCACTGATGGGAGTAAATGAAAATATGATTGGTTAGAGAAGGTCAAGGATGAATTGTGAAGAAAGGAGGAAAGATTGCTTGGAAAAAGGAAATGAGAAAGGACAGTCCTGTGTCCTTTGGTAGAGAAAGAGTTAGAGGAAAGATGGGAGTTGTGAAAGGGAATTCCTATGTCCTTTTGAATGAGAAGAATAAATGTGAACTTGATAATAGAAAGAGAAAGGAAAAAGGAAAGAAAAGATAAGTGAAGACAAGAAGAGTCATAAATGAAGAAAAAGCTAAAAGCAAAGGGTCGAACCAAGACAAAGGAAAGTACAAAGATTCAAGAGAAAGGAAAAAAGTAGTCCAAGGAAAATTTGAAGTTGATCTGTAGGTGAAAGAAAAAGCAAGTTTGATCCAACATGTTTCCAAAGGGACTTGCAAAGTTTTTGTGGGTTGGTTGTATGGTGCAAGTGCACCTTGTTCACTAAATGCCTCCAAAAGGAAAAATTATAAAATTTGAATTTTCAAATGGAAAAAAATGTAAAATGGTCATGTAAGAGTCATTTGCAATGTAATTGAGTCATTAATATGTCTCCAAGTGGTCAAAATGATGGAAAATGTAAAACTTGCAAAATTCACAAAGTTGTCAAATTGGGGAAAATGTAAAAAATGCAAAAAAAGAAAAGAATATGAAGAGTCAATTGGGAAAATAGAATGTTTAGTCAATTGGGGAAGATAAAAATACTTTAAAAAGGAATTGTATATCATTTTAAACCAAAGGAGGGGAATCTTGAATAAGGAGAAAATCATTTACAAACCCTTGTGCATGCATAAAACTTTGCATTTTTTTTGTATTTCAGATTGGTAAAATGTGTTTGCAGGTTGTTGTACGGCTAAGTAAGGCCTGATTTTTTAGGGGAAGTCATTAGAATTGATGCACCTATGAGTCTACTTCATTTTTATTTTTCTTTCATTCATTTTCATTCATTTTTGAGTAAGATATTGCAAGTTTACTGAAATCAGTCCAAACCCCGATCTAAGGTAACAGTATGCAATAAAAATTGTGTTTCTCAATATTTAACTATTGAAAATTGCTATAAATTGGTCTAGAAGTAGTTTTAGATGTGTTTAAAAATATTTAAAAGTTGTAGAGTCTGAATATTTGGTTTTGGGCAGTTTCTAAAAAGCCATAGGTCTGAAAATAGTGCAAAAATCTAGAAACTGACATAGTACAGTGTAGATTAGTGCTTTGTTTGTGGGAAAAAAGGTAATCCTTTTGGGAAAAGTTGATTGGAAAATATTGTTAAATATATTGTGATTCATTTTCAGATTGGATTTGATGAGAATATAAATGATAGAGCCTACTTTTTTTACTATCCTATTAAGGCAGTTTTATCATAGTCTTCTTTTGGAATAAAAAATGAAGGTTTAGGTTGGGTGTTTGATAAAATATCATGAATGTAGATTGGGGAATATTTCTAGTTTTTACTGTTATGTTTAGGTTTGGAATTTTCTATCTTGAGAAGCCTCAAGATCATTGAAGGTGGTTCAATTTGAAGAGTCTTACATGGTTTTTAATTAAGTTGAGAGTTCTTGAGAACCCTTTATTGTTGCATGTTAGAATAAACAAGATTGAATGTTCATAAGAAGCCTAATTTATTGTTTTGGTGTATTTGAACAATGTGGGATCAAGGTGTCTTGGGTGTGCAAGTTGATCAAGTTGGTTGATTTTAGAGTTTACTAATGTGGTTTTTCTTTTGTTTCAGTAAAATCATGATGTCCAAAGGTGTGTTAAGATCTAGTAACAAGTTTGAAGCAAGAATGGATGATTGATTGTGTTTTTGGCTTAATTGGAACAAGATGAAATGAAGGGTAATTTGGTGAATAGTGAATGGTTTGGTTGGTTCAGTGTTTTCCAATGATGTTATTGTATTGGTTTAGTCAATTTGATACTAGTTAAGGTATATTTGAGTCTGATAGAGGTTTGGAATACTGATGTGGTGATTTGGCTTATTGGTAGCCTGACAAGTTCAAGTGAAATTGATGGATTTTGTTGAATAGATAAGTGAAATAATGGTGATTGGTTAAATGGATCTTCTCAATTGTGTTTAGGGTTAGAAGTACCCTTGATGGTTTATGGTTTTTGGTAGATGCTTTGCATCACGGTTGGAGCCTCCTAAAGGAAAGTGAACAAGAGATAATCAATGGGTTTTCATTGTTCAACTAGGATCCTTTCACGATTAAAAATCAAAGGTTGAGATCTCATCACTAGCTTCCAAGCCATCACTTGATGAGGTCCCAAAGTAGAACTTGAAGGCATGATGTGCAATGTAATTTGGTTTATGGCCAGGATCATCCCATGATTATTAGGATTGACGAAAAGCAAGGTAAGGACGATGGAGTAGGGATATGGATGGTTATGTGGTAGTTTTAAAGCACCTCATCGTTGTTTCTAACTATGGGCATTAAAGCAAGTGGGGATCCTTAATGAACCTCGTTGATCAAGTTTTAAATCTTGAATGATCAACGGTTGATATCTAGCATGCAATGTTTTATTTTTTGCTCACACGAGCAAGCTAGGTGGCCATTAAATGTAGCTCTCCACTAATTACCTTATTTAATGAGGATTTCATGTAGTTTGTTTAATCATCTACAATTATCAAGACACAGAAATAATTGTTGCAAGTGTTCGAGGATTGAGTTCCAAGTTTTGAACAAGGTATTGCAGAGGTGATCATGAGATATCTTCTGGTACGTAAGTGTGAATGCATGTTTGTAGTAGTGTTGCTATAGCTCAATAGCCTTATGTGTGATATCTTCTTGTTGTAGATAGTGTTTATCTTATAAAATTGGCTTTGGTTAGTACTACATTCTAGGAAATATGGGTAAGCCTAGTACTCTAGTCACACCAATTAGAAGGTCTAGGAGGTTAAGTATGTAGGAGCCCCTGGTATATGTGTTTGTTATTAAACCCAGTGCAATGGAAATTTCAATTCTTCTGAAAGGTAAGAGTGTTCGAAGAAAGGTTGAGAAAATCATTGTCATGAGTACCTACAATCTTATAAATAGGACTAGTTCAAAAGAATTAGTCAAGTTTAAGGGGAAAGGGCATGTTGAGTTTGCAAAAGAATTAATGAGGTCAAATAAAGGTCCTCGAGTTTGTTCAGAGGAGCCCTATGTTCCTGTTGTGATTTCTAATAGTTCAAGTGAGGAAGGAGGAGCCTTCCATGTTTCATGCCATTGTCCTATTTCCCTTGTGCCCTATAATGACTCAAATGATGAGGTGATTTCTGCAACTCCAATTTCTATCCTAAAACTAGGTGAAGGTGTCCATTCGGCTGCTAACAAGGCTGGGTAGCACCCTTGTTCTTCTATTGAATGGTGGGAAATTTTTTAGATGTTTGTGATGATTTGACCTCTTCATGGCTTCTTTGATGGTTTTCTCTGCTGGTACTAATGGTGACTTCCTTGACGTTGGTGGAAATGCTAGTTTTTTACAACAACCTCTTTTGGAAGGCTTGTGTGGGATGCTCTGACCAATTGCTTAATGCCTTTTTTCTTTCTCGTGGTATATGAATGATTAATTGTAATGCTCCGGGAACCGTCCCAAATTAAATGAAATTAATCTTGAAATAATTATGAAATGTAACTATAATGATCCCAATGCTTGTTGCTCCCATGAATTATAAGAGGGAATTCAAGGCTCATTACAGTGGTCAAAATTTTGAGTCTAGGATGATCTAGGTAGAATGCAGAAAAGAAATGTAATACAAAAAGCTTGACGAATCTGCTAGTTGATTGTCTTGGGTATAGGTTTCATATCTAATAATATTAAATATTTTTTACATGAATGACTAATATTGAAAAAAATCTAAATTCCAAAGCATGCACTTTCCTTTGTAAAATTTTACAAATTATAAATGAAATTATCAAGGATCTTTTTTCTTTGTCATCAATGTATTAATTGAATGTATGGATCTATTTCTTTTCTTTAGCTCAAAGGGTTAATTAAATGCTTAAGGGGAGTCATAGGTTTGTAATAAATTGCAAAGGATTTGATAAGAAGTCATTTTATGGATATTGTGAGTTTTTTGTATTGCAAAGCTTTACGAAAAAAATAGCCCATCCATTTTAGAATAAAATCATTTGTGTATTACTGAGTATTTAATATTTGACTCCATTTACCCGATTGATGAGGCACTAGTCTTTTTCTCAAGAATTCATGTAATCAAATGAATTTGCAATAGACCTAGCCATAGGTTCAAAATAAGAACAATGCTTATTAAAATCATACAATTTTGAAATACATCTTCATTCCTAGCGAATAAATAATTACTTACTCAAAGATCAACCAAATCCTTAGTGAATTTTTTATATTCCTGTATTAGGATCCCATCTGTGTAGAAGTGTTCTCCATTTTAATAAATTAAAATTAACACAATCGGGAAATACCCTCCTTGGTCCCATAGAACCTAAAGTGCAGGAGTAAAGACTTTAAAATCCTTTACTCGTTGTGTTGGCCACTAACCTAGGGATGTCTTGATCATAAGGGTTGACTACCCTTTAGAGGATTCTAGGGTTTAGCTAGAGAAAACACCAACAAAAATGGTGACTCTGTTGGGGAGAAAATTTCCATTCTCTAAGTCATGGATTGTTGTACTATAGAGTCAAATGGTGTAATAAATATGAACATGTTTAGATACTATTGAATTCTTGAACCTGGTTAAAGTTTTACTAGCAACAAAGCTCAAAGGATTTGAAGGTGACTCTGTTGTTGGAGCAAAACCAGAACTAGATTTATTGTAAAGACACTTCATCTTATGTGAAGTATATTCCTCTGTGAAGAGAGGTGGTGACTCAGACTCAAAGAACCTAATAAATAATACAACAAAGCTTCAGATCTACAAGTTTCAAAGTCAAAGGTGAATCACTGCTTAGAAACTCCAGGTATTCTCATGAATCTAAAAAAATATTATCACATTTGTAAGTAGTTTGTGAGGATTTTTAATATATATGATATGAATGGTTCCCTGTTAGGTGAATTGGCACTAGATAAGGGAATAATAGTTGTAATTTAGCATGCCTGTTGAATGTAAATTTAAATTATTGCATTATCATAAAGAAGCATGTTGTCTTGTAAGATATTAAGTAAAATAGAAAGGAGTTCTTATTGTAAAGGCTTAATATCATAATTGATAAGGGGATTTGAATTGCCTTTTTGATAAATTTGACAAGGCTTGCAAAAGGTAGCACAATATGCCCAGTCAAGTTGTTCATTTGGATGTAGAATTGAATCCAATAGGACATGATGAATACCTTTTGTCACATCAAAGCAATTTTAGTGTTGAAAGGTATAGAGCCGAAATTTTAGTAATATTTGTGGTTTTCCAAATATTGTACCACCTAAGATTAGGGATAAGGTACCAAAGTTCAATGGAGAAAAGTTTGAATCAACAATCAGACATTTGCATGAGTTTGGGGATTTGATGGGGGATTATGAGGTAGACCATGAGGATGTTGTCATAAAGCTTTTTGTTCAATTTTTGAAAGATGATTCTAGAGACTAGTTCTTATATTTTATAGCATGCTCTATAGCTTCATGGAATTAGTTTAAGATAGCCTTTGTAGAACAATTTGGTGAAAGGGTAAATCCAAGTGTGGTAAGAAAAAACCTTATGGAAATCCATAAAAATGAAGATGAGTTGGTTCTTGATTTTAATCTTATATTTACAAAAGCAATAAGGGAAATTCCAGAAAGTATAAGACCAAATTTTGTTGAGTGTTTGGTCATATATATTGGTGCATTTGATAGTAAGATGAGCTACCTATTAAGGGATAAAGAGCCTACAACATTACATCAGGAATATCAAAGTTTCATGGATATTGAGAACAATTTGAAATATTCAATGATGAAAGGATATATGGCTGCTAGTGTTGGTCACCTTAATGCACCTCATTTAAATGGAATCCATGGATTAGATAATAGAAGTGATTGTCAAAATGGCAATGCTTCTATTGCTATGATTTCTCCATCATCACAATATGCAAATCATAGTGAGTTCCAAAGTTGAATTTCAACAAAATTTGAGCAATTTTGATCAAAAGTATCATGTTCAAGAATTGTATGAAATGAAAAGACACAAGGGGGAATCACCATATGAACTATTTTTGAGGTTTTTGGATGATTTGATGGAAGTCCCTGGAAATTTTAGACTTGAAGATTAAATGTGCATTGATTTGTTTTGTGAAGTTTATGAATCTGGACTGAGTAATTTTCCAAAGGAACTAAAGCCCCATAGCTTTGACCAAGTACCTAATTGGATAAAGATTATGGAATCATCTAAATGTGGTTATGCGATTCCAAAAATAGAAACAACAACTGTTCTCTTGAAGATGATCAAAAGAAAGAGAAATCAATTGAAAAAAGATGTCAGAAGATGAATATTGTGATCAACTCATAAGTAACACATATACAGAGGAACACAACAATGATCAAGAAAAGGATACATGGGATGATAAAAAAGTAAATATGCTTGAATGCTTCTCTTGTGATATTTTAGATAGAGGAGAAGTAAAAGAGGTACAAGGTGTTATTCCATGTCATGTTGTGATCAGTGAAAACAATGCATGTGTTGTTAATATTTTATTACAAACCATTGATCATGAACTTAAAAGTGCAGCCCCAAAGCATCCACTCCAAAAAATTTGAACATGGTCTGTGTAGTGATGAGGTGTCTTGGGATGGATATCATGATGAAGTTGATGTTTCTGACTGCTTCTCTAAGGATTATAACTACTCTTTTGAGTATGATTTAGAAGCATATCCCACACAAGAAGGATGCAATGATATAAACACTTGTAATGTCACTTGTCCACAAGTGAAGGAACAAGTTGTAGATGATGCACACCTAGAATTTAATTTGGGCTTGTCATCAATGGAATATGTTAACTATGTGAGTGATGAGGAATTTGAAGATAAAGATGTGTGTATTCAGTATATTGATTTTGAGCATCATATTAAAAATCATAAAAATGTTGATGAACATGCCTATGACCCTGCTGCTCATGATTGTTTATATGAAATGGATATGAAGACGTCAACTACACATGAATAAGATGATGTACTCATGGATGAAAGAAAGGTTTCATTATTAAATGACCAAAATTTACATCATGACAAGCACATAAATCTTGAATCAACATCATTATCAATTGATAATATTGAAAGGTTTGTTGATTTATCTAACAATGGAATTTTAGAATGTCTTCATGCTGAGGAGGTAGAGGCTTCTATGACAATAATGGAGGTGTGGTAGAACCCCTTATATGATGAACCCTCACCAATATGTGAGATGATAAATGAAGATCCTTACTGGTTTCAGAACAATCCACTTTTTATTGAAAATCCCAATGAGTTTTGGGAAAGTGCTACTTACAAATATGAAGGGTACAACATAAATGGGACAACAAGTAATGAAGACTAGGTTGACGTTAAAGGTGAAGAGCCTAAAGGTGTAAATTTTATTGTCCATGATGAAAATATTGAATACTTTGCTAGTTTTGAGGGAGAAATAGATTAATATACTCATTCTCTTGTGGTACCTGGCTATGTGCTTGGGACAGTGGTTGAATTGTCACCCACACATATGCAAGATGATGATGGCTATATTGATAAAGGAGGAAATCCATTTTTGAATAATCAATTGATGCACCTAGATAGTTACATTGGCCCTGAAACAACATTGTTATATATTGATGAGGAGAGACAATTTGATGAGTCTTAAGATTATGTTGATATTGCAGGACTGTTTGACCAATGTGAAGAGCAGCCTAGGGGTATGAACAACATGAAGTAGAATATTAATCAAAATGAATATTCATTTCAATTATTTGTTGAGGCCCCTCATCTTCTAGATCTTATCATGGATTTTTTTCCATATAATTAGGTTAACACTCATGCAGAGCGGAATGAAGAATCTCATTAATTTGTATCATTTTTCTTTGACACCTTAGGAGAAGCTAGACCTAGCATACAACAAAGTGCTTATGAAAGATTTCAATTTGTTGAACAAATTGAATGTGATATTACAATATATGATGAGGTGGAATGTGAGTGCTTTATTTTTCTAACTCACTTGGATGAACCTATGGTGCAATAGGTTCATGAACAATGTAGTCCCATAGCAAGTGAAATCAATGATATTGATCATGGTGATGTTGGTTGCTTAGAAATGCATGATGCACATGTTGATCCTTTGTTGATAGAGCGGGATAAGGTATTTGACAGAGGAAAGAACTGGTTCTAAGTTTTGGGGGGCCATTAGGCCTCCAATTTGGATAATGAAGCCTAAGAAAGCATAAGTGAAGGCTTCTGGGATTGAAAATAAAAGCTACATTATGTATCTCTATAACTAATGTATATCTTTTTCTATTCTTGTCCTTGGTCTTTGTACCTTTTTGTTGGTCTGCTTCTACCCAAGATTCTAGATTCTTGCCACACCTACAAGACGCATATATCCTCAGTCGGAGCCACTAGTGGAACCCTATATCTTAGTGCCCCACTGGATCTATGGGAAATCATGTGTTTGATCCTACCTTATTGTCGCTACGGTTTAGGGTTTTATGGTTTGCATTTCATTTATACCCTTAATCCTCTTATTGGCTTATTTTCTTATGTTGACTAGTTGCATCAAGTAGCCAATTACTTAAGTGGCATTTTATGGCTTTCACTATTGTTGTTTTAACCGGCCCCAACACCTTGTTCACCTGCCGAGCCTAGGAGGTTCTCTTTTAAGAACAAATTTTTCCCATGTGCTTTTAAGCACCACTTAAGTTCATCAATGGTGGTTTATCGCTCATCGCACATTCTTTTGAAACCACCTATGTCCATCCATGACAAGCGATGCACCTTCTTTTCGACCACCCCAACTTCATCACCTATCACGTGTTGCATTCTCACAATTTGGAGATAACTTGTGATGATTGATATGGTTAAGTATTTAACCCATCACTTGCCCAAGCACTATCACTAGTTGGAGCCACCTAAAGGAAAGTGAAGAAGTGATAAGCGATGGTTTTTCATTGTCTAGCTATGATCCTTCCATGATTAAAAATCAAAGGCCAATATCTCATTGTTGGCTTCCAAGCCATTGCTTGATGAGGTCCCAAAGCAGAACTTGAAAGAGCGATGTGCGATGTAATCTGATTTATGGCTAGGATCATCTAGCGATTATTAGGATCGATGACAAGCAAGTTGAGGATCATGGAGTAAGGATATAGATGGGTATGTGGCAGTTTTAAAGTGCCTCATTGTTGTTTCTAAGTATGGGAATTAAAGCAAGTGGTGATCCTTAATGAGCCTCGTTGATCGAGTTAAATCCTGAACAATTGATGGTTGAGATCTAGCATGCAATGTTTGATTTTTTGCTCACACAAGTGAGCCAGGGTGACCATTAAATCAACTCTCCTCTAATTCCCTTATTTAATGAGGATATCCTATAGGTTTTTTAATCAACTACAATTATAGAGGCATGGAAATATTTTCTATAGGTGTTGGAGGATTAAGTTCTGAGTTTTGAATGAGGTATTGCAGAGGTGTTTGTGAGATATCTTTTGGTACATGAGTGTGAATGCATGTTTGCAGTAGTGTTGCTATAGCTCAGTAGCCTTATGTGTGATATCTTCTGGTTGTGTCTAGTGTTTGTCTTGTAAAATTGGCTTTGGTAGTACTACATTCTAGGAAATATGGGTGACCCTAGTACTCCAGTCACACTAGTTAGAAAGTCTAGGAGGTTAAGTATGAAGGAGCCTCTAGTATATGTGCCTATTGTTAAACCTAGTGCAACAAAAATTCCAATTGTTCCAAAAGGTAAGAGGAGTGTTCAAAGAAAGGTTGAGAAAATCACTATCAAGAGTACCTACAATCTTAGAAATAGGACTAGTTTAGAAGAATTAGTCAAGTTTAAGGGGAAAGGGCATGCTGATTTTGTGAAAGAATTAACGAGGTCAAATAAGCATCCTCGAGTTTTTTCAGAGGAGCCATGTGTTCATGTCATGATTTTTGATAGTTCTTCAAGTAAGGAAGGAGGAGTTGACCCTATTTCTCACCATTGTCCTATTTTCCTTGTGCCTTATGATGACATAGATGATGAGGTGATTGTTGCAACTCTAATTTCTCTCTTGAAACCAGGTGAAGGTGTCCATTCGGCTGCTGACAAGGGTAGGTAGCACCCGTGTTCTTCTACTAAATGGTGTGCAGTTTCTTGGACGTTTGTGATGATTCAACCTCTCTGTGGATTCTTTGATGGTTTGTTCTATTGATACTAATGGTGACTTCCCCAACATTGGTGGATGTGTTGGTTTTTTACAACCCCTTTTTGAAGGCTTGCATGCGTTGCTCTGACCAATTGCTTGGCACCTTTTTTCCTTTTTGTTTTCTCGTGGTATATGAATGACTAATTGTAATGGTTCGGGAACCATCCCAAATTAAATTAAATGAATCTTGAAATAATTATGAAATATAACTGTAATGAGCCTGATGCTTGTTGCTCCCTTGAATTATAAAAGTGAATTCAAGGCTCATTACATTGGTCAAAATTTTGATTCTAGGATGATCTAGGTAGAATGCAGAAAAGAAATGTAATACATAAAGCTTGATGAATCTACTAGTTGATTATCTCGGGTATAGGTTTCATATGTAATAATCTTAAATAGTTTTACATGAATGACTGATATTGAAACAAATCTAAATTCCAAAGCATGTACTCTCCTTTGTACAATTTTATAGATTATAAATGAAACTAACAAGGATATTTTTCGTTTGTCATCAATGTCTTAATTGAATGTATGGATCTATTTATTTGCTTTAACTCAAAGGGTTAATTAAATGCCTAAGGGGAGTTATAGGTTTGTATTAAATTGAAAATGATTTGATTAAGAAGTCATGTTATGGATATTGTGAGTTTTTTGTATAGCAAAAGTTTACAAAAATAGCCCATCCATTTTAGAATAAAATCATTTGTGTATTACTGAGTATTTCATATTTGACTCCATTTAGCCGATTGATGAGGCACTAGCCTTTTTTTTTCAAGAATTCATGTAATCAAATGAATTTACAATACACATAGCCATAGGTTCAAAATAAGAACAATTCTTATTAAAATCATATCAATTCTGAAATGAAAATTTGAAATACACCTTTGTTCCTAGCAAATGAATAATTACTTACTCAAAGATTAGTCAAATCCTTAGTTATTTTTTTTTATTTGCTTGTATTTGAAACCCATTTGTGTAGAAGTCTTCTCCATTTTAACAAACTAAAATGAACACAATCGGGAAATACCCTCACTGGTCCCACAAAACATAAAGTGCAGGAGTAAATACTTTAAAATCCTCTACTTGTTGTGTTGGCCACTAACCTAGGGATGTCTTGAGCATAAGTGTTGGCTACCCTTTAGAGGATTCTAGGGTTTAGCTGGAAAAAAAAACAACAAACACCTATCCCAATAAGTCCCTCCATTTCACATAATAGTTTTTATTCTAGGATACACCTCTTTACAAATAAATTATATTTAAATAATAGATAGTTTATGTATCCTAACAAGAGATAGTTTTTATTTTTTAATACAAATTTTCACTATGTTTTACTTGGTCATGATAAATAGAATATGGTGTAACTGAAGCTTCATCACCATTAGGAGTGTCTAAATTTTATTTAAAATGCATCTATCTAGATATTAATATATTTTCCAAATCAATATCATCACAAATAGTATTTTCATGCACTAAAACCTCTTCATCACATGGCTATGAATAAATGTTTGGATTGTTAATTAGAATGGTCAATTTTATTTGGATATGGATAAGACCTCACATTTTGATCATGATAATGATTGTTATAATTTTATGTAGTTTATGTTGCATTTCCATGGGAATGGAAGATGAATTATGTGTTATAATTTTAATGAACTATTAAAAAATTTACACTGTAGGAATCATCCTGGAAGTAACATAAATATCATGAACCATGTCCATATTCTCAACATGTTGTGGAAGATGAAGATCATACAAAATACCACATGATTTTTTTTGTGAAATTATAAAACTAATATTATTATCATTTTATGTAGAAGTATACAAGTAGAGATAAGGGAGATAGGGGTCAAGCCACAATGGTGGTTTACAATTGAGATGAGGAAGGAAATTTCTTTTTCTTTCCTTTTGCCATAGTCGACGGGTTTGGTCAAACTCAATGGTTTGGCCAAACCACATTATATGTTCGATCGAACATATATGTTCAGTCAAATGAACCCCCAAATCCTAAAAAAATAAATAATATTTTAAGGGGTTCGGTCGAACATGGGTTTGACTGAACCCCTTAAAAAAAACAAAAAAAAACATGAATGTCACTATCATTTTTGCCTTCTATCATTGCTTTCCCTATGCTTACTAGCGACAAGCGGAACATAGTCTTGAATATTGTGACTGTCTCTACGGAAAGTAAATTCAACTTCATACTCAAAGTTCATGTTAGCGTGCATATAAGGCACAGGTTTGTCAAATTCGAATTTCGTAGAGTTGAAAATGCATTTGTTTGTGGAATTTCGAAACCCTAAATGCGAAATTTTGCAAATTTGTTGAATGGAAACTACATTTGTTTGAAAGTTTCTAAAGTCTTTTCAACATACATTATTTCGATGATACATTTCTACTCTATCGAAAAATTAACATGCCTTGTCTATGCTTTTCCACATTTTGCATACATTTCTACCAGGGCACCTCCAATTTATTTGAGGCATTATATCAAACAGTTCATTAAACAGTTAATGGTATAAAGTTTAGGGTGCATACAACAGAAACTTGGATAAAATTCTTCATATTTTTCCTTTGATTCTTATGACATTACTCCAAAAATGGTTGGTGAACTAAATTTATGAATCAAAGAATAAATTTAGAGGAAAGAAACTAGATTGTTTGAATGAAATGTATAATAAAATAGTTCTATTAGGATTAGAAGGAATGAAGTTATTATTAAATTTTGTAGTACAAGACTATTAAATAAATATTACAAAACCTAATTGACAAAAATGGTACTAATATGCACACATAGCTTATCCCAACATTATGGGCATATTGTACTAGAATACAAACTCTCATTAGGCTTACTCTTTAGTTTATGAAATGGAGGCCATAATGCATCTTGAGCTTAAGATTCTATCATTATGTATCTCCCTTAGTGATAGCATTGATGATTACACATATAAAGAATGCCAATAACAAGAGTTTGAGACCTTGGATAAACAATAAGTAAACTCATTATACTTGATCTATTTACAAATACCAAAGATAATTAATGAAAAAATAAAAATGGTGTTGTCCAATGAGCTTTACCATGAGGGGAACTCATCCTTCATATAAATCTAAATATAATCCAAATTTCATAGAAGTAATTTTTTTGGCAAATTTTGACCCAATTGGATTAGTCCTTTTACCATTATTCCCTAGTTCAACACTTGTGCATTTGGTTTTTCACTCCCAATTGAAAATATATGAAATAACTAGATAATATCATGCATTTTAAATTATACTATTGGTGATCCTATTGTATGTGGGAAATAGTGCTTACTCATCACATATTACCTTTCTTATACCCATTTAACCTAATGATATTTATTGTGTTATCCTTTCAATCTAGGGACAATTAGATTTACATATACCTTCACAATCACATCATTATCTATTTACACTTACATGATTATTTGTCAACATGGTCCCTCATAATTGATTATGACATGATAATTATCAAGTGAATTAGATCTATGTTACTTCATCACTTGGATAGGGATTCATTGTTTATGATCCTCACCCACTACATATATATTCTCCTCATCACATTATCTCCCCCATATAGGGGAAAAATCATTTTTAAATGCACCTTCATGACCGTATTTTACACTATTACATTTGCATGAGCTAACTATGTTATTAAGAGTCATCTTAACCCATTGAGGAGAATTAGGCATTACACTTATTAGGAAAATATAAAAATATGTCCACTTTACTATATATATATATTTAAAACTATTCTTCATATATCTATGTTAGAACTATTAAAAATTAAATTGCATAAATAAATTTTAAATTTGTACAAAGAAATAAATGACTTTGACTATGAGCAAATATTTAAAATATAGCTATCCTCTTTGCAAAATCCAATTTGATTTGAGATATTTATGGACAAAAAATATGAATTGAGCATGAAATTAAGTAAGAAAGAATAACCTTAATTCATATCTTCCCTCATCAAAAGCAATTTCATGTTTAAAAGAGTTTCTTAGGGCATTCAATTATGAAAAACTATTATATACTTGTTATAACTATATGTTAAAGTATATCATGAATAAATTAAAAGGATAAAAGAGTAAATCACAAAAAACATACATAAATCGTAGAAGTAAATTGATTATATAAGGAGATTCAAGTGGTTGGATAATTTTTTCCAAGGAGTGGAAGAGGTTAAGAAGTAACCATCAAATAAATATAATATTTTAAATACTTTAAAAGAAAAATATGTTTCTCCTTGCTCTAAATTTGAATGGTATTCCTTATAAGATGATAATAATTGAAAAGAAAATAATCATTATGAAGATCAAGTACATTGATAAGTTTTAAGAGATCCTTCAAAATATTCTTAACAAAGAAAAGAAATATAGTTAATGCTCCAAAAACAACACAACCAAGCTACTATGTTATAATTCTCCTCTTATGTAGTCTTCATTTCCCTATAAATTGCACTTCCTTGTACAAATTAGCTATTGATCACCATATTAGTGAAACAAATTTAACATTTTGAAATGGTTAAACATTATTATTATTTTTATTTGTATAAGTATAATTATTATGGGGTCATTTCTCCTCTCCTACTCTTCCTAATAAGGTTCTATTTTACAAGCCTCATATAAATGTTAGGGTTCTAACTTCTAAAAATTGAATATAGTGTCAACTTAATCTCATTAGACAATGCTCCCCTAGTATTAATGGGGACAACTTTTTATCTATCAAACTTGGCTATGTTTACATTGAATAAGAATTTGATACCTTTATCCTGATACTTGAACTAAGATATCTTGGCTCTAATTTTAGTCATTTTATCTAAAAATTATTGGTGACATATCCATTCGTGTTTAATTTTAATCATTTATTATTGCAATTAATTATTACAAGGAGATTCTTGAAGCTTGTATTCCATCCCCACCATTTTTGTTCTAAATATTTGACATTTTCTTTCAACTTAAAGTCTAAATTTTTATCGTAATGGTATGCGCTTTCAATTAGAGTATCCTCTAGTAAAAATAGAAACGTAATAGTGTGTATCAAAGAGGTGTCTGGGGCACACATCACTATTATTAATAAATTATAAGATTGTAAGAAATGTTTATAGGAAAGAAATAACTATCTAATAGAGATATAATGTATTGGTACATATCTAACCTTCACATGTATTTTTAAATAAAGCCCTTTCAAATCTATCTTATTGTATTATTAGAGTCAACTAGGTTCGAAATTATTTCATCTTATTCCCCAAAAATTCATCACCTTTACAACAAAACTTGATTTCATCTAATTTATCTTATTTATTTTATCTTCATTTAGAAAGGGGTTGTGAAGGGGTTTAGAACCTTTTAAAGTTTCTTTCAAAATAGCTAGGAAGATTCTATTCATTGCCTTTCTTGTTGCTTTTAGGATTAAAATGTTTCTTAATTTTGAGCCTTCATTCTTAAAAATTCTTATATCAACTCATTTAGCATTTCCATGATCTTTTTATATGGGAAAGGTCAACATACAATGAGGTAGACACTTTCCATTTTTTTTATTCCTTAATTAGTTCTTTCTAGGGAAATTGTAGTCTTTTCAACACCTTACAAAAATATGATAAATATGTGATTATTTTTCTTTCCACTTTATAAATTTTTGATGTGCTTGGATATATAATTGAGACTCATAATGTACAATGATAAAAATTTAGTATATATGAAAGAACTATTTTGAGACATCAAACTACCATTCTACATAACTCTCACATGGAAATAAGAATATTATTTTATTTTAAATAAATAAATTGTGTGTACTCTATCTTGAAAATTACTAATTAATTTTGAATTATTATGTATAATTTAAAATAGGAGCATCCTTTGTAACATGGAATAGATAGGTTAATTTTAATGAAATAAAATATGTTTTTATATTAAGAAAATTTTACAAATATATGGAACTCATACATCAAGAGAAATTGACTAAGATGTAACTCATATATGAGAATTAAGATGCTTCGAATAATTTATATACCTTCTTTCAATAATTAACATTAGAAATTAATACTTGGCTCATATTGTATACCCACCTCCCAATGGTCTTGGAATGGATGCATTTAGATGGAGAAGGATTTCAAAAGGCTCATGGTACTTGTGGACCCCTCAAAGGCATGATATATAACACATGAACTTTATTTATGAAATTTGGTCTTTTGTTGTTGGCTTCTAGTATGAATGTTATCTATACTTGGTGGAATTCTTAGTTGAGACTCTCAATCTTCCATTGTTGGTTTCTAGTGTGATTATACAATATGCTCGCCAAACTGTATTAATTTCTAATGTTAATTATTCAAAGAAGGTTTTGTTTCATAAGAAGAGACCTATGTTCACATATTCCAAGGCATGTTATTATCCACAATGCATGACACTTCTTCACATCTCTACCAAGTTCTAAACAGATACATATCTGCCATTTCCATGGAGGAGATTGATGATTTAAAAAGAAAATATCGTGCCATTTCTTTCTTGAGAAGACATGTTTGCATTCATGATTTGCAACTTCCATGATCTTCATCCAAAAATAAATTATGTTATCGTTATGTGCCTGATATTAAAACAAATCAAAATATTCATTTGAGAATGATCACCAACACAAAGGTAAATGAGTGAAAACAAAAGAAAGCTCGGTTAATGGCTTTTAGCATCTTGGTGGAAAATCTGCATCTTTTTAAAAGTGGCTTCCTAGCTTATCATTCTTATGTTTAGTAAGGTTTTGTAATCTCCATTGTGTTATGTATTCAGGTCACAGGTATATCTAGTATGATGTTTTCTTTTGGGTATTTTGGGTGCATAATATGAATGCGCATGTGTACTGATGTATTAAACCAATGTTCTTTTGTAACATTGTAATCAGACAATTTGTCATTTGTACTAGGACCTCACTGGTCTTTTTGATATTTTGTAAAATTTGTTACTCAAACTGCAACTGGAGGTTTTCTTGTTGGTTCTTTCCCGGTAGTATGTCTGCCTAAACCAACTATATGTAAAATATTATATATAAATAAAATTATAAGTGGTCTCCCACTTTTTCTAAAAAAAAAAAGTTCTTGTAAATGTCCACATCTTTTTCCTTGACACAATTGCTATTTCTTAAAAAAATTCTTATGATTTTTCATAATGTTGGTCAATACTTTACTGTAAATATTCTATAGTCATGCTCTTAAATGTCATAAGAATATGTCATAAGAGGGTTTCATCTTATAAAGCTATAATAATATTATATGCATTTAGAACATCTTAGACACCTCCCTTGAAGTATTCAACAAATGACAAATAACTACCAACACAAAGTGAGATGCATCATTTCCTAATATGAGGACAAAATAATTAATCAAAATATTAGGATGCAAGGTTGACCCACCTTTCCCAATACTTGGCTAAGTTTATCATCTATTGAGGAGTGGATCCCAACAACAATTGTGCTTAGTGCTTACAGTTACTAATCCAAGGAATACCTATTCATTTTTTCTTTATTGTACATGCCTAATGACTGCTCATCTCAAGTTAAATTGTGGGAATGGATTTTTATGCCCTCCCTATGACTAAATTGATACAAGGATATGAATATGATATGGCGGAAAAAACCAAGATACAAGTTGGTTTAGTTCTCATAAACTCTCTAAAAAATAATTGAACTCCTACATCCTAACTAGAAATACCATGAGGGGTTTAGATCCCATTTTAGACAAAAGATATTATTATATTGATCACTAGTTCACTTGGACCAACTAAAGAGATGGTGAACTAAGGGAAAATTAGTTGTATTGATAGATTAAAACTTAGTTATTACTCTTTCCATTGTCTCGATAGGCTACATTGGATGAAAGGATATAAGGGATACAAAAAAAAATTTAGTTATCTCAAACATATTTACATTCTCAAGAGTGGATAATATCTATCATTGATCAAGAGAGGTAGTTCCATGACAAATCTAATGATATTAAATCCATTTTCCTCCAACATTACAAATAATTTTTAATTGATCTAGTTGAAGGAGATCCGTGTGTCAAGATATAGTGAAAAATTATGGGCATAACAATTATATATTTTTTAACATATATAAAATGTATGGTTGGATTAGTGAGATATTTATAACAAGTACATGCAATATGAAGTCAAACTTTATTAGATTTGATTCTTAATAAATTAGATTTAACAATTCAATTTATAACTTTATGCAATCTATAAGTTTAAATAGTTTGATGGTATCTAAACTTTATACATATAAAAATATGATAAATGTCTGATTATTTTGCTTTCCAATCTATGATTTTTTTATGTTCTTAGCTATATAATTGAGATGATTCACTCATATTGTAATGATAAAATTCATCCTCATATGGAGTATTTTATATTATCTTCCATTAAATTCACCCTCTTTATGAGATTCTTATGGAATATTGATATTCTAGTGTGAATTCTTAATGAATATTGCTTTCACTAGCTAGGCTCTCACTATTCACCTTTTTGGATCCTAATGTCATAGACATATCATGCATTTGAATGTATTATATAATTAGTGCTTCTATTTAAATTTTTAGAGAATAATTTTTCGTTATCCTATTTATATTTTATTCCTACAAGTATACTGAGATCAACAATGTGGATATCTACTTTGTTGTGTAAATATTACACTATTCTCAATATCTACATCAACAACAAGAATAATATTCTTCTTACTTATATTATATTTTATGATGATATTTCTCTTATTTGATGATATTTATTCCTTCTTTACTTATTTGTATCCATGCCTAGATAAAAATATAAGTATATTTGAATTGTATTGTACATTGACATGTAGTTCAATTAGAAATTACACAATTTTCAACAACCATGTTAACAATAACTATTGCATTTTCCTTATTTAATTTTTCAAACTGTACATAGATAAGGGAATATTTGTGGCTACCACATCAACAACATTTCTATCTCTTAATATTCCTCCATTGAATGATTAATTTGATATAGGTGACACACTATCATGAAAACATATTTAAAATTTAAGCAAAGATTAAAGTTTTGTATATGAAAAATCATAATAAGTTACTATTATAATCTATTAATTAGTGATAATTATCTTACATTAATAAAAATACATCAATTACCAAGATGATTTTTTAGTTTTTTCAAATTTCTAGAAATTTAATTATTAGATACAAACATAAGAAGGAGATGAATTCTACATTATTTAAACTAAACTTTTTATATATAGTAGTCAAATATGTAGTCTAATTGAAAGAAGTAATGAATCAATATTCACATGACATCTACCACCATTAGATATACAATATATAATTGTTGGCTAATATGTAATATATATACAAAAAGGAGTAACCATATTATAAAACAAGAGAATAATTATAAATGGATGAAGGATATTAAGATAAATTTTTACATATATATTTAAAGAGATAATACACTATATTTATGCTATCATTTTTATTCAAACCATATAGAAGCATACATCTACTTAGAGAAAATTAAGTAGTGAAAAGAACTCAAGATATTCTTACTTTCATAAGAAAAGCTAATGGATTCTACCTTTATTATTATACATTAAACCATATAATTTGAATAAAATTTGTATAATTTGGTTTGGCTTGCATGGAAATGTAAAAGACCTAAACAAAAACTAGTGTTTAACTTTACATAGATCCATTTTATGAATCTAAAATTTAACACACAAATATCTACATATAACACCTAACATTGTAATGCTTGAATCATAAAAATAATAACACCCATATAGATCCATATATATATATATATATATATAATCATATTTAAGAAAAAATCATATTAGAACAAGTTCAACCACCACCTACAAAAGTTATTGTTTTTCATTAGTATTAGTAGGAAAGAGCCAATATGTCTTATCCACATTGATGAAAAGACATCATTTAAAATGGGAGATTATGTTAATAAGATAGAACTAAAAATAGAGAAATATTTACCCACTACAAAGAGATTGTGCCAACTACCAAGCCAAAGATTAGACATATCCTTTACTTATACCTGAGTATAGGTAAAGGTTTTATAAAGATGAAATAAGGGAGACAATCAATGAGATAGTAAGTCAACTATAAATGGTGTCAGTCAAGAGAAAAGAGAAGAAATACAACCATAAATAAAAACAAGATATATAGAAAGGGATTCTATGTAATAGCTAATGTAAAATTAGATGCAAATAAGAATGTAAGGAAGGTATATACTTGATATTGTACCATCTGAATGTAATTTATCTAGTTGAAAATGCATATATATAATAACCCATATTGGTTAGCCTCACATATGATTTATCCAAATATATGTTATGATTGCTAATAATTTTTCTATTTATTTGTATATATTCTTTCCTACTACAAACTTGTGTAACCTATTATACTTTGATTCCATTCTTATCTCTTAAATTGGGTATATGTACAACACTTCAAGTATCTAGGAACAAAATCTCTCATTTGTTTCCCTTACTTTCTAAAATCTCGGTTCCATTGATGGAAACCTAGTAAAAAAGGTAAAAGATAAATTCTATAATTGCAAACATTATAGATGAGGAAAAAATATAATCTTTATAAAAGGGAAAAATTAAAGGTATAGATAATAAATATATTTAATGGAAAGAAAGATGAATAAAGAGACACTATAACTAAGGAAAGATAATATCTCATGA
Source organism: Sequoia sempervirens (assembly GCA_007258455.2). Classification (NCBI taxonomy): domain Eukaryota; kingdom Viridiplantae; phylum Streptophyta; class Pinopsida; order Cupressales; family Cupressaceae; genus Sequoia; species Sequoia sempervirens. The sequence goes on from VDFB02000363.1 coordinate 1,181,981, forward strand.
TTTGTGATATTTTTCCTTAGGCCTTAGCCTCATGATAGGGGGTAAGACATCAAGGGATGACAAATGAAAAGGGGGGATCCTAAAAGGACCTCCAAAGAGATATGCCCCTATAAGAAAAATAAATACTAGGTCATTAAGGTTTCATAAAAGGATAGTAGAATTCAAAATAAATTAAAATCCATGGAAAAAATAAACATGTTAAAATGAGAGGGGGAATTAATAGAAGAGATTAAGTTAGAAACCATGGAGGAGGAGGAGATAAAACAAGTTTAGGAGAGATAGGATAGATATTGAAATAGACTAGAAAAAGAAGAATAAAGAAATAAAATAAGCATCAAGAGAGATGTTGTTGATGGAGAATTAAAGTGCACTAGGAGGATTGTTATTGATTGAAGGACACACTAGAAATGGTGCTATTGAAGTGAATGTGAATGAGTGTACTATAAGGGTAACATCTGAACATAAAATTATAATAATATTGATAAGACTATAAAAAAAATAATTAAGGTTATTTGTACCATCCTATTTGATAAACTCAATATCCCTCATGAGTCAATAACAAAAATTCACAAGATTTGGCAAGATAGGTTGAAGAATGAATGCCACTTGATGAGTCATTATACAAAGGGTATAGAAGAAAGGGTATGATTCTATAATAGCATGAATTGGTACCCCTAGGAAAATTCCCCATTTAATTTCCCCTACCTTAGAAAATGTAAACCCGGTGATGAAATTTCACCATCACCACCTTATCCCTTCTACCTGGTCATGTCATTTTGTGTCTGTGGAGGATTTTTTCTCAGAGACGTGCACATGTCATGTGGACATCCATGTACCACACTACCATCTTGACAAGATTCCTACCCCTATAATAAAAAATGTTGCGTCTTCGATTGGTCATGAAGAGTAACATTCCCTACTTCCCTTGACTGATGAATTTTGATTTGTTGCCTTTATTTTTCCTATTCAAACTAACTTAATTTCTCTCTTCTAGCTTTTTTATGTAATTTCACACATTATATCTCTCGAGTCTCACTCTCTTCACTCCATTCTCACTTCTACACCATTATTCTTTTAGCTGCAAGCTCCTCATTTGTCTCCAACATCACATTCTTATTGCAAACACCATTACTATTGAGGGATTATCAAGCTTCATCTTCTCTATGCAGTGGCAACATTCTCTTATTTCCACTATTGGCCTTGAGAGCTCGTAGTTGGCAAGTTAACATTGTGTTTGTCTACTTAGTTGCATCGGCTTGTTTATTAGATAACATTGCAGTTATCTTTTCTTTCTATCTAGTAGTATCATTTCCTTTATATTTCCTTTATTAATTTCTATACTTTGTGGCTTGATCATCCATGGAGGTGGGAACACCAAAGCAGGCGTCTGACTAAGGAAAACCTTGAATACAACCCAACATTTTCCCATTTCTTTGTGTGTAGGTGTGTTCGAGTGGAGCTAATCAAATAATTGATTCATGGAAAGCACAATACCTTTTTCTACCTTCTCCTTGTCATTTCTAGCATAGTTCTTCTTATTGTATTTTTTGTTGTATTTGTTGTCTCTATACTTTTTTATTCTATATCAAAGCATAAAACATCACATAGTTGGGCAGTTAGTAGGTTCCTTACATTTTTTTCTATTTTTTGTACCCCTATTCATACAGATGCCATCACATCCCAACTAAGACACTAGCATGCCACATTGGAGTATGATATCTGTGCTTTCATCCTTAGATATTGAGATTCTTGGGCAGTAGACCAAACCTTGGAAGCTGACTTTTCTGACCCTATGAACATTTGGTTTTAGCAGGAGGAAAGCACCAAGCTATTTGTCCTTCCTTTTTAGCCTTAGTACCTTGTCCTATTGATGATGTTTTCTACATAACAACAACTCAGACATAATATAATATCTTATCTCTCTTGAAAGGTAAATCTCTATCAGCAAGCCTTAGGAGATAACCCCAAGGTCTCTAGTGTCAGGTCTTGATGATGCATAAACAACTCAGTGATAAATGTGAAAATGTTGGTAATCACAAAGGGACCTTACTTCAAGCAAATATTGAATCCTTAGATTTATCAGATATGGCAATATGGTGATACTTTTAATCCTAAATCTATCCTAAATGATAAAAGAAATAGAAAAATACAAAGGTTTCAAGAGACTTCTAAATTTAACACTAACCCTAAGATTGACAATGCCAATGATAAATACTTGAAATGGACCAATCCCTTAGAAACTGATTTCTGCTTGACCGAGATGAATCCGCAATCTTACATAAATAGTGCAATCTTCTAAGGTATTAAAGATTTTCAGATCATGAAAATTCATCCAAACAACCTTAGTGCAATTGCAATGAACAAATATTCACAATTGAACCAAGCACAATGAATATAAAAGTCCAGGCTAACTTTGCAAAGCAACTAACAGTCAACTAGCCACAAAAAGTATGGACTAGAGATTACTACAAACACTTCAAGCATCAAACCATAAAAATTATCAAATCATCTGGCATTAACCTAGCATATATCAAATAAATTTAAGCAATTTCAAAAGATAGAATCTCAGGAACCATGCTAGATAAAATTCAACACAAGAGAGGCACCAAATCACAATGTCTTTACTTGCATTAAATCACCCACAATAGCAACAATTTCATTCTTCTGTTACAACACTTGCTTGAAAATGATACTAACTCCTAACTCTAACTCTTGCTTTACTGCCTTAATTCGCTCCAATATCAAAACTATCTAGCCCTTACAAATGAGGAAAAATTCCATATTTATAGAAACCCCCCAAGATATGTCGGCCTAATTAGGCTTTACAATAATAAATGGCCACAAAACAAGTCAGCCAAGAGGAATTCAAAATAAAATAAAATATGCATTAAATGCATGTACTCCATCTATGTTGGCCTGGGATTTCCAACATAATTTGGACCAATGCATGTAAAAGAAAAGAGAAATAATGGGGAAGCACAAATTCCAATGTAGCATTACATTAACTACTTCCCCCTTTATCCTTAACGCACTCCATATTATCCTGCACCATCAAAAACACCTTGTCCAAGTCGGCCACATGAGGCATAGGTAAAATCTTAACTCTTCTCTCAATGGACTTGATATCCTCTCTAGACTATTTTACCATTCTTTCCCAATCTACCTTACTGGTTTGATATTTATCAATCACTACAATGTAAGTAGTTGCATCATCCAACTGATGTTTAGTGATTGGGCCCTCATTGACTAGAGAATACACATCCCGCCACCATCTTCTTAACTGTTGCAAGATAAGGTTTTTTGGCACAAATCTCTTTCTCCCTGTCATCACCTCAAAGAAGGAAATGCACTTGTTGTAGATTTCAGTCAAGGTGTCCTCAATTTGTTTCCCCTGTTTATACACCTTCTTTAAAAAAAATTTCCTTATTTGTAGAACTTCAAACCACTCCCATGGTTTTGTAGCTTTGGAGGAAGGAAGAATTCCATCACTTACTAATTTTTCCTCAGTATATTCAATGATGGTTTTAATCTTTTGCAACAGGAGATCCACATCTTCCTTATCCTGAGCTAGCACATTCCTTAGCCAATCAATTGATCTCAATGCATCTCCTCTAGTTGAAAGAATTTGCTTGATAGAAACATCTCCCTTGATTTGCACTCCTTTTAACCAACCAATTGTAGCATGTGTGGTGCTTTTCATTATTTCCAACTCTGATATTGTTTCTTGTGGCAAGAATCTTGCAGCAGATGATGAGGAGCTGATGGACTGCAAGGGTTTCATCAAATCTTGTAGATATCTCTTGAGTTTATCATTTTCCTTCTTCAATTCCTATTTGGTATGTACTTCTTTCCTCAACCTACCCAAGATCATAGCACTAGAGCTTTCATATTCTTCAATCTCTTGTTCCATAGAAGTAGGCCCTAGGTTGATAGTATGCACATTGTAGTCACTTCCAGTCACATTATCCCTATTCTTATCAAGAGCAGGAGTAGCAATGTGAACCACCCTGTTATTTGCTTCATCTCTCTCAATCTTGGAGATGACCCTGGATTTATTCTTTCCTTTACCCTTTTCTATATTTTCCAATAACTCATCCCAATTGGGAGGGGTGTCATCCACAACAATTTGTTTACTCTTTAATTCCTTATCCAACCAACCCAGAACAATAGATTCTAATTGTACATTGCTTTGTCCAACTTCGTCTTATTGATCCCTAGGTGTATCTTTTCTCAAATCCTATTTCACAGAAGTGGTAGTTAGTCTTTTGTTCCATCCTCACTATGATATAGAACATCCAATTTTTAAAAACTCTTGCACTCTTCATCCCTACCACCCTACTGAGAAGGGTGATAACATCATAGTATTCTTTCTTAAATTTAGCTCTGAATGGCTGCTTGGGTAGCTTAGAAAAGTGGGACTTAGGTTTCTCTAGCCATGAATTGATAACTTGTTGGGACTTGATGGTATCTTCCTCATAAAAATTGTTTGCCACATCCATATCAAAACCCACCACATGAGACTTGTCTAGCATATCAAAGGTCTAGGCTATAGACACATGATTTAGATTTGCCACAATTCTTCCTTGGGGACCAACTATCCTTTGTGTACCCCTGTCATAGTGTCTAGCACACTCGAGCACCAACTCATAACATTGCACTGTAGGAGGGAATCCAACTACATGTTCCAACCCTGATTCCAATATTCTTCTAGCCAACAAAGGAAGTTCCTGTGTTGTCATCCTTGTTTTAAACTCTTCATAATCCCACAATCCAATGTTTGTATCAGTTACCTCTAACCAGATGGAAGTCAACTTTCTCTTAGGGATTCTACTCTTTATATCCATTTTGATTCTTTCTGCCTCAAAATAGAAGACCCCTTTGTACCTGGATCCATTACTCCACCCTTGGTTCCACTTGTCACTGCCTTACTTGATTCAGCCTACATCCCACAAAGAAACCATCATAAAGATCACATGAAACCCAAGTTAATTAATCAAAAATGGAATATTCTACCTCAATATAAGTCCCATGGTAAGAAAAACTCTCTAAAACCTCATAAGAATTGATCATATCAAAGTTTGGGTATTTAGTCCTCCTGTGGAATCTAGGCCACAAAGGAACTTTAGAAAATTCCCAACCAAATGAATTTTAGAAAAATAAACACAACAAGCTTCCAATAATCATTTAATCAACTATCATTAACTAAGAGGCAACATGACACATCTTTAAATAACTCAAATTGATCATACAATGCATAATCACCAACTAGTAAACCATGCTACCTCTCGATTCTTCATTTTTAGCAAAGTTTCAGAAAATTCCACCCAAGATGGAAATCTGCAAAAATAACAACAGTCTATGAATTCTAGCAAAATGAAGGGACAAAGGAAATTTTGGGAAAATCCTGAGGGAATGGAAATTCGTGAAGCAGGAAAAACTCCAGATTATTGCACATTTTGGGAAAACGAAGAGAAAATGGAAAATCAGGGAATTCCAGTGGTTACAAAATTCTGCGAAGACTTTCAAATACCGAATGTCAACATTTTCTCACGATCACAAATTTGAGGACCTTGGGCCTGAAACTAGCTCGATTTGAACCTCCTATAGATCATCTTTAAATTTGAGACTTATCTTGAAGTAAATCGATAGGGATTGGTGATGCCCAAAGCTCAAAACCCTAAAATTTTTCCATGAATACATAGGACAAGCTTGGGCTCAACTTACTCAATTGCTAGGTTCTCAAAAATTTCCTTATGGCCTACAAAAGTGAGCTACCTCATGATGAAACTGAAAGAAAAGCTCACTAACTCACTTGAGATCGTTAATCTAACAAAACTGAGCAAACCTAGCTTCAAGATGTTCAATGCCCAAACATGCAGAAATTTGGACTCCAAGCACACTCAAGACACCAAATAATAATTTACATTCAACAATAAAAAACAAGGGTAATGATTACATACCATTGATGAAGTGAGACTTGATTATAGCAATGGCAGGTAACAATCTTTAGCGCCTTAGCAAACAACAGATGATGCCCAAGAAAATCACCACCAAATCCAAGAATTCACAAATTGAACACACCAAATCTAGCCAAGCACTCAAGATTATGCACCTCAGATCAATAGAAAGCAAATGATAAAGACTTAATGTCACAAAACTCCCCAAAATTGATTAAATACCTGCCACAAAAATCATAAAAACAAGCATTAATGCAGTCGACAAGACAACCTTGACCACAACTCGGGAATTTGAAAGGATGACGGATATTTGGAGAAATCTGACCAACACGGAATTTTATGAGGTCCTGAAATTTTCAAATCATAGTGCAAAGTATCCAGCATCGGGTTTTCAGAGTATCCGGGGAATTCCACCAAGAGAGGATTTTCCCGATAATAGTGAAAAACCCGAAATGAGTCTAAAACTTGAGATTTTCAATCAATATCATAGAGGGATCTTCAATGTAGGTAAGATAAACATTCAAGCTCATGCCAAAGCAAGGTAAATCCTTATGATCAAAGGGCCAAAACACTAGGAACGAAAGCAAAAGAGGGTCCCTACTTTCAGTGGGTTGTGTGTACGAAAAACTGCACATGTCCTTTTCAACCTTTCTAGCAAACCAAAGGTAGTTTAGGTAAGCTCATTCTTTTGGGATCTTCCATGACTTGGAGTCTTGAGGGTGACGAGTCCCCCTTCTCTACATTTTGGTGAACCTAACATGAACTATTTTTATTTCATTTCTTGGTATTGAAGAACCTCCTCTTGTATCCTAGGCATGTTGTAGATTTCTGTGTTGCAAGGTGTACAACCTTGCAACCCAATTTATGACCCCTAGTTGCATAGTTAGAAGGGCCCTTGGATACTTAAGAGTGGAATTTAGATAGGTCACTATCCAATTATTGAACCTTCTATTTCTACTGAGTTTTTTCCACCTGTGTACATTAACATGGTCTCATTTCACGTATTCCTTCCACTCAACCTATGAGTGGATCACTAAAAATAACTTCTACCTCACAATATTTACCATGAATAAAGAGCCTTCTCCTTTGTATATTCTCACTTGTTTCAATGGAAACATTGTGACTGGTGTCCTAGTTAACCCCGCGAGCTGTGCAAATTTTATAAAGAAAGAAACTCTTCTTATAAACTTCTTACATAGAGAGGAATACGAAGAATCAAAAGCCACTATATGCACACATGATGGACTCTCGGTCCCTTCTCTTGGTTCTATTACTCAATAACTAAAAATTATAGGTCTAAGATTGAATAAATCTTCCCTAATATATTGATAGAAAAAGAACTTAACTCTCTTTTGATAGAAAAAGTATCCAAATCAATAACAAAGGATAAAATACCATGGTGGTCCTTGTGTATGATATCCTTGACTCTGATATTATTTACAAACATATTAGTCCTTAGAAATATTTTTATCATGATATATACAGTTCTCTCCATGATCACATATTATCCCCATCATATCTTGTATTTAGCATAAAACCTTCATCCATTATTCATTTCATTTCACCATCCTTGGTAAAATATTATATCAAAGGAAACTTCATGATACCCTACTCAAATTCCTTAACTTAGAAGATAATTATTTCACGTTGGAAGAATTGCATGTTAGTATCTATGGTGCAAAAACTAGTGGCATGGCCCTAGACAAAATGCTATTGAGAATTAGCTATTATTCACCCACAATGGGAAAAAATTGTACCATAGTACCAACTACTTTAGTCTAGCTACCCTCAAGGGTGAAGAGCTTTATGAACCTATCAATATTGTGCACCTCAATAACTGTCATGCCTAATTTAAGGGATATTCCAATTCAAAAATATTAAAAAATAAAAAATAAATAAAATTAAAATAGTAAATAATCATCCTCTAATGAAAACCACTTTTGGTGGCACCTTGCACAAGTACAATATTGAAAACCTACTTTCAGGTTGTTGGTTATTTTTTAAGAACCAAACTTATCTTTAGAAATACTTATGGACTTTTCCATTTCTAATACTTAGTACTCCAAAGGGATTGGCCAAAAAATGAGTAAAATCTACAAGACTTCTACTCCTCCACTTTGGGATTTGTTAAACCTGGGAGGGTGATCCCACAATGTATACTCAGGAATTTATATGATTATTATTCAAATACATGGTCAACAACAAATAATTCTCATAAAATTACTTAACAACATAGCACATTGAATAAGTTGGTAGCTCATTTATTGATATCCTACACTTGGAGCATGAGAAGATAAAACTCAACACAAAACAACTACAGTGGTATTCATTTGAAAGTTTGTAAAATAAAAGTTATTAGCTGATGAATCAAACTAGAAACTAAATTATGAATACTTTTCATGAACCAGTGTCTTATTCCAAGCACGGAGTCAATATCAACCTATGCAACCAAACAACATCTTAACAATAGCAACATACAATCTCAAGAAGCATTGCATTACAACATTCCCCTATCACATTCATGATCATCATTGCTTACAAATATCCTAGCACCTAATTCTTATGAGTTAAAAATCTCATCCGAGAATTTACATTAATTCATTGAAGTAATAAGAAGGAATGTAATTAAACATCCATTGTGAAACAACAGAGACAAACAAAAGAAATCCTAGATAACTTTCATTCATAACTCAAAAAATGAGTACAAGGAGAGACAATAGCCATGAAATTGGTATCACTCTATATTGTATTTGCTATATTGTCATCGAAATTACATACATAATAACAAACTTTGAACTTAAGGAAAAACTCTAAAATATGCTTGATATTACTTTTACAATTCACATTTTTGAATGAAAAACAACAAACCCCCACTTTCTGGCCCTAAATTCCTTATAGAAATGAAGGAGAAAAACAATCCTTAGGCCAGAAAGTACACATGTCAATATCCTATTAGACAACTATAACAAAGATTCCCCTTTTTAAGTACATTACATTCCCAAGAGGTGGGAAACATGTGGGAAAATGAAAGTGGTCTTCATTCGTCGTTGGAGGTCTGGTCCAATTTTCAAAAAGGTATCTTCAAATAGTTACCTCAAAATTCATGCCCATGCACACAAAGTGAAAGATAGAAAAGCATGACAAAAACAAAATAGAAAACACAAATGATAGGTCCACGTCTGTAGCCTTGTCATCAATCTAACTTGAAGATACACTATATTTTCCATACTTCAACAAAAGCCTAATCTATACTAAATCTAGGCTATGGAATGCAACTCCCACTTATCTCTTATTCATCATGGTTACAAACATCAAAATTTGAAATCACTACCCTACCATTTCATATTAGTCTACCACTCTCTCCAAGTATCTGTCTTTCCATGCTATGAATTCCTCTTTAATGGGACTATTGAAATCCATGACTTCATCAGCCCTTTCTCTATAAGGTGCATACTTGGTGACAATTTGGTTAGCCTCCTTATCAAATTCTAGCAAGATAGTCTCAGCATGAGCTAACATATCCATATTTATCTTCAATGTGTCCATACCAAATTTCTGACAAATTGAAACTGCTTGATCTAAAATAAATGTATTGGTTTCATTTTTCCACTCCTGTAGGGTTTTTATGCTATCATCATCCCTTAGAATGGATGGAAAAAGGCCATTATGTGATTAATGGAAGGATTTTACCAGCTCCTTTATTTTTTTCTTCAATGGTTCAATATTTCCCCTATATCCTTCAATCTTACCTACAAGAGTAATAGTAGGTTTAAAATTTTTTAAGCGGATTGGAATCATGCCTAACTCCAATTGACATATTTATCTCCATTCCTTCATCCTAGGGATCCATATTTCCATGAGTGGAATAGCTCTTTCCTTGTCATTGTCAAGAATTTTTATAGCAACGACCATGGATGAATAGCTATAGTGAATGATATTCAATCTATTATTCACTCTTTTGTTCAAATTTTCCAATACTATAGTGGCAATCTTACTATTTCTCTTTAAAATATCTTCATCATGACTGAAATTTCTCTTTATATTCATTTATCTACCTAAGCAACGCATCCCTATTGATATCTTCTTCAGCCTATGGCCCTTCTGATGTACTGGGTTCTACTATTGAAATGGAAAGACTTCCCATGTTGTATGGCACAATTTCCCATGAAGAAATTACTTCAATAGTAAACTCTAGGGGTACAACTTCTTGTGAAGTGGTGGGGGAGTCAACATCATTCTGCTTAGGCTTTTTAGGTTGCAAACTTTGCAACTTATCTTCTAATAATGCCACATTTGTCTACAACTGCATGTTATATTGCTCAAGCCTTCCATATTTAACTAACAAATTATTGTACTCCATCCCGAGCTTATCCTTTTTTGTAGTTACAAATTCTACAATAGCTCTTGTAAATTTTGCAACATGAACTGACATATTTGTTCACTCTAGAGCCAATGTTTTGAAAACTCTCTTTATTATTAGGCCCCCGCTATAGTTAGGTGCATGCTCAACAATATCAGGCTTTCTTGTGCTTGGGGCTAGAGACTAGATAGCCAAGGCATCCCATTGCTCACTAAAAGCATACCCCTGTAGTGCAATTGCAACTTCTTCTTTGGTATCATAGAGATGCCTATCACATTCTTTATTGTATTGAAAGTTGGGGAAAAATCTAAATTCCATTCTAGAAGCAACAAAATACCACTATTTCTTACCAATTCTTGACCCTCTTTTTTAGTCATCTTTTAGAATTTAGCTCTCATTTCATTTAAAACCTTTTTCTAGATGATGGCATCTGGTAATTCTAAATGAAGGCTTCTTTATATAGCCAGGTTTTTGACATATTCATCTCTTTTAGCTCTATATGCAAATTCCATAAAAGCCTGAGACTTTACAAATGATTCATCATCTAGGAACTTTGCACATGCTTCAACCCACATATCATCTTTGCCATTGAACCCAGTGAGATCAGCTTTACTCAATCTCATACCCAATTATTATGTCACCCTCACTACAAGTGTAGTGGGAACTCCTTGCATTTCCTACTCTGTTACCCAAATTTCATCATCAGATCCTTCATTAGCATAATCCACCAAACTAGTCACTTCAACCTTTTGTCTTTTCAATGGTGGCTCCCTTGGTGGTAATACACTAGGAGGTGGATAATAAATGTCCATAATTTTAGGCTCTACTATCCTTGGAGGAGATGTTGGTGGTACTTTTTCCATATGAGAAGGAGGCTCATGTTCCTCTTGTTAAGAAGGATTAGAAGCTGCATCAATTTTATTTTCCTTACTCTTTCTCCTTACAAAGAAATTTATTCTTGGTTCATCAGGGGCTTGAGATGTAGATTTTTCTTCCATAGCAGGGATTTCTCCTTCACTCTATTCTTCTACAATGGGGGATTTCCCCTTATCTTTACTTATCACCCCTTTAGTTTCAAGGTGGCCCACAATTGAGTTAAAATTCTTGGATACATGTTCCACCTTTTGTATTCCATTTTTAGTCTTTGGGAGAACCTTGAAGTCAAGTTCTTCTCTCTTTATCTTTCTTTGGATCTTATTGAAGAAAATCCACCTTGCTCTTCTTTTTTCCTACTCCAAAAATATCTAACACATTTCTTATCACATCCTCCAAATACTAGAAAATATGCACAAGTTTGTAGCTCTTGGTCCTTTCTTTCAACCAGGCCATAAAACCTTTTGGATCATATATGATGCTCTCAAATAATCTCTGTATGTGGTAGGTTTTGAGTATATCAATAATTTTATTCCAACCTCCCTTGGTCATCACAAAATCAAAAAATCAAGTTTACAAAGGAAAGAATGTCCATTTTCCTTGATTCAATAGGTGTTCATTTTCCACACTTCCCAATTGCCACATCACCTCAAGGAAACCAATTTTCTCCAGTACAAACTTTGGTAGCAAGTGAGGTGCAACCATGGAACCATACACTCTTAAGATAGTGTAATCAAGATATGGGATAACATCTCCCCAATTAAGACTCTAGGGCTATGGGAATTCTAGGTATATTCACAATTAAGACTCTCCTCAGTTCTGAAGCAAACAAGTTCTAAAATGTCACATAATCATATGTCCTTTCATCCTTGTCTAAAATAGTAGTCCAACATTGCATGGGTGAATCTAAGTTACCCTCTCTTCTATCCAAATTCATATTATTCTCAAAGTAAGGTGCACACTTGAATAGAAACATATGCATCAATAATGAATACCAACTAAATCTCACTCCCAATTCACCTTTCTTCAACCCTATCAAACCTTCATGAATTCTTTTTGAAAGAAACCCCACATAATCATACACTCTGCAATATTGGGGGTTTTGAATATGGGCAGCCATATACATCCATGCCATTGGCATTCCCATGATAGGATCATAACCAATTATTTGGAAAATAGAGTAAAAGGTTTTTTGGAAGTAGGGAACAAAATAGCTAACAGGGAAAGTCTCTTTATCATGTGTCCCTATTATAATCCTTCAGCTTGCAATTTCTGCTAGATATCTTGACAAGATATGGACTTTGAATGCAATATTGGTTTTATCATACTCCTACTTAAGAGTGTTCTCATTTATCTTCGGCATTTCATCACTCCATCTAGTGAGACTGAAGACACAAGCCAATTCCTCCTTGCTGATTTTGACCATTTCCTTCCCATCATATATTCTTATAGTTCTTGTAACTAGGTCATAATTGGTAGCCACTACCTTAAGCAAGTCAACATCCATATAGAAATTGAGTAAAATTAACTTTCCTAGGTCACAGTTCCAAGGGTTACCTACCTGACTACTCATGTTTCTATTCTTGAACTAGCTATGGAATAATTCCCACCCAGTATAAGGTAATTTGGAATCCTTAATAGAATTGTTCTTGTCAATCAAACCGTCTACTACTTGTGGACCTCTAAGAAGTAGTTGACCCTTAGGTTTATCACTAGTTGAGGGTGGTAACTAGTCACTAAGGTCTTTATTCAAAGGTCTTTTTGGAGAAAAATCTTCCACTTTAGATGAAGACGTTGTTGACTTTTCTTTTGGAGTCATAACACAAGAAGTATTGCAAGCCGGTATTTTTGGTTTATTGGAACAAGAATTATGGCTTTTATAAGGGTTTGACATGAATTATGACAAAGCAGAACAAAAAAATTCTCTTTTATGAGTGTCAAACCTTTAAATTCTCAACCAAGAAAAACCTAACAGACTCAAAAATTTGAGAAACTACAACTTATCAATAATTCTGATGGGAGGGCAATAATTCACTTATTGGTTCCCTTCGCAGGTTGACAACCCTGGTTCTGATGTCAAAAATATTGAAAAACCACAACACGAGCTCCTTGAATGTGTAGAGTATACTTCACAATGTTGAATTATGCCTTCAAGACAAGTATTACTAATTATGCAATTTCTTACTTCAATAGCTCGATGTCCTTTTAGCTATTAAGGCTCGCTTGAACCAGAACAACTCACTTTCCCTCAAACTGAGTTTTTTAATGCCAACCATTGATCTCATGGGCATGTTAATTGATGGAGGACCCAAATTTGACCAACTTGATTTGAAAGATTTGATTGTACATAGTTGCAATATTTACCAAATGAAAGAAATCCACATGGAACCACTTACTAGTGGTATGCAAGATCCACCATTTCTTTGAAGCTAGGATCCATGTGTCCTCTTCCCCTCACCCCCGTGAGTCATAACCCATGTGCAAATTTCATCAATGGGGAGATGGGGAAATGCTGAGATTAAATCTCTTAGCTTCTACATACACACTTCTTAATTTAAAACCATTGCCCACAACTTTATCCTTCTTACAGCATCCACGACCCAGATTAAAAGATCTTCAAACTAATGCAATATATCTACTTTAGTAGCACACATTTTATTCTTTGTACCCCGTGTTGAAACATTTAATTAATACTCACCCTTGTTCCAATGCTTCCACATCCTCTGGATCACTCAACGTGGTAATTTCCCACTTCCCCTTTGAGAGTCTGGAAATAAAGGTGAGACTTACATGGGATAGCAGTGAGTAGTCAATATTTTTCCACATCACCCACTATCAACCATTGATTTACTTGAAAGATCTATGGTGCTAACCACTTGAAACCACTGGGAGCATTATTTGAATCAAACATGCAGAAACTGCCTGTCAGCCTGTTTGATTATTTTAATAAGAAAGAAAAACAAACATGCACACAGGGAACAGTCCAGATGCGGCCACATCATCTGATGCCCATTGTTGATTTCCTCTTCAAACCAACAACATGCCTTATCAAATACATCAGGCCTGCCAATGTACATGACAAATAGCTTATGCCTATGAGCTCATGAGAATAAAATAATAGGCAATAAAATGGAATGGGAATGCGGGGAATGGTGGCAATTTGTTTACATCAATCAAATGATATTTAGGGGTCCTTATATTTGCACATGCTTAAAAAATTAATCTTAAAAGAGGGACCTAACTAGGTTGATGATATCACACCCATGGAATAGAAAACTTAAGACCTAAAAAAATTTTAGTGGGAAATATTTATCCTGACTTAGGAAAAATTAAAGTAATGGCCCAACACATGACAACCAGTAAAACAAGACCAAAGGGCAGGTTTCTTAATGGGTTTTGATGGAACAAGATGTGACTTAAAAGAATGAGAACTGGTAGTAAGGGGTCATTAGAGAATTAAAACCTTGGCAAGGATACAAACTCAAAGGTTTTTTTTAAATAAGACTTTAAGTGAACTAAAACCCTCAAACAGTGATTAGAGACAAAACCCTAAGCCCTCAAAAACTATTTCAACCCAAGTTAATACAAGACTTGGAGATGGAATATGAAAATTTTAGGGGTTCCATCAATGGCTCTGACTGGGGACGCATGTCTCTCATAGGCATGGCGAGATCCTACAATATATGGTTGAAGCAGACTAGTCAAAACATAATGAACCCAAAAACCAGGGAACTACCCAGACTAGGTAGCAAGACTGAACCAAACACAACTAAAGAAAACACATGTATACACAAAATGTACAAAACCTACAGTGTACATGGAATCATAACATACTTAGGAGAAGTATGGTTTTAAGAACTATCCATGTACTAGCAATTCAAAAAGTTCACCTGTCAAGATTTGGAGGAATATGAATCTTCACCATGTGTACTGGCTATCAAATAAGGGCCTAACCATAATGCTTCAAACTTTCCATGTTTACCCTTATCTTGAGCACTTTCATTCTAGGATAACACCATACTATTCACCTCAAATTTTCTAGGAGAAGCTCTCTTGTCATGCAAGTGCTTGACTTGCAACTATAGTTTTATATTTTTAACATGAGCTTCTCTTCTAGTTTCATCCAATTACATCAAATTATTGATTTTGTGCTTCATATACTCACATATATCCCCATCATACTCTTGCACAAACTTATACATTTTAGTAGGTTATTTTGTGGCAACCTAGCATCCAAACCATATACCAAGCCAAATGGTGAAAAACCAGTAGCCTTTTTCACAATCACTTTATCTGCCCAGAGTGCCAACCTTAGTTTTGAGTCCCAAGATTTTTTATTCTTTTCCATCACCCTTTTGATGTTTTTCATTAAGCTCTTATTGCTAGACTTAGCCTTACCATTTCCCTAAGGATGGTAAGGTAAAGAATAAGAAAATTGTATGCCACGTTTATCACACAATTCTTTGAATTCCTCAAATCTAAAACACAGCATTATCTGAGATGATCTTTTCTAGGACTCCAAACCTAATGAGAATATTATTCAATAGAAATTCCACCACCACCTTTCTTGTTTCCTTTTTTGTGGGTATTGCTTCTACCAATTTTGTGAAATAATCAATGGCAACAAGGATCCATGAGTTCCCTCCACAAGATTTTTTTGTTATCTCTCCAATAAATTCAATTCCCCATTGTTGGAAAGGGGCTTGAATAGAAATAGGCCTAAGTGGTAGATTCCCTGAAAACTTTAGTTTTCCTGCAAACCTTTGACAAGCATCACAAGCCTTAACACACTTGTGAGCATCCCTAAAAATAGTAGGCCACCAGAATCCTACTCTCAAGATCTTATGAGTAGTGTTCTTTTTCATGTAATGACCACCACACACTCCATTTTGCATCTCCTACAAGAGTTCTAATGCCTGCTTTCCATCCACACATTTAAGCAATATGCCATCTAGGTTTCTCCACCATAGCTCATTGTCAATAATCACATACTTGATGGCATGAAATTTTAATGTCCTTTTCTCATTCTCAACCATATCTATAGGACACTACAAATTTTGTAAATATTGGACAATTCTTCTATACCATCCACATGTTTGCATATCACAGATAGTTGCACATCAACCATTTATACCTGATTAACCTGATTAGCCTCCAAATTAGTTTCTACCATTAATTTAGCTAGGCCCTACCTTCTTACTAATTTGGTAATATGGACATCATTGTTGAATTCTTGGATCCTGTTGATCCATCTTCACCTTCTTCGTATAGTTTCTTGTTGAGTGAAAATATCTTTCACAACAACACTTGGTACAAAAGATATGATAGTAGCTCCCACTAGTTAAGTCCAAAAATTCTTCACAATCTTAACCAAAGAATATGCTTGCTTTACCATCATGTCATATTTGATCTCTATAGCCTATAAAGACTTGCTAAAGAATACAATGGGCTATTCAAAATGCTCCTCATTTTTCTGTAATAAAACAACAACAATTGTATAAAAAGAAGTGAACGAAAAAATGTGCATTAGCTTAGAGAAATCTGGAGATTTCAATACTAGACCCTCCTTGATAGCTTGTTTAATTTTTTTAAACATCTGGCTAGGCTCCTCACTCCAAAGCACCTTTTCTCCCTTCTTTAGCATATTGGAAATAGGTCTTGTGATTTCTACAAAGTTAATCACAAACCTTCTTAAAAAAATTATGTCTAAAAAATGACTGAATACCTTTGACATCTTTTGGCTGAGGGATTCTATCTATGTTTGCTACCCTTTTAGGGTCAATCCTTACTCCTTCTTTAGACACAATGTGCCCCAGTAATTTACCCTCAGTGACTCCAAAAGCACATTTCTTTGGATTCGAAGATATCCCATACTCTAGAGACCTGACAAACACCTTCTCTAAATGCATACAATGATCTTCCTCCTTGGAGTAAGTGGTCAAGTCATCTTGATATATAGCCATAAAAAATTCAATAAAATCAGAAAAAGCTATGTTTGTAGCCCTTTGAAAAGTGGCAACTACGTTTGTTAAACCAAAAGGAACTCTTACATAGACGTAGGTACCCCATGGAGTAGTGAATGTAGTCTTATTCTACTTAGAATCCTTTGCCTTTACTTGGTTATAACCTAAAAAACCATCCATCATTGACAACAACTCACAACCAGTCACCTTCTATAACATGGCTTTGATTTTTAGAAATGGGTAGTTGTCCTTTAATGAGGATATATTCAGATTCCTGAAATCAATGCATAACCTTATGTCACCATTCTTTTTTATTACTGGAACTAAATTGGATACCCATGAAGAGTGTCTAATGGGATTTATAATGACAACATCTCTCAACTTTTCCAACTCCTCTTGCATCTTAGGAGCTATAGTAGGATTAATTTTTCTTTGCTTTTTCCTAAAAGGTTTAGCATTCTCCTTCAAAGGAATCTCATTTTGCAAAAATTCCTCTCTATAAGCTTTCAAGTCATTGTATGACAAAGCAAAGAAATGTTTGTATTTTCTAAGCAAGGCAATCAACATTACCTTCACCTTTGGCTTCATTTTCTTTCCCACATACACTTTCTTAGGGGAAATTTTAGTCCCCAAATTTACTTCCTCCAGATCCTCTGGTTAAGTAGCAGTTGTCTTAATCTTGCTTTTTTCTTGCCTATCAAAGACCCTTTCAAGTGCTACAAGGCCTTTGGGTATTTTAGTCTTTAACTGGATAACTTCCTTTCCAAATGTTGTGTCCTTTCCATCAATATTTTCAAAAAATACACCAAATTCAATCTCCTAACCTTCATATTCATGAACACAGTTCAAAATTTTGAGAATATCCTCATCATCATTGAAAATCTACTAGTTATGCACATTTTCAGGAATGGAGGGCCTTATTTGCACCTCAACCTTAGAGATTCCTATAAAATTTATATCATTTGGTCTCAATGCAATGTTAGCAAGTAAGTCAGCTGCTCTGTTTTGTCATCTTTGAATCCAGTCAATTCCAGAAGCATCAAACTGCTCAATGGAATCCCAAATGACATTTCTATATTTCTTCATTCTGTTGTTACTGCAAGCATATTTGGCTCTTACTTGGGATATCACAAGATAACAATCACCAATTACCATTAACCTTTTTATTTCATGCTTCTCAGCCAATCTCAATCCCAGTAATAATGCTTCATATTTTGCCACATTATTCGTGTAGACAAAAGACAATGTAAAAGATAATTTATATGTACTACCACTAGGTGATACCAATAATATCCTTGTTCTAGACCCTTCTTTGGAACTTGCACCATAAAAGTACATTTTCCAAAGTACATTCTTGTTAGATAATCTTAAAACTTCATTTTCTATAGGCGCAAGAATCCTATCAACTTCTTTTGGTACTTCCTTGATTTTGAAATCATTGTGTGATCAGGTGAAAATGTTGTTCTAGAAATTAGCAACAACAAAAGAAATACAAGAAACAAAGTAAACAACTAACACCTCAAGATAGGGAAAAAATGTTGAACTTAACAAAATAGATGAAATGGTTATACCTTGCTAAGTTGCTCCTTTGG
The DNA here is from genome assembly GCA_007258455.2 of Sequoia sempervirens. NCBI lineage: Eukaryota > Viridiplantae > Streptophyta > Pinopsida > Cupressales > Cupressaceae > Sequoia > Sequoia sempervirens. The sequence goes on from VDFB02000363.1 coordinate 1,200,726, forward strand.
TTGGCCCTTGATTTTTGATGTTGTGTATGCTCCTTGGATGGAAAATGTGAGTTAGGATGCAAGATGGTTGAAAAATGGATGATGATGGATGCAAGTGCTATGGTGAAAGAAAAATGTGAAAATATGGCTAAGTTTGGCTTCAAATAACAAAATTGCAAGAGTTTGGCTATGGAATGCAGAAGTCCCTAAATGAGAGAAAGGAGGGGGTATTTATAGAGGAAGTTGAATTCTCTAGAGAATATAATGATTGAGATTGAGCCACCAAGGCCAAGATGAAGGGCTATGGTGAGTTGAGGACTCACAAGCCCTCACATCTTGACATGTGGAATGTGAAGTGGCTAAGGATGTGATGATGTGTAGGTGAGGTGGAAGGAGAGTACATGATGTGGAGGAAGGACAAGTACCTTGCAAGTGCCTTGGGGGATGATAAGATTACCTTAAAAGGAAAGTTCTTGTTCCCAAATAGTTGGAAAGTGACATGAGAGGAATTTACTAGCTGAAAAAATAAATGTGAATTAATTAAAAATTCACATGCTTGGAAGAATCTTATGGAAAAGACAAGGTTCTAAAAAGGGAAGCACTTGTCCACATGTGACTTGATGTGACAAGTCAAAGATTCTAGAATATGTATGGGAAAAGGGGAAGAGTTTACATGTGACTTGATGTGACAAGTCAAAGATTACATGGGGAAGAGTCCACATGTGACTTGATGTGACAAGTCAAAGACCACATGTGGAAGAGAAAAAGGAATTTAATATTCCTTGGAAGGATAAAAGGAATTAAAAATTCCTTGGGAGGTTGATTAAGATAGTTAATGAAGGATTAGAGGAGGGTTAGGTGGCTAAGAGAGATTAGGGGCCAAGTTGCAAAATTTGGAGGATGTGACACATCCTAATCAAGGATTAGGCATGTGCACATTCCTAATGGTGGAATTAGGAGGTTGATTAAGATTAAGGAAGGGATGTGACATGTGAGGAATCAAATAAATGTCATATTTATTTAATTCATTTGAGGAAAGGGTAATTAAAGAGGTAAGGTATTTAATTATTTAACTAGATACCTTAGGAATTAGAACTTTAGAGATATTAATTAAATAATAGTGATATTACTTAATTAATGTGGATAAGGGGATGTTTAGACAAAAAGGGATAAATTTGGATAAATTAAGTGTCCAAATTTAGGTGTCTACACATTGATATTAGTTTCTATGAAAATAATTGTGTCATCTTTAGGAGCATGCTCCAACATATGTGGTACCACTAAATCATTATAGGGTATAGTCGCACCATTGATAAGGGCTATTTTCTTTTTCTTATGTTCATCTATTCTCATCATTAAGAAAAGGCATAGATAAATTTACTTGGCTAATTAATTGAAACATATCAATGGGAGTATACTTGGTTAATTCAATTGGGATCATACCTTGTTCATTGCTGCTCTCCTTCTATTGATTTTTGGTCACCTCAACCCTATACTTGGCATCCTTCTTTGTAACTTTAGGATTTTGCTTCTATGTCTTTATCTTCATAGTAGGAGATTTGAACTATTCAGTAGCTTTTGGTTTAGCTACCCTTTTATCCCAAATTTTACCTCCCATACCTTCTTTAGCTTTGACTACTTCCATTTTTTTGTAAGGCTTGTGCTCTTTTCCTTTGGCATTTTGATCTTTTATGAAAAGACCAGCAAGGCTGCCTTGTTCACCAACAACTATTCTATTTCTTAGATGATAGGAACTTTTGGAATGTGTGGCCAAGGCTGTAGTATATTTTTCAATCTCCTCATCTAAGGGCCTTCTTAGTGACACACCATCTTGAATCACTTCCAAATTATATACCTCAATATCACTATCAACATCCTCATCAAAGAGAACTTGCTGATGATATGCACTAGCAATTTTTCTTTGATTATCTACATCCACTTCATAGGAGTCCATATCAGAAGAGTAATTACTATCATCAACATCAGAATCACCCATAATCATAAGTACATCAATATCTTCCTCATTTTTCTAATCACAATCTTCAAAAATATCCTCTTCCACCTCAACCATCTATACAACTAGACATTACTGAGGAGCATGTGGCATTTGGAAAACCATGCACCAAGGGGTATCTCCAACAAAATTTCCTGAATTCTTCTACAAAGGATTCGAAGGAACCTTACTATGGGTATTTCTTTGATTATTAATAATAGGATTCCATTATACCAATTGGTATTGTATGGGTGATCCTACAATCGAGGATATCTTCCATTCCTTTGATAATTTTTTGGTTGAACCTTTTCTTGTTTTACAATTTTTCCATTTGTAGTTTTCATAAAATTATCAATCTTATGCTCAAGAGTGCCCCCTTTAGAACTTGAACTCTTATCCTCCTTTTTTGAATTTTTGAGGATTTTTGCATCATCTCTTCTACTAAATTTACCAGTTTCTTTGCTAATATTCTCAATATGCTCTGCCATCTTGTAAGCTTCCCTCAATGTCTAAGGATTCTTATCTAGTAGGCGGTAACTCATTTTTGTATCAAAAGCATTGCAGTAATTTACCAGGCACACATTATCATTCAAGGGTAGACAAGGATGCAATCTCTTCCTAGCCTTATGGAATCTTGTATTGAACTTAGCCATAGATTCATTAGGACCTTTAGTGATATTATTAAATTGATTCAACAAGAAACTTTAATCAGTCTTGTTACTGTATTGTTCTCTAAATATCCTTTTGAATTCCTCCCAAGAGCCAATGCTCTCGATAAGAAAACTCCTATACCACTCTCGAGCATCTTCAATGAGAGATTGCATAAATAACTTCATCATGACATCCTCTACCTCTACCTCAAAATCATCCATAACATTATCAAATTATTTGAGATGGTCTTCACCATTCATGGCATTATTACCAAAGAATCTGACTAGAGCAGGTATGAAATCTTTAGGAAATGGGTTAGGGTAGCTAGGTATTCTATTGAAACACAACTATTAGTAGCTATCTACTTGGAGTGGCCTCCTAGTATGTCAATCCCTATAAACATCTCTTTTCTCATCATATCTTTTGTTTTCATATTGAATGTTATCCTTACCCTTTCCACTTTCACCATTACCACCTCCTTTCTTGTTTCCTTCATCTTCAAAATATGAATTCTTACTCTTATTATTTCCTCCACCTCCACCACCCTGATCTCCACCACCACCTCCACTAGTAGTGTGTCCTTCAGACTTCTTCTTTTGTAACTCACTATTGGTATCTCTAGATATTGAAGCCTCTATAGTGGGTGTGGAAATATGAAGAAAAGAAATCTTCCTAGCCATTTTTGCATTAGAAACTTCTATCTCAACTTTTTTCAAATCTTCTTGCAATTTTTCATTCTCCAACTATAATCTCAAGATCTCAAGATTTGGAGGTGTAGTGGATGGAGTAGGATCAATTTTAGCATTATTTATGGGGGTTTCAATAGATGAAGTATGGGTGGTGGTACTAGTATTGAAGGTATTTTTCTTTGGTTGATCAATGGGCCTCTTCCCATGATCTACAAATGATGTTTTCTTAACATTAGCAGAGGGATCTAAGGCTCTGGTAGTTGAAACAAATGTGGTGCAGGTATATGTAGCAAAGGTTCACATTGGGATTGTTACTTTAGGGGTATCACAGGTAACTTTAGTAGCAAATTTACCAATATTTTCCTCAAAGGCCTTACGCCTAGTAGCATCTTCTCACAACTTCTCTAATCTTTGTTTTTGAGCATCTTTTTGAAGTTTCTTAACTCTAATCCTAGCTTCCCGTTCCCTTAACACCCTCAATCTATTCTCCTCTTCTTCTTTCAGTCTTAGTTATTCCTCTTCAAAATATTGCATATCTTTTTCTATGTCATCTTCATTTTATAGATCTCCAAGCTCACTTTATGCAAGAGTATAGTAGGGTCGGTCAATAGGATCTTCCTCAAGAGAAAGGTGCACTTGTACATCAGGGGATTCACCTCTTGGTTTAAAATTATTTCAATTAAAAATGGAGCCAACTCTAGGGGTTAAAGGCTCTGAAAACTTCTTATTCTTACCCAAAAATTCCAACCTATCCTTCTCTCTTGAAATGTTGAGTTCATTATCAAACACTTTCTCAACAAGAAAACTTCCTTGGTCTATGTTAGACCCTTCAACTTCATGTTCCTTTTCCTAGATATTGGCACTACTCACTTCAAGATTAAAAGTAGGAGATGCATCAATAGGGGAATCAACAGACTTACTTGATTCAGATATTTTCTTAACCCAAGTGGGTTGCTTCTATTTTGTAGGTTCAAATTCCTCCTTATGCTTAGGATGCTTCTTTGCATAACTTATGGTCTTCTTCATGATGTCAAATATGTCAGAATCCTTATTCTTGCATTCCTTTTGAGAATTTATCATTATACTGGTATTATAGACCTCAGAGTCACCACCCAAAATACTAGGAAATAGAAAGTGATTGCACTTTGACTTTGTACTTGTAACCTCAGAAAATATTTTAAACATAACCTAACACAAGGTGACATAATGAACCAAGACTTGATGCATAAGATTGGGTATGATATGACTTATTGCAACAAAATTTAAACCAATTATTCTTCAGATAGTAAAGACTAATATAATAAAATACATGACTCTATTTGTACCAAATATGAACTTAGAGACTTTGGACTTAGCTAATCCCTAGTAGAGTTTCCAATGCATCAGTTGTGTGACTCAAATAGAAAGTGAAAATACTCAACAATGAATCTCTAGTTACACTCTGACTTGAAACTTCAATGACTCTTTAAGGTAGGATGATCTTCTATCAAAATTTTCTAAAATTATTCCCCAACAGAGTCGCCAATCTGTTGGTTATTTTTTTAAGAACCAAACTTATCTTCAAAAATGCCTATGGATTTTTCCATTTCCAATACGTAGTACTCCAAAGGGATTAGCCAATGAATGAGTAAAATCTGCAAGACTTCTACTCCTACAATTTGGGCTCTATTAAACTCGGGAGAGTGATCCCACAATGTATACTCAGGAATTTATATGATTACTATTCAAATACATGGTCAACAATAGGTATTTCTCATAAAATTACTCAACAACGTAGTGCATCAAATAAGTTGGCAGCTCATTTATTGATATCCTACACTTGGAGCATGAGAAGATAAAAATCAACACAAAAAAACTACAGTGGTATTCATTTGAAAGTTTGTAAAATAAAAGTGATTAGCTGATGAATCAACCCAAAAACTAAATTATGAATACTTTGAATGAACCAGTGTCTTATTCCAAGCACAGAATCAATATCAACCTATGCAACCAGACATCTAAACAATATCAACATACAATCTCAAGAAACACTGCATTACAAAATTCCCTTATCACATTCATGATCATCACTACTTATAAATATCCTAGCACCTAATTCTTATGAGTTAATAATCTCATCTGAGCATTTACATTAATTCATTGAACTAATAAGCAGGAATGAAATTAAACATCCATTGAGAAACAACAGAGACAAACAAAAGGAATCCTAGATTAATTTCATTCATAACTCATAAAACAGGTACAAGGAAATACAATAGCCATGAAATTGGTATCACTTTGTGTTGTATTTGCTATATTATCATCAAAATTACATACATAATAACAAATTATGAACTTAAGACAAAACTCTAAAACATGCTTGATATTCCTTTTACAATTCATAGTGTTGAATGAAAAACAATGAACCCCCACTTTCTAGCCCCAAATTCCTTCTTATAGAAATGAAGGACCAAAACAAGCCTCAGGCTAGAAAGTACACATGTCAATATCCTATTGGACCACTATAACAAAGATTCCTCTTTTTAGTTACACTGCATTCTCAACAGGTGGGAAACATGTGGGAAAATGAAAGTGGTCTTCATTCATCATTGGAGATTTGGTCCAATTTTGAAAAAGGTGTCTTCAAATAATTACCTCAAAATTTGTGCCCATGCACAAAAAGTGAAAGAAAAAAAAGCTTGACAGAAATATAATAGAAAAGACAAAGGATAGGTCTACGTTTGCAGCCTTGTCATCAATCCAACTTTAAGAAGATGCACTATATTTTTCATACTTCAGAAAAAGCCGAATTTGTACTAAATCCAAGCTATGGAGTGCAACTCCCACTTATCCATTATTCATCATGGTTGCATACTTCAAAATTTTAAATCACCACCCCAACATTTCATATTAGTCTACCACTCCCCCCGAGTATCTCCCTTTCCATGCTATGAATTCCTCTTCAGTGGGCCAATTGAAATCCATGACTTCATCAACCCTTTCTCTATAACATGCATACTTGGTGACAATTTGGTTAGCCTCCTTACCAGATTCTAGCAAGACAGTCTCGACATGAGCTAACATATCCATATTTATCTTCAATGTGTCCATATCAAATTTCTAACAAATTGAAACTGGTTGATTTGGAATAACTTTATTGGTTTCATTTTTTCACTCCTATAGGGTTTTTATACTATCATCATCCCTTAGAATGGATGGAAGAAGGCCATGATGTGATTCATGGAAGGATTTTACCAACTCCTTTATTTTTTTCTTCAATGGTTTAATATGTCCCCTATATACTTCAATCTTACCTACAAGAGTAATAATAGGTTTAAAATATCCAGGTGGATTGGCATCATGCCTAACTACAATTGACATCAATCTCAATTCCTTCATCCTAGGGATCGATATTTCCATGAGTGGAATAGCTCTTTCCCTGTCATTGTCAAAATTTATGATAGCAACAACCATGGATGAATAGCTATAGTGAATTCTATTCAATCTATTATTCACTCTTTTGTTCAAATGTTCCAATACTATAGTGAAAATCTCCTCATCGTGACTATCACATTTATCTTTATATTCATTTATCTACCTAGGTAACTCTTCCCTGTTGATATCCTTTTTAGCCTATTGCCTTTCTGATGTACTAGGTTCTATTATTGAAATGGGAACACTTCCATGTTGTGTGACATAATTTCCCATGAAGAACTTACTTCAGCAGTAAATTTTGGGGTACTTCTTGTGAAGTGGTGGGGGAGTCAACATCATTTTTCTTAGGCTTTTCAGGTTGCAATCTTTGCAACTTATCTTCCAATAATGCCACCTTTTTCTACAACTACATGTTATATTTCTCAAGCCTTTCATATTTAACTAACAAATTATTGCACTTCATCTTGAGCTTATCCTTTTCTATAGTTATAGATTCTATAGTGGCTCTTGTAAATTGTGCAACATAAACTAACATATTTGTTGCCTCCAAAGCTAATGTTTCTGACACTCTATTATTAGGCCTCCACTATAGTTAGGTGTAGGCTCAATATTATTCGGCTTTCTTGTGCTTGGGGCTAGATACCAAATAGCCAAGGCATCCCATTGCTCACTAAAATCAAACCCATGTAGTGCAATTTTAGCTTCCTCTTTTGTATCATAGAGAGGCCTATCAAATCTCTTTATTGTATCAAAAGCTATGGCAGAAGCTAAATACCATTTTGGAAGCAACAAAATACCACTATTTCTTAGCAATTCTCAACCATCTTTTGTAGTCATCTTTTTGTATTATGTGTTTTAATCAATGTGGTTGGTTTATCATAATCTTCTTGATAAAGCTCATGTAATACTAAAAATTCTTCCATGATCACATTCTTTCCACAGGTGGGATCGATTAATATCCCATTGGTGGGCTTATCATAGATTTGGTTGGCTATGTAAAGAGGGCAATTAGGAAGCTTTTTAAATATATCATGAGAAGAAAAAGTAATATCAAGAGATTTTTTGGTTGGGACCTTACGAGGGACAATGTCTATCATACCCACAAGTTCATCCATAGGATTAACTTGGGTAACATTTGGACTAATATCAGGTTGCTCATTATTTGTATCAATGTTCATCACATGAGTGTTGGAAGGTTCACTTGATTTGAAAAATGAAACATTGTGTTTAGGCACGAGGTTGGTAAAGATTTGTAAATTATGATTAGGGGGTGCAACAGACTTATTTCTTTGATCATTGACACCCACAATGGACAAACGGCCCAAATCAATGAGGTCTTCAACTAAGTGTTTGAGAAGCTTACATGGTTTGGTGTCATGTCCATTTTGGCTATGAAAATGACAATAAGCATTTGGTTTAAAGGTGGGTGGTAAAGGCTTGGTGGTATCAAGTGGTTTAATGGTAGGAAAAGTGATCATCTGTTGTTGGAGCAATTGATTCATTGTGTTATGGAGGGTATCAGGTAAGGGGGTAGATTGTCTCTTTGGTCCCCATAGGTAAAGGGCATCATTGCTTTAACAGCTACCACTTGGCTTGGAATAGGTTGATTTGGTTGTGGAGAAGGGGGGTTGAACTGTAAAAATCCTTTGTTTGGTTTTCAAAAGTTTTGCACATTGTTTTGGTTGTTTTCTTCAAACTTCTCAGCTCGGCTAGAAGTGAACTTTGAATCACAACTAGTAACAAAGTTGTGATAGTCACAAAGGGTTGTGCATAAATGCATATAACGAAGGAAATTTCATCATAGTCAACTTATCTTGAAGGTGAGTGTGCAATTTTTTGATAACATCTTTTGGAGATGTGAATAAGGAATCTTGACATCAATTTGAGCATATAATGACTGATAACATGAAATGAAATCAGTTACTTTTTCATCCGCATTTTTTTTACATCTCATTAAATCAACCATTTTCTTTTTTGGGAGTCACATCGACTTGGAAATGACTTATAAAGGCATCAAGAATTTCATTAAATGATCAAATGGAATGATTGGTTAAAATTAAAAATCACTCCAATGCAATATCCTTTAAGGTCCTAGGAAAAAGTCTAGCTAATAGTTTATCATCAAGGAAAAAATACTACACAATGTCGTATAGGCATTAACATGATTAGTAGGGTCTCCTTTACCTATGTACTTCTCAAACCTAGCCATCTCAATTCCTTGTAGCATCTGTGTGTGTAAGATCTCTAGGGATAATGGGCTACTACAGACATGATATGTGGGTGGAGCATTTTGTCTTTAGCTAATGGTGGAGATTTGTTGTTGCATGGAGGAAATGGTGTTAAAGATTTGTGTAATGATGGGATCGGTGTAAGTGGTATGAGGTGGAAGGGAAAATGGTGATGGAGTGTATGTAATGTTAGAAGTGAAGGGAACACTAAGAGGAGTGAAGGTGGAATAGGGAACATTCGATGCCACAAAAGAACTAGGAATGCTAGTTGGAATAGTGAAAGGAGTCACATGACTAACTTGTTGCATGGTTTTTGTAACTTGAGGAGTGGTATAAGAGGGTATGGATGCTATGGTTGAAGGAGGAGGAATGTGAGGTCCTCCTTGGCTCACAACAATGTTTGTTGATTGGGAAGTAGAAGGAACATTTTTGTTGTATATATCAACAATTATTTTCATAACTTGTAAGCCATCATCACTTTCAATTGAATGATGAAGGTTTTCTATGGCGGGTATGGCAGTGGTGGAAATGTTTTCAATGGATAAATCTTGTTGTAAGTGTGCAAAATCCTCATGAATACTAATGAATTTTTCTTGCGGAATGGAACTAGTTTTTGTGTCAACATGCATTGGATGTGAATGTAAAAGTGTATTAGTGGTAGTATCCATGCCTAATGCACCATTGTCCATACGAGGAGTAGGAGCTCTTGAGATCCCAAGGTCCACAACAAAAGTGCTATCGTAAGAAGCCATGAGTCTAGAACTTCATCTCACTAAAGTGTTATCAATGAGGCACCAAACACTCATACAAGTACCACAAGGGGTGAGGTGGGTGCAAATGAAAGGAAATCTAGGAGTTCAAAATGAAAATAACAAAAAAATTATAAACTAAAATAGAAAAACAACAACAAAAAACTAAAATGCAGTAAATGCCCAGAAAATGCCTGAAAATGCAATTTAAAATTTGCAAGTGGACTAATTCGCCCAGGGTGGCAAATGAGTCCAAGTATGAGATTTTTTTATGTTTTTCAGAAAATTTAAAGTGATTTTAATATTCTTTAGATGCAAACTAAGGATGTAAATGCAAATTTTCAATTTTTTAATGATTTGATATATGCCAAAATGAAGTCTAAATGAGTCTTTCACTAATGCAATTTTAGAAACCCTAGGATGCAAATACAAGACAAAACCTAATTAAATATTAATGTAAATGAAGCCTAGGATGCAAGATGCAATTGAAATAAAAAAGATAAATTGTTAAATATGTAGGTTCACCAAAATGAACCAATAATTTTATTGTTCTATGTACTTCTCTTGCACTCTTAGGATCTTTCACCTAAAAGGAGAGATAAAACCCTAAAATTGTTGTGGTTCACTCAAATAAAGGATTGTATGATGAAATTATGACTAAATAAAATGATGTGAATGCAAATAAGTTATGAAAATGTCTAATTATGAATGCAAAACCTATGAAATATGCAATGTTTGAAAACATAGTGAGGTATGCAAGAATAAACTAAAACATGAACAAATGTAAAAAGAATTGAAAGAGGTTGAACAAAGTGCACCTGGGAATTAATTTTTGAATTTGGAATGTTCTTAAATCTAGCAGAAATCATTGTAAATCACCAGTGGGACTCATTCTCCACTTATGGCGAATCAATCCTACTACTAAAAAAAACACCTAAAACTAATTTCCAATTATCGAGAATTGGAATCTAACAAAATCACCTTTTTTAGCCTTAACATGAGACTCATTCGCCACTGATGTAAAATCAGTCCTACAAAATTCTATGAAATCAAAGGTCAATTCTGTAGCTCTAGATCTGCACTTTTCTTCTTGTCAGGTTGACAGAGTCAAATCTGTAGAAAACTGACTATAGGTTGTCTCCAAGCTTGAAATAGGGTTTAGTTGACTTGAAACAATTCTTTGACTTGTTGACCACCTTTCAACACCTATTTTCTTGACAAATCTGCATACAAAAGTCTACAAGCACACATGCAAAAGGGGAAAAATGGTTAATGGTTAGATTAGAGGGATTTTCCATAGTCAAATCCCACTTTGTTAATCAAACCCTTAATACAGAATTGAAATGAAATAAGAAAGGAATGATGAATAAACAACATGCAAGTATCCTAAACTCAGCACAACCTTGTTGAATAAATCTGAAGATATGTCAATGGTTGCTCCAAGATACTTGATGAATGCTTGATTGAATGATGCAAAGTGCTTAAATGCTAATGGATGTTAAATGAATGAATGTAAGTGAATGGTGGTTAAAATGGATGGAAAACACTTATTTTTACACAGTTATTCCCTAATAACCCAATAATACATAACAGACCGACATAAGGTATTTTTGAATAAAAACCCAAAAGAAATTTTGAATTTGGAGCCAAGAGGGACTAATTCGCCACCCATGGTGAATGGGTCCCACCTTGGACTTGTAAGTGGGTGTCAGGAATTATCTTGCATTTAATGTTGTTTGTTGGGTTTACATTCAAAAATACACTTCATTAAGTCTTATGAGTGCATAAAGGGGTCAAATAAAGCACAAGAAGGGTGTAAATAGTGATATCAAGCCTAGAAAAACATGAAATTTTGTTACAAGACTTTACAACACTTAGAAATAAGACTTGATAAGTGATGAAAAGGTGATTTTTAGATGAATTGTAATGAGAAGAGTCTAGAAAAGTGTAGAAATTTGTTACAACACTTCACAACACCTTCATAAGACATCATAATTTGAATGTTTAGGACCTAATGTGAATGCAGAAGTTACATTGCAACATTAAATTAAATCAAAATAGGCCAAGAATCATAGGAAAAAGACCTAAATGACCATGAAAATGTCCAAAGATCCATTTTTCTATGGTACAGGTAGGTTTTGAGTATATCAAGAATTTTATTCCAACCTCCCTTGGTCATCACAAAATCATAAAAGTAAGTGCACAAAGGAAATAATGTCCCTTTTCCTTGATTCAACAAGTGTTCATTTTCCACACTTCCCAATTGCCATATCACCTTAAGGAAACCAATTCTCTCTAGCACAAACTTTGGCAGCAAGTGAGGTGCAACCATAGAACCATACACTCTTAAGACAATGTAATCAAGATATGGGATAACATCTCCCCAATTGTGATCAACCCCTAGCTCAGGCCTTCTTTCCTTAGCTCTCAAAAATTCATGCAGGGCTATGGGAATTATAGGTATATTCACAATTAAGACACTCCTTAGTTTTGAAGCAAACAAGTTCTAAAATTCCACATAATCATATGTCCTATCATCCTTGTCTAAAACAGTAGTCCAACATTTCACAAGTAACTCCAAGTTACCCTATCTTCTATCCAAAGTAATATTATGAAAAAACTAAGGTGCACCCTTGAATAGAAACATATGCATCAATAATGAATACCAGCTAAATCTCACTCCCAATTCACCTTTCTCCAACCCTATCAAACCTTCATGAATTATTTCTAAAAGAAACCCCACATAATCATACACTATGCAGTATTGAGGGTGTTGAATATGGACATCCATATACATCCATGTCATTGGCATTCCCATGACAAGATTATAACCAATTATTTGGAAAATAGAGTAAAAGGTTTTTTGGAGGTAGGGAACAAAATAGCTAACAAGGAAAGGCTCTTTATCATGTGTCCTTATTATAATCCTTCAACCTGCTATTTATGCTAGATATCTTAGTAGGATATGGAATTTCAATGCAATCTTGGTTTTATCATATTCTTGCTTAAGAGTGTTCATCATTTATCTTAGGCATTTCATCACTCTATTTCATACAACTTATCAATAATTCTAATGGAAGGGCAATAATTCACTTACTGGTTCCCTTCACAGGTTAACAACCCTGGTTTTGATGTCAAAAATTATTGACAAACCATAGCATGAGCTCCCTAAATGTGTAGAGTATACTTCACAATGTTGAATTATGCCTTCAACATAGGTATTAATAATTATGTAGCTTCTTACTTTGGTAGCTCAATGTCCTTTTAGCTATTAAGGCTCGCCCGAACCAAAACAACTCACTTTCCCTCAAACTAAGTTTTGAATGCCACTTATTGATCTCGTGGGTGTGTTAATTCATGGATGACCTAGATTCGGCCAGCTTGATTTGAAAGATTTGACTTTACATAGCTGCAATATTCACCAAATGATAGAAATCCACATGGAACCACTTACTAGTGGTATGCAGGCTCCACCATTTCTTTCTTGTTATAGCCAAGATCCATGTGTCCTCTTCCCCTCACCCCCATGAGTCATAACCTATGTGCAAATTTCATCAACGGGGAGATAGTGAAAGGTTGAGATTAAATATCTTAGCTTCTACATACACACTTCTTAATTTAAAACCATTGCCCACAACTTTATCCTTCTTACAGCATCCATGACCCAAATTAAAATATCTTCAAACATGTGCAATATATCAACTTTAGTAGCACACATTTTATTCTCCATGCCCCATGTTGAAACATTTCATTAATACTCACCGTTGCTCCAATGCTTCCACATCCTCTAGATCACTCCATGTGGCAATTGCCTGCTTCCTGATTAAGAGTCTGGCAATAAAGGTAAGACCTACATGACATAGTAGGGAGTGGTCAAGATTGTTCCATGTCACCTGCTATTGACCATTGATTCACTTGAAAGCTTTGTGTTGCTCACCATTGGGCCCATTATTTGAATCAGACATGCACAACTGCCCGTCATCCTGTGTGATTATTTAAATAGGAAAGAAAAAAAATGGGAATGCGGGGAATGGTCTAGATGCGGCCAGATCATTCAATGCCCACTGTTGATTTCCTCTTAAAACTAGCTACATTCCTTATCAAAGACATTAGGCCCGCCAATGTACAAGACACATGGCTTACACCTGTGAGCCCGTGAGAATAAAATAATAGGCAATAAAAGGGAAGATTCATGCGAGGAATGATGGTGATTTGTTTGCATCAATCGAACAATAGTTAGGGGTCCTTATATCTACACATGCCAAAACAATTAATCTTAAAAGAGGGAATTGACTAGGTCAACAAAATCACACCCATTGAATATAAAACTTAAGGCCCAAAAAAAATTAGTGGGAAATATTTAGCTCGACTTAGTAAAAATTAAAGTAATATCCCAACACGTGACAACTGGTAAAACAAGACCAAAGGGTCAGTTTCTTAATGGGTTTCAATGGCACAAGATGTGAATTAAAAGACTGAGAACTAGTAGCAAGGGGTCAACAGAGAATGAAAACCTTGGCGGGGATACAAACTTAAAGGGTTTTTTTAAATAAGAATTTAAGTAAACCAAAACCCTCAAATAATGAGAGGAGACAAAACCCTAATCCCTCAGAAACAATTTCAACCCAAGTTAATACAAGACTTGGAGATGAAACATGAAAATTTTAGGGGTTCCATCATAGGTGATGTATAACAACTAGAGTCTACAGACTTTCAATTCCTCATCCTTCACCCATCCATTTCCATCAGAGTAGTCCATTTCTCCACCTACATCATTCTATGCATGCTTTTTCTACACTAAGAGTAGGTGAATTGCATCTTGCTTTGGAATAAATTTTGATATATTCCTTCTAGATCACTTCATGGTTTGGATACTTTCTATAATAATTAATTTTCATGCATTTTTCCATCCTCCAATTAATAAATATTATTTCCATTAATTAATTTTCATGCATTTTTCCATCCTTCAATTAGTAAATATTATTTCCATCTCACATCACTAAAACGTAAAATTTCAAAAAATGCTTTACATCTCAAACTACACACTTGACAGGTCATTCTTTCAAAATCAAATCAAGAGATCTAAATTAATCTCAATAATAATTAGTTGTCACATTATTTTCTATTGTGAACTATCCTATTTCATTCATCAACTGTCTTTGCAAGATGCATCATTCCCCCAAACTAGGAATAATCCACATTCATTTATCTTTTTTAGATCACCTTGGCAAGAGGTATCACAACTATGGTGTTAGTTGAAAATTGAATATTTATTTCTTTGATTTATCTTTTGACCCATACTATGGCTACTTATGCTAACCACAATCAATATATATCATGGTGTGCTTTGATTGGTATACATTGGGGTTATGGTTTATTATTTTTTCTATTGTATTTTTTGGTTGATCTCTCACAAATCCCACCAAGGTGAAACACATTGTGATGTGTAGGGGACTCCTTGTTTTGACTTGTTCTCTCACTATACACAAAAAGATCAAATACCTTGTGATGTGCAAGGGGCTCTTCCTTCTATATGTTGATTGTCTCATCATTGGACTTGTCAAGAGTTTCAAATAACTTTTAAGTGCTAAGGTGTCCTCTTATTTTTTGTTTTCTTGTGAATCCTTCCATGCACTAGATACATTACCATATTTGTCTTATATACCCTGATGTATAATATCTATTGCTATATTAGAATAAGGTTACTATCTTCATGTCAATAGAACAAATTCATTTAATAATAATCAATCACTCATGCATCATCACAATAAATATATGATCATCATTCCATTCCTTATCATGCATTCATTATTCATATGACAATTTTTAACCTCCTTCACTTTTTCTTGCATTTATTTCTTCATTTTATCCTTCATTTGTATTTCATCAATTTCATCTTCCATTTTCTTTTTTCTTCATATTTATTATTTTAGGAGATCACTCATGAAGCTTATTTATATAAAATCTCTTATGAGGGCACCATCTACCATCTAATATTTTATTATTTCTTCCACATAACTAGGAAATATCATTATTTTCCTCATCTCTCATAATTCATTCTTTCTAGCTACTTTTCTTTTCTTTGAAACAATATTACTTTGAACATTATCTCAAAGAGGGGAAAAATGTAGACACAAATAAATATACATCTGCTACTACTATATTATTAATATTATCATCTAATATATTGGTGTAGTCACGATAAGAGGGTCCCAAAAGGAATGGTGTAAACCATACAGAAATGAGTCAACACAACAAAAACAACATAGAAAACTGATATGTGAACATGAAACTTTATTGAAACAACATTCTTACATGCAATATATGCCTCATGGGTGATTTCCAAAGGTTGCATGCCTACCACAAGGGCTTTCAACAATACAACTGGCCAATAAGCCTTATTAGATGCCCCCGAAGGGTTAATGCAAAAACATAATGATCTAAAAACACCTAACTTAGAACTGGTGATCTATAATGAATTATGCTCCTCAAGCTCCAATAAAGGTCTATGTCAGCCACAAGGGTTCATAAACTTGATGAACAAACACACATGGAATTTCGGCCTCAAAAATATGGAAATATGATCCACACAAAAAGAAATAACTTGTGAATCTCCAGGATAGGTCCCAATGAACCCAAGATGCTTGTATGGTGTCACATTAAGCTCTACATGATTTGAAATATGTAGGCACTAAGAAATCTATACAAGGTCAGCCCCAAATGCTCTTGTATTCATAGTGAAATTCTAAGAGTGATAACTTTTGATACAAAAAATAAAATGATGTGAAATATGGATGTTTGATAGATGTTGATGTGTAGATGCTATATCCTACTCCATGAGCTAAGAAACAATGTGTGGTAAAATGTGGAATGGACTAATAAAACTACTACTGAATGCAATGTAAGAAAAGAACTATTTTTGGTAGATACAAGATTTCTTTACAACCAGGGATGCTCCTACATCAAACACCCGAGGTTGAAAGAAAAGTGATTCCCTCACTTTACATGGCTAAGAGGAAAACAAAGATGGTCCACCATAGCCTAATAAATCCATGATGAATCCTCCACTGGTCTACCTTTCCACTTCACAAGATATTCTTTGTATTGCTTGTTCCTAGTGCTCCTTCCAATTATGGTATTCAAAATATGCTCAATCTCCTCTAGTTCCTGATGAGGTAATTGCTCCTTCAAATCCACTACTTCACTACTACCACTTGATTGTCCTACATGAAACTCATATATGTCTGCAATATTGAAAATAGGTGATATACCCAATGTATTTCATATGCATTTCAAGAATCAAACTTCCTTAGAATCTTACATGGTCCAAACATCCTAATCTTCAACTTATTATATGTACCAACTGGAAATCTCTCCTTCCTCAAATATACCATCACTTCATCTCCAACATCAAATTCCTTATGTCTCTGGTGCTCATCTTCCTTCTCCTTATACTTACCATTGATGTCTTCTAAATGCTTATGAACCTGATTATGCAATGTATCCATGAAATTTGTAAACTCCTATGCTTCCACACTCCTTTTACTTTCCATACTAATATCCCTTTATTCTACAACTCCTCTAGGATGTGTTCCAATAACAATCTTAAATGGTGTCTTCCCTGTACTCCAATTAACTGAATTATTATATGTGAACTCTGCCTATGGTAAAATTATATCCCAATTTCCTACCTTATCTCCAACCAAACATCATATAGGTTACCCAAACTTTTGTCCACTACCTCTTTCTGGCCATTAGTGTGTGGGTGATATGTTGAACTGAACTTCAAATGTGTCTTCATCTTCTTACATAATGTCCTCCAAAAATATCCAATGAATTTAGTGTCTCTGTCTGAAACAATGCTCGTAGGTAATCTATGCAATCTCACAATTTCCTTAAAAATAATTCAGCAACATGCACATCATCATTAGTCTTCTTACAAGGAATGAAATGTGTGTTTTTTTTTTAATTATTTCTACTACTATCATAATAGAATCATAACCTCTCTATGTTCTTGGTAATCCCAAAATGAATATAATCCAGCATTCTAACTACTCCCTTTTACAACTTGACAAATTATACAATATTGAACATACTTCCTTACATCCTTATATGTATTTGTGAAAAAAAATAGTGTTCACTCACCAAAGCTAATATCTTATCCACTCCAAAATTTCCTACTAAACCTCCACTATGTTTCTCTTTGATCAAATTTTCCCTCATTGAACTCCTTGGTATACGCAACTAATTTCCTTTGAATAACATACCTTCTTGAATGAAATATTCCAACCATTAGCTTCAGTCTACCACTACTAGTTCTTTACATGCTCTCCATACTTCCCCAAAATCTGCATCATCTTCATACATATGCTTCAATTTGTCAAATCCCAATACTTCCACTCTCATTTCTATCAATAATTTCCTCCTTCTACTCAATGCATCTACAACTTTGTTTGACTTGCCACTCCTATGCTTCAACACAAATGTATAACTATGGAAGAATTCAACCCATCTCATATGTCTCTAATTCAACTTTCCTTGACTATTGAGATATTGCAAAGCTTGATGATATGTATACAACACAAATTATTTAGGCAACAAGTAATGTCTCCACTTCTTCAAGGCTTGAATTATGGCATAGAATTCTTAATCATAAATTGAGTACATCTTCTTCTGGAATCATTCAACTTCTCACTGAAATAGGTTGTAGGTCTTCCTTCTTGACACAACACTACTCCAATTGCATTTCCGCTTGCATCATAATCAACTTGAAACACTTTTTCAAAATTTAGTAATGCTAACACTGGCTGCTATGTCACCTTTTGCTTCAACAGTTCAAAACTCTTTTATTCTTTGGATGTCCACTTAAAATCTTTCTTATCTCCTCTCATTGTCTTTGTTATAGGGTTACAGACACTACTAAGTTTTTTGATAAACTTATGGTAGAAACTAGCTAATCATGGAATGATCTTACTTCTCCAATGTTTACCGGTGTAGGCCAATCTAAAATTTCTTTAACTTTCTCAAAGTCCATCTTCAATCCTTCAACAAAAATAAAAAATTCACACTATACCAACTCGTCGTTCTTCATGGAACTACACTTCTTGACATTAATTAGCAACTTCTATTCTCTCATCCTCTGCAATACTTTCCAAATGTGCCACAAATGTTCTTCTCTGGTCGTACTGAAAATCAAAATATCATCCATGTAAACAATGACAAACTTACACAATAATTTATTCAATACCTCATTCATCAATCTCATGAAATTTCCTAGCGCATTGGTTAATCCAAAGGGAATCAATAACCACTCATACAATCCTTCATTATTTTTAAATGCATTCTTCCATTCATCTCCTTCTTTAATTCTAATCTAATGATAGGGTCTGCACAAGATCATGGGGGTCCAAAAAGTGGCGATGTGAAAAAAGGAATTTTTAACTTGCTCAAAAATGTGAAAATTCACTTTGAGTTTTTCTAGGATTAGGTAGAAATTACATGGTGTCATAGCAAAAACCAAACTGAAATGGATATCCATTATGTTTAGGTCAGTTTTTTTAATTTGATCAGGTTTGAGACCAACCACATATTTAATTTAATATATTATAATAATCTTTTAATATAATTATAATAATGTTTTAATATAACATTTGGATATTTAATTTAATATATTATTATAATGTTTTTAATTTAATATTATATATTAATATATTTAATAAAATATTATATTATATTATATTATAATACTTATATAGTATTAAATATTATAATATTAAATATAATATATATTATATATTATATTATTTATAATATAATATTATATAATATATAATATATTATAATATAATGTTATATAATAATATTTATTATAAATAATATAATATATTATACATAATATAATATATTATACATAATATAATATATTATATTATAATATAATTTTCTAATATAATATAAAATAATATATGATTACGTTGCATATCGAAAAAAACTACCAATTATTAAAAAAACTACATAAAGGAAACATATATCTATTTCTTGTTCCATAAAATCAAAAAAGAAAATCTCAGAGCTCATTTTTTTCTACAATCTCTAATTAGTTCGCATGGGTTTTGCATTCAATGACTCAGATATCTATTTGGAAGTCTATTTTTTTTCTCAAATCAATCACATTTCAAAGGTATTTACAAATTTTAATGTTTTTCTTCAATTTATATTAGTTTTGCATTAATTTTTTGTGAATTTTTGTCAAAAATGGGATTTTTAATAGGTTTCTAATTGCATTAAAATGATTGTTATTTTTTTTTTAAATATCAATTAATAGGCTTAAGAATGGTTGATCCCAACCCTGCTCAACATGAAAACCCTAACCCCACTCAAGATGAAAACCCTCCAAATCCTCCTTTGCTACAATTGATGTTTCCAAACCAAAACATGCCAACAATACATGAATCTATAAATATAAATTTAGATCAATTGAGAAATGTTTGATGTCAAATCTATGAGACACTCCCTGAGCTATCAGATGTGAAAAACATTTTAGAAACAATCAATTCAAATGTTGAAACTTTGGAAAATCAACACAATAGGTTTGCACAATGCTAAGAGGAATAAAGGCAATTTTATGTGAATGGGTTATCATATGATGAAGTGAGGGCACTTGATATTGACAAAGCCCAATTAGCCAAATTATTCATCAATCCCAAAACATGACAACTCGTAAATGTGTGGAAGCAAAACAAAAATTAATTAAATTGTGCACACATAGAGGCATATTAGGTAATTTCTAGAGACATTGGTGGATGGTTTTTGATAAACCACCCAACAAAAATCATGACATCCCTTAGTATTTTCTCCAAAAATTATATGTTGAATTTGTACTAGGGAGGCATGTCAATTTCCTTGACATGTGATATTTCTAGGGTGTTGGTAGAGGGATGCCACAAGATAGACCTAGAGCACACTAAGTCATCCTAGTTCTTCCTGCTTCGCCTATTATTGCCTCAGCTCTAGTACCTTACCCCAAGATTAATTTCGATGCAAGGAGTCAGAGCATTTTTTCCTTACATTCATTGAGTGATAATTTAATCATCTAGAGCCATCATGTTGTGCAGCAAAATGACGATGCATCCCATCATGATGGTGATGCACCTACTACATCAACTCCGACTAGTACATCATCCTCTTCAGCACATATTTGTGTACCCCATTACTACATGGCGTGCCACAATTTATGTTTGGGTCCTCTTCAACAGTGCACTAAGGCTCCCATAGACACATCTGACTATTAGGTTCATGATATGTCAGATGTAGGAGTTGATAGAGCACAAAGTGGACCATTTCCAAGAGAGACAACCGTTGCCAAAGATGATGTGAGAGTACCAATAAGACTTAAAGTATTTTCATAGTATGTTTTATCTAAATTCTTTCATATTTTATAAGAGATATTTGTACTAATATATGTTTATGTGCTAGAATCTATAATAGTTACTGATAGAGGGCCATATTTCCTAAGTGTAGGAGGCTACATAATCGGCCATTTCATTTGGCCTAGGGACTTAGTATACGATACCATTTAAATTGTTATTTAGAAGTTAATTTTTGAAATCTATTATGTTTAAATACATGTACTACATAAATTGATATTCTCATATAATCTTATCTTTTTATGCAACAACCTGGTACTTTTACAGCCATGTTGACTGAGCCTGACCCATTGGAAGAAGTTGCACAATAGGTATATGTTTTCTTATATTCTCGACATTATGATTATATGTGCATGTGCATTTAAATTGTGTCACATTCTTGTTATTTTTTATATAGGAAACCATCTTAGCTACTTCATCCACCATGAGCCCATCTAGTGTAGAAGCATCACAATAGGAATGTGTTTATTTTATATTGCAAATATTTATGTTTAGATAGAAGTAGACATATGTTTAGTAAATATTATTATTTGTCAACAATTATTTATTAATGCGTATCGTTTATATTTTACTTGCTATATTCCTCTGGCTGATTTAGCAATGTGACAAGTATGGGACCATTTCTTTATACAAGGACTCCTAATCCTCCTAAGGGACAATCATATGTAGAACATCTTGCAGAAAATAGAGCAAGACTTGAGGTAAACAAAAATTGCATTTTTGATATAATATAGTTCAATATAGTGATTTTGATGTTAAATTCATAATTTATAAATTATAGCATATAAGTTTATATTTAATAGTCTATCTTTTCAACCATTCACATAATTAATCTAATTTGTGGTTTGAATTGTTCAATATAGTGATTTTGATGTTAAATTCATAATTTATAAATTATAGCATATAATTTTCTATTTAATAGTCTATCTTGTCAACCATTCACATAATTAATCTAATTTGTGGTTTGAATAGTCTTTGAGGAGGATTGATTTTGATGGTCTAGCATAGGATTAGGATTTGATATAGATTGATATGTATTTAGGGTTTGATAGATCTTGAGATGGCATATATGCCAAATTTGTATATGCATAAACACAATTATTCTACATTTTGATATATAAGAATTGATATTTGATCTAATTTGTTCCTCGTGTGCATGTCTTTCTACTTTGAATCTTCAAAATGGAATGTATAATTATTTTAGAGTGGTTTAAAGTTATGATCAATAACATGTTATAGATTAATGAAATTGCATTTTAATAAAACTTATGAATTACAATTGGTAATCCATCTATTTTAGAGTTCATTCATATTAAGATTCACATACATTACATTTCATGAGACCACGTTTCTTTGAGGAGTTTTTTTAAATAATTCACTGCCTTTTCTATTGTAACACAAGATTTTAAGCTCTCTTGAATGAATATACATTTGACATTATTTTATTTTTTGAACTCCTATAATGAAGTGGGAAGTAGTTTTTTTTTCAAAAGAAGTTAAAATCAATTAAAAATAGTATAATGAGAAGAACTATATAATTTTTTTGAGAAGAACTATTTGAAAGCATGCCTCAAAGAATTGTGGTCTCATAGACTAGGCAAAAAAGTTGAAAAGAGCAACTTATGACAGTCTTATGGAATTAATTATTTTGACTAATTAAAAGATTCAAACAAATCACATACAAATTAATGAAATATATGTAATTATAGTGTTAATTCAATAGTGATATAATCATCTTGATAAAAATCAATGTCACTCAATGGTGCTAAACACCCTATACAAACCATATGAGTGATGCAACCATCAAAAAAAACCATTACAACTCAATACAACATTCATTCCATTAACCTTCAAGCTTAATAACATGTAAAAGGTATAAAATGTTGGAAAGAGACACTGCAAATGCTTTTTGGTGTTGTCATTGATGGAAACCCTAGTCGATGACAGATCCGCATAACATCATTTGCTTATATCGGCAGTCAAAGTGAGGACAATCAAGAAGAACAGAACATCAAATAGTTTGGTGATCATCAATTCACTTGCAAATTTCCAATTGTTATTTTGAGTTGTGGATCTCATGGGAGGTCTATCAGTACATCTAATGTGTTTTCTGAAGATCTCAATGTCTCGTATTAATTCTTGTGTGAGTTTTGAGATTAAGTTGGTTTCTTTTATGTTTATCAATATTTTGGGGCAAATTTAGTTCATAAAATATGTTGCAGATATTCAAGGAATGTTTATTTGAATATTTCTGTGTTTCATCATTATATTTTGTGTCCAAGCTAAGTTGTGAATGATTTTTTGTGGATGTGCATTGGATAACTCTTAAGATTTGAGCTGAAAAGTTGCTAATATTTTCAAGTTTTATTTGGAGCCGATAGGTTGTAATTAAATTGCTAGTCGCGGATATATATGTATGATCTTTTACATAATTTTGGTGTGTGTGTGTGTGTGTGTGTGTGTGGTGTCAATGTGTATTGATAATACCAGAAGAGTGTTAGAATGATTTTATGCACAGTTTCACTTGCACATAAATATTTTGTGAAGCAAGTCAGAGTAGAAGTTCAGTATCAGTTAGAAGGATAGAAGATTGAAATATGAGCCTAACTAGAACTGTAATCAAGCATTTGTAGATGCTATTCTTTTAGTTCATTCTCTTGGATCTAATCCAAATCTTTGTAAGGTAGTGTGACTTCCTATTTTGACCAATGAGCTCTAGGCAGTGTTCCTGAATGCAAGTGCATTCCCATATTGTAAAGTTATTTTTTAGTATACTCAGATTATATTGTGGATTGGCCATCCACTATGGTTTTCCCCCTAATAGGGTTTCCACGTAAAAATCCTTGTGTTATGGTGTTGTGGTTATTTGCTTTCTATTTCTGCATATTTCTCCTAGTTGAATATTTTAAGTGGGTTAATAATTAGAATAATAAAGTAATTTTTTGTAGAACACTAATTCACCCCCCCTCTTAGTGTTGCTTGTTTCCAACAATTGGTATCAGAGCTAGTTCCTCGAAAGAAGTCTAACAGCTTAGGGAGATCCTAGAAAGTTTTTTCAATGGATACAAGCATTCTTCAACAACTTATGGTGGCCTTGGATGATCTTGACCAGTCAAAATTTGAGAATCGTGAACTATAGGAAAGTATTGAGAATGTAGAAAAAATCATCCAGTCATTGAAAGACAAAATCAATGAATCAAGGGAGAAAATAAAGTAATTATGTGATTAGCTGAAGCAGAAGAACAAAATCATGTAAGATGAACAACTCAATCATGCCTTAAAGAAGAAAACAGAAGAGTGTGAAAATTTTTCCAAAGAAAATGCTACCCTAAAGCATGACATGGAGTCTATCATGATGAGAATGACCAAGGAAATTGAAGATAGAAAGAAGAATGAAGAAAAGCTTGCTCAATCCTTCAAATAAAAATCTCAACAATGTATCCAATTGGACAATGAATTGGAACAATCTAAAAAACAATGAGGAAACACTTGAAAAACAACTTGATAATCTCAAAGATGAACTTAATAATGCAAATGAGTACAAGGAGAAATTCAAAGCCAGTTCAGCCAAAATTGATGAACTGATTAAAGGTTAGAGGACTAATGGTGACAGGAAAGGTCTTAGATATGAAGAAGGATAAAGTTCTGGATTTGGACAAAGGAATTCCAGAAAAGGAAATCATATTAATGGAGCCAGAAGAAATCTGGCGAGACAACCAAATGCTTAGAGATTCAATGGTTATTGTTTTACTTGCAACAAATTTAGTCATATGGCTTCTTAGTGTAGAAGCAGAATGAATCCAAGTGGACCATCATTCTTAGGTCAATGCTTTAATTACTATAAGTATGGTCATAAGTCAAGTGAATGCAAAGTTGTGATGAATAAATTTCATAGAGATGTCAGATGCTATGCATGAAATAGATTTGGGCATATTGCTAACCAATGTAGATCAAGGAAAAATTAGTGGAACAATTGGTTTGAACAGAGAAATTTAGTGTGCTACAACTACAACTAATTTTGGCATATTGCTAGATTATGTTGGAACAGAAGAGGTATGGTAAGACAAAATACATAGTAGGAAGTCAAAGGAAAAGGGAAAGTCACTAAAGATGTGATCAAGAGGAAAATGTAGAAGAAATGGGTGAAAAATAATCCCTTTGTCGAAGGAAATGTGCCAGCACCAAAATCTGCTTCTAGTAATTCCTCTGGGAATCAATTTTAGGCCTTTGGCCTAGGGGGGGCTATCAGAAAAATCCTTCAACCCCCCTACAGGAAAGTGATACTAGAATGTGGACTAGACTAGTAGGTGGATCAATGCTTTTCAGATGTTGTTTAACCAAATTTGAGCCAATATTGTAGAATTTTGTAGATCCACAGAAAAATTATCTATCTCAGTGCTTAAAATCATAGTAACCAGATGAACTAGGGTTAAGGCATTTATTGTGACAAAAGGGTTAGTTGTGTGAATGATAAAAAAGTCATTTTTTATCTTTCCTTTGTTACTTAGAATTTTGAAGGAAAGCAGTCTGAAGAGCCCTGGAGTGAACCTCGTTGAATTGTGAAGAGATTCAAAGCATGGAGAAGAATCTGTGAATGAACTTTGCTTTGACGGAAAGGTATTTTTTGAAAATCCTGTGAATCTCTAAATTTGCAATCATGTCCACTCCTCTAGTAGTTGAAGTCAAGGACCGACCCCATCCTAAATTCAAATGGAATCCCTATAAGTCTATTAAGACCAAGCCCTTAGGAGCATTTTCATCTGTGTTGTACAGAGTTTTGCACACTGAGGATATTTGAGGAAAATGAATGGGTTAGATACATTTTGAGCCGTGTTCATTGCAAATTCATGTGGCTAAATACACCCTTCAAAATCACAAAAGAGGCTAAATGTGTAGTAACAAGTCCAAATTCCACCAGTAGAATTTTTCAGTCTTGAAATTCGTAAAGAATGACGAGGTTACTAAGGCAATAGGAACACAATGGGATAGAAGGGCAATAAGTATAGAAGACATCACTGAAGTGGATGTGAAATTTTCATCAATGGTCATTGGTTAGAAGATACACCATTCTAACTGGGATAATTTTGTAGCTGGTATAGCCATCTATACAGCTTATGAAATGGTAAAGCAAAATGTAGAATATGACTTGTGTGAGCTACTCAGAAGTTAGTTGTTGGAGAATCTAAGAAAAATCAAGAAAGACAAGAAGAATACTTTTAAATATGGTAATATGCTATTGTGCTTATTTTTCTATTTCATGAATGAGGTTCTGGGAATTAGAAAAGTACATTGGAAAAAAGATGAGCCTATATATGTTTAGATAAGGAACAAGTTGTTTGGAATGGGTGATCGTTAGGTTAGGAATACTACCCTTCGGGGGTACTTCAAAAATTTCTAGGATATGATGCATGCCAGGGAAAGAATTCTCACTTCAATTGTGGAACTGTACAAAGATACTATCTACTTCATGGTGGATATTGACCAATGTCATATGGAAGTTGTTGGTCCCAAAACAATTTGAATCATGCCCATGGGATACGAAGTAGAGGAGAACGTTCTAAATATGTATGCAGAACACTTGTTGAATTCACCTCTAAATCAGGGAGAAGAGAGTTTTGGAACATTTGCAGAGAAAAGTATGCAAGTTCATGAGGAATTGAGAAAATTGGTGATAGTCAAGAAAGTAAGAAAAGAGACAAAAGATTTTACATAAAGGATGGGCTTACCTGTAGAAGCTTTGAGAGAAGCAAGAAGGAGGAGAGATGAGGCAGAAGCAACAGAAGTGAAAGAAAAAACAGAGTCGGCTAATCCTAGTGCATCCTTTGCCTACTCTAGATCTACAAGGAGTTCCCCTGCAACCAAGCCAACTCAAGACAAGCATTCTAGTAAAAGGAAGAAGAATAAAAGTACAAGAACATATATGCCTGTTACAAAAGATGAGGAAACAAAATTAGAAGAAGTCTTGAGAGAAGTAAAAGCTACTAGAACTCAGGTTGTCGAGTTAAACAAGAGAAAATCTTCCAACAAAGAAGAAAAGACAAAGAAGGATAAAGTTGATAAACCTAGTATGTTAGTTAATGAAGTTGTGAATGCAGTTGTCCAAGATGATAATCTCAAGCCCCTTTGTGAATTGTATGAAACTTGTGATGATTCTGGTCAAAGAATTCTAGAAGAAGCTACAATAAAACA
Source organism: Sequoia sempervirens (assembly GCA_007258455.2). Lineage (NCBI taxonomy): Eukaryota > Viridiplantae > Streptophyta > Pinopsida > Cupressales > Cupressaceae > Sequoia > Sequoia sempervirens. The sequence goes on from VDFB02000363.1 coordinate 1,228,044, forward strand.
TATGAACATTTTTAATAAAGTTCTTTTTGAGATTATGCCTGGCTTACTGAAGAATCTGTATGATATTTTGGAGTTGAGAAGATTAAGTGTTAAAATAGAAGAAGAGAATCTGAGGAAGAGAGTTCTTGTAGATTTATGTCTAGAAATTTCAATTGAAGAGATGGATTCACTCCTTGAAAAGGATAAAAGGGAATTTAAGAGAAAGACAAGGGTGAATAAACTCATGATTGGTGAAACTGATGCTATTGTTGGTGAAACTAAGGAAATTATGGAAGAATTTTTATCAATGAATAAGATTAACATTGAGGAAATGAATACTAAAAATGTTCTAGAAAATGAGGAATTGAATATGGAGGTAAATGTAAATGAAGAAGAGAATGTGAATGAGAAGAATATGAATGTATCTAATCCTCCAGAATTTGAGGATATTCTAGTTTCTCCTAATGTGGAAAATACAAAGACACCTATGGAAACTGAAGTTCCTAAGGTGGTATTAGCTGAGGAGAAGGTGGTGCAAAATTAAAAGGTTGAGGCACTCAAAGTCAATCTGGAAACAGTCTCTAAAGAACCCAAGGCTAAAGAAGAAAAAGTTGAGGAAATCAAAGTGGAGGCAAGAGACACCGCCAAGGTAATGAAGAGATCTTTGATGGAGCAATAGGAAGATTTTGATCCTAAATTGGATGAAAGTTCAATCAATATATCTACTATGTCCCCAATTCAAATGATGAAGGTTGCATCAATTGCTCAAGCTAAGGCCAATGAGAAGATTCTGAAGTCTCACATAGAGGATAGTGAATTTCTAAGCCTTGCATCTAGAGTTCTAACAAAATTAATGCCTAATCATATCATGGATCCATCAGGTTCCTCTTCTGGTGAGCTAAAGAAGTTCATAAATGTTGTAAGTACTCAATTTCAGTCTCTTGAGAAATCTACTGAGGATAAAGTGCAAAAGGAGTTTAATAGAAAAAGACTTAGTCAGTTGAAGGCAGTGATTGCAAAGGATAATATTTTGTTAGCTACTTGCATAAAGAACACTCAAGGTTCTATATCTGCAGCTGGAAAAGCCTATAAGTCTTGTTTGGTTCTTTCCAAGTTTACTGAAGGTAATGAGAAAAAGGTGAAGGATCTGGAAAATCAACTAGCGACTATTTCTGCTACTTTTGATCCATTAGCTAGTAATGTGGTTCAACAAGAAGGTCAAGTAACAACCCTACTTGACAAAATAAGATGTTTAAAGAATGAAAATGATAGAATTGTTGGGAGAGTATGTGAACTCAGAGGACTAATTTTTCTGAAGATTGAGATAATGATGAGTTCTTTGAAGGAAGTGAAAGTTGTTGTAGTAGTTAGTGATCTAGAGAATCTTGAAACTGTAGAGGCTCAATCCTATTTAATGTGTGGTCACATAATAGTTTTGGAAAGTCTCAAAAAGGTTTGTGATGACAATTTAAGAGTGTTGAAACAAGATTTTGTAGATATTTTCAAAATTTTGTAAGTTACAAGTTCATGTCTGTAGAGTTTTGGAATTTTGTTTCGGTTTCCCTAGTTTTTTCCATTGATGTCAAAGGAGGAGAAGTGTACAGTGAAAAATGTATAGTCATTGTAGGGGGGGTTGTTTTTCCAAGATTGAAGTTTCTTTTTGAAGTTTTGAAATGACAATGTAACTCATGTTGGTTTTGATCTGACACTTAGTCATTTTTCACTAAGTGTTGCCATCAATGCCAAAGGGGGAGATTTTTGGCAAGAGACACTACAAATTCTTTTTGGTGTTTTCATTCATGTTAACCCTAGTCGGTGATAGATCCGCATAACATCATTTGCTTATACCGACAGTCAGACTAAGGATAGTCATGAAGAACAAAACATATAGTAGTTTGGTGATCATCTATTCACTTGTATATTTCTAGTTGTTATTTTGAGTTGTGGATCTCATGGGAGGTCTATCAGTACATATAATGTGTTGTCCAAAAATATTAGTGCCTCATATTAATTCTTGTGTAAGTTTGGAGATTTGGTTGGTTATTTTTCTATTTATCAATATTTTGGGGATGACTTAGTTGATAAAATGTGTTGTGGATATTCAAGGAATGTTTATTTGAATATTTTTGTGTTTGTTCACTATGTTTTGGGTCCAAGCTAAGTTGTGGATGATTGTTGTGGATGCACATTGGATAACTCTTAAGATTTGATCTGATAAGTTGCTAATATTTTCAAGTTTTATTTGTTGAAATGTTGTGATTAAATTGCTAGTCATGGATATATATGTACAATATCTTATATCATTTTGGTGTGTGTGTTTGGTGTGTCGATGTGTATTTTTAATACTAGAAGAGTGTTAGAGAAATTTTATGCACAATTTCACTTGCACATAAATATTTTATGAAGCGAGTCAAAGCCGAAGTTTAGTATTAGTTAGAAGGATAGAATATTGACATTTGAGCCTAATAGGAACTGTAATCAAGCATTTGTAAATGTTATTCTTTCAGTTCATTCTCTTGGATCTAATCCAAATCTCTGCAAGGCAGTGTGCCTTCCTATTTTGAGTAGTGAGCTCTAGACAGTGTGCCTAAATGCAAGTGCATTCCCATATTGTAAAGTTATTTTTTAGTATACTCAGATTATATTGTGGATTGGCCATCCACTGTGGTTTTTCCTCTAACAGGGTTTCCACATAAAAATCCTTATGTTATGGTGTTGTGGTTATTTAATTTCTATTTCTACATTTTTCTCCTGGTTGAATATTTTAAGTGGGTTAATAATCAAAATAATAAAGTAATTTTTTGTAGAACACTGATTCACCCCCTCTCAATGTTGCTTGTTTACAACATAAAATCATCATGAATAAGAATCACTATCTTTCAACCATAGGGGTTTGATGCAACCTTCAAACAAAGTCCTTACAACTAAACAAGATACATGTTAATTACATTGTTCATGTGAAATCTATACAATAATCATGATCAACAATTAAGACATCACTCAACCATGACACAACCATTAAAAAAAATAAATGAGTGCAATACAACCATTAAAAAAAACAAATACAACTCCATGACATGTGGTGGAACCTTCAAAGCTACATGTTCTAGTGGTCTAAATTGTAGTTTCTATGGTGTCCTCTTGGTCTGATATGATTAGGGTTTAGGGTTTTATGTTGAGGAGTTGGTTTACTTAGAGTATTTTCTCCTTTGTCTAAACCCTTTTATTTTTATCTAATCCTTTGTTGACCTATTGTCGTTAGTTTCCAATCACTTCAAAACAACTTAATTCTTTCATGTCCATGTAATGACTATTGGAATGTGTTGTTGTTGATTGTTGTCATTAATGGTTTTCATTGATGTCAACATACCTTTGTTGATTGATTATGATGCTTTGGTGATCTGGATTGGAGTGCTACAGATGTTGTGCTATGATAATCTATCTTTTTTCGTGCTTTTCCTAGTCTCATTCATTTTGCAACATAACGAGATACACTCCTATGGGTTTGGACTGATTTGGAAATTAGTTAATGTGCTTCATAACATTGTTTGCATTGTAATGTGTATAAATTCTAATCCTTTGTTCCAAATATCATGTAGCATGTTGATTTGAGGAAGGAGGTTCTGATTGGTCCACATTTCATTCCTTTCCACCATGGGAATGTTTCTTAGTGACCTAATTCAAATTGTGTTTGGCCAACTTAGGAGATTATAAAGACATTGTGTTTGGCTAACTAAGGAGATTATGAAGGAATGGAATGGTATAAGTAAAATTTGATTATGTTTGATGAAAGAAAATGTGATGAATGTGAATCTAAAAATTCAAACATTATGAAGTATGCAAAAAAAGATGATCAGAGGCAATAAACAATGAGATTATATCTTGTGTCATCATTGGTGACAGTTATTTCAGTGATGGATTCCCTTTCATCATTCTTTTGGAAGTGAGCCATTTTTTGTTGGCAATGAGCCTTTCTCATTTGGTAGTGAGCCTTTTTATCTTTAGTTGTAATAGCCATGTAGTGAGCAATTTAACATGAACCCTTGTAAAAATCACCTTAACTGGTGTGTCACCTTAACCAATGTTCTATAATTGAGAATTAGCATTCTCTGTGGTTTTTCCCTTCTTGGGTTTCACAAAAATTCTAATGTTCATTGTGCATGGTGTTGTTATGTGCTTTCATGTTCACATTTTTTAGATTGTTTTCTGATTGATTTAAGTTTTCTCTAGATTAATTAAAGTCAAGATTTTTTTTTTATAATAACTAATTCACCCCCCCTCTCAGTTATTCGGACTATTCAACAATTGGTATCAGATCTTTGGTTCCTCAAAGAAGAGATAACCACTTGGGGTAGATCCGATGGTGCACAAACTAACAATCCCTATGTTTGATGGATCTAACTACAATTTCTAGAAAGTGCAAATGAGAGGTTATTTGATCTCTCTAGGCCACAAGACTTGGAAAGTTGTTGAGACAAAATATGTTGAACCGACAAGTGGTCCTACTTCTATGGATGAGATTACAACATATGAAGAGAATGAAAAGGAAAGGTATGCAATCTTTATGCTTTTTCTAAGATTGAGTTAACAAAATTTATTTCATTAGGAACTGCTTATGAAGTTTGGGAAAAGTTGAAATAAATCTATGAAGGAAATGATAGAGTCAAATTATCAAAGAAGTTGACAACTAAGTGCAAATATGAAAACTTGAGGATGGAAGAAGGTGAGGATATAGCAAGATACTTTCAAAGAGTTGAAAGTGCAGTAAATGAAGTCAAAAATCAAGGAGGTACTTTGATAGGTGAAGATGTAATGGAGAAGATTCTGATGACCCTACCAGAGAGCTATAGTGACAAGATCTCAGCTATTGATGAATTTTATGATCTAAAGAAATTCAATCGAGAACAACTATTTGGCAATTCAACCATGTTTGAGATGAGGAAATTTACAAAAGAAAAGGAGAAATCTAAAATAGCCTTCAAAGCCATAAAGACAGAAGATCTAGATAGTGAAAGTTCAATTGAGTTGGAAGCAAACTTCACAAGGAAACTAAAGAAAGGTACCATAAAGTACAAAGGTATGTTACCTCTTAAATGCTTTATATGTGGAAAGATTGGTCATTTAGCACCTAAGTGTCCATAAAAAGGAAAAAGGAAAAAGTTTAAAAAGATCAATAAGAAGGCCTATTATGTTAATGAGAATGTTAGTATTTCATATGATGTATCAGATCATGAGAATTGTTTTTTTTTGTGGAAAAAGGATGAACCTAGATTTTATATCTCTAATATTTGTCTGAAATCTAATGATAACACTAAAGTTACATTATCTATTAAAAGAAACAAAGATGAATGGTTGATTGATAGTGGATGTTCGAATCATATGACTGGTGATAAAAGCAAGTTTGTGAAGCTTGAGAAATATGATGGAGGTTCTATTAGATTTGGAGATGATAAAACATCACAGATTGTTGGAATTAGTTCTATTACCTTTGATGGAAAACAAAACACTAACAATGTTTACTATGTGAAGGGTTTATATCATAATCTTCTAAGTGTTGGACAGATGTCAGAAAATGGCTATAATGTGGTGTTTTAGGATGATGGTTGTGAGATCTAGAAGAGATTTGGAAGTGTTATTACAGCTAGAAAAAGAACAAGTGGGAATATGTATCAACTAGAAGGAGCTACAAAGATATGTTTATTATCTCAATCCAATGACAGTTGGCTCTGGAACCAGAGGATTTGTCACATCAACTTTGACAATTTGGTAAGGATAAGTTCAAAAGAACTAGTCAGAGATTTTCCAAGAATGACCAAACTAGACAACACTATCTGTAAAGGATGTCAAGAAGGAAAGTAGACTAGAGAAATTTTTTGAAGAAGAGAAGAATCATCTACCGATTTGTTGGACCTTGCAAATAGTGACCTATGTGTTCCTACTAGAACAAGAAGCTTACAAGGTGATATATTTCATTCTTTTAATATATGATTATTCTAGATTAACCTAGGTTGCATTTTTAAGAGAAAAATCAGAGAATTTAGAAAAAAATCATTATTTTCAAGGAAAGAGTTGAGATTGAAGTTGACAGGAGAATCAAGTGTTTAAGATTTGATAGAGGAGGAGAGTTCACTTTTGATGAATTCAAAAAATTATGCAAAAAACATGGCATCAAAAGATAGCTATCTGCCCCTAGAACACCACAATAGAATGGTGTATTGGAAAGAATGAACCAAACAATTCAAGAAGCAACTAGAAAAATGATCATGGAAGCAGGTTTACAATAGGTCTACTGGAGAGAAGCAATACAGACAACAGTTTACACTCTTAACAGAGTATTGTTCCAGAGGAGGTATGGAAAGACATCATATGAGCTATGACATGGAAGAGCTCCCATAGTAAAGTACTTCAAAACATTTGGAAGAAAATGATACATCTAGAGAGATGAGGACAATCTTCAAAATTTCAATAGTAGATTTGGTGAAGGCATATTTTTGGGTTACTATATGTGGACACTAATTTTGGGTGTCCAAGATGCTCTAGCACTTCTAGGGTTTTTCACCTAAAAGGAGAGAAATGGACTTGAAATGCTAATGTCTACAATCAATATTATGCAAGTATGGATGGAATGTGTCTAGATATAATGTTCTAAATGCATAAAACTAATGAAATAGATCAATTATTGAATGAAAACTAAAGAAATGCAAGATGCTCGAAAACACATTGTGATATGCAAACATGTGATAAATGACCTAAAAATGTAAACAAAACTAAACAAAAATCTATGAAATAGAATGTGTGCACCTGGGGGATGAAAAAGGATGGCATGAAGGTCTGGAATCCTAATAAAACAATTGTAGAAGTCAACAGGGACACTTGTTCCAATCTAGGCGACTTAGTCCCAGGTCTGGAAAAATTGCCTAGAAACTCGTTTCTACCAAATGGGTATCCAAATCTATAGAAACCTCTGAAAAATAGGTTTAGTGGGACTAAGTTACCATTTTTGGTAACTTAGTCCACTTCTAAATTTCTAAAAATTCAAAAGTGGAAATGGAAGCCCTCAGTCTGCACTTCAATTCTCCATAGGTGTCCATTTTTGAAACTCTAATTTTCAAGCCAGAAAGTCATTTTTAGTTGATGTTTTGACCTTGCAAGTAATAAAATGACTCCAATAAGTCTTCAACCTATTCTTCAATGATCTTCAAACCCTCAAATTTCCTAAATCTGTAAATATACAAGATAAAAGAGAGAAATGTTGAATGTTAGGGCATGGGGATTTTCCTTGGTCAAACCCATTTTTAGGTAATTAAGAAAAAATTAATAAGGAATGTAATGAAGCATGAAATAATGGAGTTAGAGACTTTCCATGATGATTGATCTTGAATTTCTACAACAAAAGATGAAGAATATATCCTTGAAAGTCCTTGAAAGGTATCTTGATGCCCTAACTTGCTTGAGAAGAATAATGAAGATGAATGATGAAAGAAAGAGGGGTGAATGAATTAAGTCAAATGAGAGGGAAAACCCTATGTTTATACACAATTATGCCCTAATTCCTAAAAATACCTCATCAAGATTGACCTTAGGTCTCAAGGAATAAAAAATTGAAAGAAATTTAAATTTATTTTGATTTTTGAGCCAGATGGGACTAAGTCGCCGCCAATGGCGACTTAGTCCACTTGGGAATTTTTAAGTGGATGTTGGGAATTGTGATAATTTAAATAATTTTTATCGAGTTCTTCTTCAACAAGACACTTAAGTAAGGCTTATAAGTGTATAAAGGGGCCATTTAAAGCATAAGAAAGGTGTAAATATTGATGACAACCCTAGGAAAGTGTGAAAGTTTGTTACAAGACTTTACAACACTTTGAAATAGCTCTTGGTAAGGTTATTTAGGTGAATTATGATATTATGGTCTTAGAAAAGTGTTAAGATGTGTTACAACACTTTACAACACCTTTACAAGACATCAATAAATACATTTTATTCAGTTTGCAAGGGCCCAAGACCCAATGTGGATGTGTAAAACACCTCACAACACTAAATCAAGGACTCATTACGTCAAATTTGTCATAAATTATTCCCATATCAAGCAAAGTATACACTTTTTGGTGACACATTAAGCCCCCAATCTAGTGAGGATAAACTTGCTTCAAATTCACACTAAAGTAGACATTCAAGAAGAGTCCAATCGTACCAATGTGGATGACAAAGGATGACAAAGATCAAAGGAGATTGTGCAAGCCCCCAAGATCCAAAAGACTAAGTCAAGCCAACATGAGTGTAAAAGGAAACACACAAGGTGAATGATGTGCAACTGAACAAGATACACAATCATGCAATGGTAGGAACTAGAGGGGAGTGAAAATAAAAAGGTGGATCAAGCTTTGATTGTTTTTCCAATACGTTGTGGATTAAATCTAGGTTGTTTGTTTGGAAATATGTACTCACTTTGGGGCCACCAAACTTCTAGTTGTCCACAGGGTGGGAAATCCCAAAAGGTGGCTTTGGGGAAAGTCATGCCTCAAAATGGGCTTCCTGCTCAACCATACCTGTAGACATCAAAAATATACTGATTGACATCGTGCATCTGATCCTAACTTACTAACATCATTTCTTCCTAAATCATCCCTCGGTCTAACTGTTTAATCAAATTCCCCTATCTGATTAAATTCATCAATATCCTCTCTTGGTTGAATAAATCACTTTATCTGAATCAAGTCATTTCTCTTAATAATTAAATCAACCCATCTGATCTAATTATCCCTATTTAATTAAATAATCAATTTATTTGATTAAATCCCTAAATTCTATCCATTAAATTAAATAAATTAAAACCTTATTTGATTTAATCTAACATCAGCTACTTTTAATTAAATAAATCAAAATATTTATTTAATTAGCCTTTTATCATATTCCTCTCTTATCTAATTTAAATAAATCCATAAATCTAAGTCAAATATGTCACATCATCTAATCTCCTATTAAATTAATTATCCCTTGATTAATTTAATCTAATCTCATGTCACATCCTCTACGTGCAAGTTGCACATGAAAATAGATTTAATTCATTTATTAAATCTCTATTTTCCTCACAAGGCATCTTTTGAAATATTCTCTCAATTTGAATTCAAAAATTCCAAGTCAACATGTACATCCAACAAGGCATTTAAAACCTCTTACATGTCCTTTGTCTTGAGCCAAGTGGCATTTATTGCATTTTCCCTTCCCTCTTACATGTCATTTCAACAAATTTGAATTTCAAATATTGGCATTTATTGGCACAATCCTCAAAACTTGCTCAACCTTAATCCTCTCACATGTTGACAAGTGGCATCATATCATTGGTTGAATCTTTGTCCCACATTGATCCAATTTGGACATCTCTTCAACTTATCAATCTATAAATGAAGAGCTCCTCTCCTCATTTTATCATCCACAATCCAAGCAAAGTTACCATGCTAAAATACTTAGCCATTTCCATCCATCATTCGAATTCTTAGCTAGGCTTTTTGTAGATTTAGCTTGGAGTCTTCATCTTTATCAACAAAGAGGATCAACAATCTCTTCAACATTCAAATCTTGCATCATAGGGATTGTGAAAGGGCCAATTTTCACATCAAATTGGCACCAATTCCCCCATGGGATCAAGTGTTTTCTATTTAAATTAGGATTTAATCTTTGGTTTATCAATTTCATTGTGTTCTTGCTTATTTTCTTTCCTATTTTGAGTTTGCAAATGGATTTCATGGGAAATCCTTCTTTTAGCTTGCAAATCCTTGTCTAACTTGTTTATTCATGTTGTTTTGTAGGTACTAGGAAAAGGGTTCACACATTTTGCGCTAGATGGAGGGCTTGAAGTCATTATTTCTAATATTTCCTCAAAATTTCCACATTTTCTTGACACATAGGAAATTCCAACGCAGGCTCGTCAGTGTCGTTGTTTTAGCACCATAGGCTCGTCAGTGTCACTGTTTTAGCACCATGGGCTCGTCAGCATCGCTATTTTAGCACTACTAGACTCATCCCACAAAAAAATTTAAATCCTAAACTCCGCCGCTGGACTCGTCGATCTGCATCAGTTTCAAAAAATTCTAAACTCTGACACTTTCAGAAACTGCAACGCTGAGCGAAACAGCGACGCAATCATACTCTCTGTCCCAACATAGAGCGCTGCTGACTGGTAAGCAGCACTATAAGAATGACATTGGGAGGAAAAAACAGCGATGCCTTCATGAGTTGTGACGCTGGGAGACAATAAAAGGGAAATTTTTGATTTTTTTTAGCACGTGTTTTTAATGATTGCTTCTTCCTCTATTTTATGTCTTTTAAATTTTTGTGTTTTTCCAGAATCTTACTATTTTCTGCCTTTGTAGGTTGGAAATCGAAAACTAGGGGAAGAGGAGCATGGTGATGATATTTTGTCTAATCAAAGTGTTTTTAAACACTTAAGTGTTTGTTTAACACTTAGGAATTTGTCATCTTTTCATCTGTAGAATACTAGTTTCCATTTGGGCTTAAAAAGAACCTTTCAATTCCATTTCTTGCAAAGGTTAAAATGAATAATAGGATCAACAACTTACTAGATTTTGTTTATGGGATTAACAAATTGAACAAATGTTTATCACTTGTCTTTTTGGTGCTCTAAAATGAACTCACATATTGCTTTGAGGATCTAAAAAGAACAAGTGTAGTTGTGTTTTTTGTGAGGGCTTACTTAGACTAAAGCCATTGGAAAAGGACGTATGCACTTCTCTCGCGCTTTATAGCAATCTTGAGAATCAAAAGGCCTTTTTCATGACTTTGGGTTAAGATAAAGCAATCACCTCCACACTTCGATTTGGGCTTAAAATTGAACAAAATCTTGTGCGAGTGTGAGTGGGGGCTTTGTTGCGTACATTCTCTCTCCTTGTTGCCAACAAGGATTGATCGAGTTATGAATATTGTTCTTCATTCGCTATTGTTTATCCTAGAGAGCCTACCTTGGGGAAAAAGTACTCACCCAAGGGAACGACTCAACCGGTAACACTCTAAAGCCAAGAGTATTTCTAGCTGGGATATAAATGTGGATATTGGAAGAAATGCCAATATCACGCAGTTGATTCTGACAAGATGGATCCGAAAGGGGACTCTTGCCGTATGGGTCAATCTCCACGAACGAAAAGTCCTTACTAAAATCCATGTGCTAGAATTTTCCAAAAAATTTAATCTATTTGTTGGTGCAAGAATGGTCATTCTAAAGCCACCCCACACTTTTACAGTCTTCTAGTAGAGATGGAAAGCATGCCATGGGAGTTTCATGGGTGTTGATGCTTGGCTGCCCCGTATAAGTGAGTGTCGTGGAGGGGAGCTAGTGGGGTCAAGCATCTAACCATCCACTAGAGATAAGTGTAGCTAGACTTTTCCAAGTGGGAATCCAACAAATATTGTCTTACACATCCATAGGATTGTACTTATTCTTGGGTTACAAAATGCATTGCTTGATCGAAAACATCATGAAAAAAAACAATTAACATCATCCAAATTTCAAACTCTTTTGAAGACAAATACCATTGACACAATCCATATGTTATTGCTTTCCCTTGGGGTTCACATCCTTAGAGGTTTCTAAGCATTGGATTAGATCTCAATTTGTCTCCTTAAGTAAACAATAGGGAAACCCTTTGCCTTAAGTTCATTAAATTTCCACATAAACATATCTTGTGGGGTTTGAAGAAATTAAGACATAGGACATCGTAGTTTGAAAACCTAATTGAAGAAAGTGTTTTTGGTAAAATAAAGGCATTAAGCAAAGCTAAGAAAAATGAATTTTCATATGTGTTGAAAACTCCAAATCCCAAAGCAAAATCATTGATTGAAAATCCAAAAATGAATGTTCAAATGAAATCATTTCTTGGTTACAATTAGGAAGCATTTGCATGCTCTTCAATACCTAGATCTAGGTAAACAAAGTGTCCTTTTTAGGTTCATCTTAGGATCAAAACATTATCAAAATCCTTTTCATCCATCCATCCAAAACATCAAAACAAAATCCACCTCATCATCACCTTTTGGGAAAATCTTCAAACTAGGCTTTATGGAAAAATCAAAATCATCTAAATCATTGAGACAAAATCCTTGAGAACATTTATCAAAACACCTTTGGCTAGGAATGTGTAGATGCATCCTTTTGCATATACTTAGTCAAAGTTATCAAAATCATCTTGTCTACCTTAGTGTATGTAGATGAATCCTTCTCCATATACTTAGTGAAACAATCATCTTGTTTGAATAGGTGTGGGTAGATGCATCATTCTCCTCACACATATTCAAATTATCATCCTTTGAACAACTCTATCACTTAGATCATCATCCAACATCTTAGGGTCTTTTGTTCAAAAATCCAAATCAAAAGCAAAATCAAAATCAAGGACAAAATATAAAATCTCAAAATCAAAATCAAAATCCACAAGTCCTGAAAACCTAGTGTCTCATTCAAGATTGATCAAAAGCCAAAACATCCATATCATTCATCCATAACATCATCATCATATCATCACCTTTGATCCTCAAAAGCATCCTAAAAATTTCACTTTGGGACCTAAAATAACGATTGATCCAAAGAATCAAGAGATTCATCTCTCATATTCTCAAATATTGATCTTTGTTTTATGGTTCAAATGACATCTCAATACAAGAAGAGTAGGTAAGCCAACAAAGAAACACCCGCTTCAAGTGATCTTAGCCAAACCAATGCAGAAATGAATCCAACAGAATCAAGCAACTCATTAAACCTCTCATCATCGCAAAATCCCCAAGAATAAAATCAAGGAGAGGACCTCACTTTCAGAATGTCTCATGAGGAAATGACAGAAATGCTCCAAAATCTAGACAACCATAGAATCATCAACATCATGATGAGACTTAACCCTTCGTTGTACATGCTTGAACTAGCAAAACAAGGGGCCAAGTTGCCTTCGGATTTTGATGTGAGTACTATCGTGGACACATCATTTCCCCTAGTTTCATCCACCATCCCCATTTCATCTACACCCCCATCTCAAAACATCACACAAAAAATTCCACAAATCACAACATCGTTTGCTCCAACCCAACCAAATGTCAACAAGGGAAACACATTCCTCAATGCTCTTCAATCACATCCCCTTGTTAATAATCAAAACATGGTTACAAACACCACATTGGAACAAAACATACCCGAAAACCCCTTACACAAAAGTGTTCCTCTCACATTCCATCATGATCCATCATCATCATTTTTTCATGCAACACCACAAACACCTCTTCTCACAAATTCACAAGAAGAGGGAGATACGTTCGGACTAGGGGGCTTATTCGACACCACGACATTTTCACAACTCATGCCCCTTACATTTCCACCTCTTTCACCATTACCATTATCATCTGCACCACTCCTTAGTTTAGGGCTTCATCCCCTACCAAATATCAATCAAACCTATATCCCAACCATCAATCAAAGCATCGCACCAAACACTCAAAATTTATCGTTGATATCACAACAACAAATGATGAATACACAAGCAATAGCAACATCATCAAACACACCCCTAACCTCACAAAGCATGGTCTCACAAGGACCAATCACATCAATACCATTATACAACATGCAAAACATCAACACAACATCATCATCTACCACCATTCCAAATCCACCACCACCTCCACCACCACCAACGTTCACCACATCAAATCAATATGATGCAGCATTGCAAGCTACTTTCCAAAGAGGATACCAACAAGTCTAGAAACAAAAAGTCGTGCAACAAGCTGCTCAAGCTGCACAAGCCGCAATACAAGCACAACAAGTCACACAAGCTCAAGCTTTATTGCAACAGCAACAACAACAAGCCACATAAGCTCAAGCTTTATTGCAACAGCAACAACAATAAGCCGCCCAAGCTGCACAAGAATTACAAGCACAAAGGGTCACGCAAGCACAAATTTTATTATAGCAACAAGCTACAAAAGCACAAGCAATACAAGCTCAAGCCCAAGCACAAGCACAAGCTCAATATCAAACACAGCAAGCACAAGCACAAGCAGCACAATTGTAGGCATATCAACAAGCATTGAGGCAATACCAAGAGCAACAAGAAGTAGCAGAATTAGCAGACCAACAACAAGTTTTGTTGGAACAACAACAAGAACAACAGCAAGCCCAACAACAAGTGTTGTTGGAGCAGCAACAAGCACAACAACAAGCAAAAATCCTAGTGCAATAATAGCAAGATCAACAACAGACATCATTCATACAAAAGCAAGTAGAAGCCTACTTCACTCTATAGAACATGCAGATACCATCAAACAATGCACCGACCAACCCATCCATCCAAACCATGATTCAAACACCTCAAAACACTTTCATCCCACCCCCTGATCCCCAGAATGATGTGACAACACAACTTAGGTTGCTCTCGCAACAAGTGCTCAACCGTCAATCGGGGCGAACAACCAAAATGCCAAGCAACTTGTGTCCCTATCCCTTTGATAGGAGCCTAGACATGAAACCATTCCCTAAGGGATTTGAAATCCCCAAATTCGACAAATATCAAGGAATGGGAAACCCTGAAGATCACATCAGGGAATTCCAGGTTCATTGTATGGAGGTTGCATATGGCGATACTTATCTGATGCGGCTATTTCCTAGGAGTTTGGCAGGTCCTGCTATAGAATGGTTCTCTCGCTTACCTTCAAGAATTAGAACATTCAAAGAAATTAGAGACGCATTCATTAGGAATTACACATGTAACATTGCAATGGATGTCAGTCTCGAAGAATTATCGGCTCTAAAACAAGGGAAGAATGAGACTTTTGCCTCATTCCTTCAATGATGGTGATCCAAGGCTAATCAGAGCAAGTGGATCATGCTAGAAGAACAAGTCTGCACAATCATATCCAACCTTGAAAGTCGCTTGTCGTTTCATCTCAAGGTTCAGGGAATCACCACATATGAGCAATTGATCTCCAAGGCACTTAGCATCGAAAGATCCCTTGTGACTCAACTTGTTGAATCAACGTCATACCATGAACAGAAAAACAATCACCCACCATCAAATTATAATGGTAAACCTCAAACATGGGCAAGAAACAAGAATGTTACTAATGATTTTGTTGTCGATGCCAAGGTGGTCATTAGTGGTCCTCATCGACATACACCCACACCGCAAATCCAATCACAACGCCAAAACACTCATCACACAACATACCAACCCAATAATCCCACCATCAATAACCTCATTGACCAAAGCGGACCTCCCCAACGCAAAACTTATCCAAAACACAAATACACTATTTTGGGGGAACCATTGGAGGATATAATGAAAAAATTGATTGACAAAAAACTCATCAAACCTCCCACATTCAAAAACTACCAAGAACCCGATGTCAAACCCCCTTGGTATAACAAGAATCAACTTTGTGAATTTCACAAAATAAAAGGTCACACCACAAACAATTGCATGAGACTCAAAAAAATCATCCAAGATCTCATTGACAAGAAAATCATAAACGTGGAACAACCTACCAGAAATCAGGACCTTAAAATCTACACAAATCCAATGTCAAATCATGGCAATAAAGGGAATAAAAATGATAAAGGGGAGGGCAGTGTAAATCATGTGTACAAAATAGTCATTTTTTCCCTAAATTAGGACTGCATGGTCATCACCATCAAGGGCACCCATGCCGAAGATTATGGAGTCACCACAAGAGGTGGAAAAGTCACCATTGTAGGATCATCCCAACCTAACAACGTCCCTTCATCTAGAGCCATTCCGCATACCTACAATGTTGTAGAACAACTCAAGAGAATTCCAACACACATCTCCATCATGGAGTTGTTAAAAATCTCATTAGTGCATAAAAAGATCCTTGAGGAAGCATTAGCCTCATCCACTATCCCTGCAGATCTCGATGTGGACCAATTCCAAGCTATGGTCAGAAATATCATAACACCTAATCTCCTTACATTCTCTGACCAAGATTTCCCTGCCCAACCATCACACAACCGTGCACTTCACTTGGAAGCCATTTTCAACAAGAGCAAAATCAAAAGGGTCTTGGTGGATGGAGGTGCAGGTTTGAACATCTATTCTCTCAGCCTCATCAAGCAGTTGAAAATATCAGAAGATTACATCGACAAAGGAAAGGGCATAGCAATAAGAGCATATGATGACCAAGAAAGAGTATCTCAAGGCACGATTAAGCTCCCTATCCAAGTAGGGACAATGCTCATGGAAACCACCTGTCAGGTCTTGGACCTCAAACTGCCATACAATATCCTCCCGGGATGCCCATGGATTCATGCGATGAAAGCCATAGCATCAACCTTCCACCAATGTGTGAAATTTACACATAATGGACAAGAGGTTACTATCCATGGAGATCCTAAGCCATTTTCATATTGCAAAAATCTTGAAGCCAAGTATTACAAAATACCCCAAGTGCCAAAGAATGATGAAGGCCCATCCACACCATACATCGACCCTGCAAATCTTGAGTCCACTTCTATGAAAGACACCCACCATCCCCACCATCCCCACCATCTTCGATATCAAGCTCATCATCCAGGAGGACAGTTGTGGAAGCTACAAAATCCCTAGCAATGCTTTTGTGATAGGAGAGTTACCACAATCTCCTAGATCACGGGGACGCCCACAAGAAAATCAAGCCTCCACATCACAAACCTATCCTGAAAATTATCCTAAATTTACAAGATGGGGAGACCTTGGTCATGAGGTTATTGAAGCAGATCCATCTCACATGTTGTATCAAGATGAAAGACTGGCAGCTAATTTACCAATGGACAAAAGAAGCAAGGTCCTACACATGATGCTTGCAATGGGATATGACTGAAATCAAAGACTGGGACAAAATGACAATGGGCTCATAATACCTATCATGCCAAAGACGTGACCCATAACAAATCTTGGTCTTGGATGTTCCACTCCGAGAATAACCATACATGGCCAGAGTCCTTCGGTTAGAACGGTTAATATTTCTCCTCAGCCAGTGCAAGTACAAGTACACTCACCAATAGTCACAGGTAGGGACACACATAATTTTATAAGTGAGCCATATATTAGTAGTGATGACGAAGATACCTTATCCAATCTACCTAGGCTATTCAAAGATACCACCTTGTGTATGATTAGTACCATATCCTTTGAACCAGATAGTCAAAATCATGAGATTCGTTTAGTCTACCCCCAACTAATCGACTATGACCAATGAGAACCACCAGTTCTCGATACATTCAAAAATGATGAAGCACTCTCAGAATTCATGGGATTGAGGGATAACATTCCAAATGGAGACCACAAGGTAGGGTTTATAATGGAGTTGGACACACATGCCTATTATAGGAAAACGATTGAATCCTTCAGTCGCAAAAGTGAGAAACTAAGAATCATATCCAAGTCCTTGAGTGAAAACCACACTGTGGCACTATCTAACAAGAAAATAGTAAAAAGAAAGGATGTATCCAATGGTGAAAACCTCTCTGAGGTGCCCGAGGATGAATGATTCAATCTTCCTCTAAGAGCTCTTCACCAAGAGAAGTCAGTAGTCTTGGCCAAAAAATGCAATCTGGTCAACATAGGAACAGAGGAGACCCCGCATATCACATTCTATGTGGAATCACTATTAATAGAAGAACAAGAACTCCTAGCAACATTCCTAAAGGAAAGAAAAATAAACTTTGCATAGAGTTATGCTGATATGCCAGGGCTAGATCCAGAGACAGTGGTTCATCACTTAGTGGTGTATCCAGAAGCAAAACCGCTCAAACAAAAGCTTTGAAAAATGCATCCCCAAATTGCTTTGTTAGTCAAAATGGAGCTCAAAAAATTGTTAGATGCAAGATTAATCCGGCCAATTGATTATCCTGAATGGGTGTCAAATTTGGTACTTGTATCAAAACCTGACGGAGCTATCAGAATCTATACAGACTTCAGAGATTTGAACAAAGCATGTCCCAAGGATGATTTCCCACTTCCCAACATCAACATGATAGTAGACATGATAGCAGGACATGAGATGCTATCACTAATGGATGGATTTTTAGGATACAACTAGATCATGATAGCAAAAGAAGATCAACATAAGACTGCCTTCACTTGTCCATGGGGGACCTACTATTGGAACATGATGCCATTTGGCCTAAAGAATGTAGGAGCACCCTATCAAAGGGCAATGACACTAATATTCCATGACATGATTCATAAAATAGTTGAAGACTATGTCGATGACATTCTAGCTAAATCAAGGAAAAGACAAGATCATAGAGCAACCCTAAGTGCTATCTTTGATAGACTGGAGGAATAAAAAGTCAGACGAAATCCCAAGAAGTGCATCTTCGGTGTACAATTAGGTAAACTGCTAGGATACATAGTCCCCATGAGGGGTATCAAGGTGGATCCAGTGAAAGTAAAAGAAATCCTTGAGATGGAAGTGCCAAAGACATTAAAACAACTAAGAAGCCTCCAGGGCTAACTACAATCCATCTGACAGTTCATAGCACAACTGGCAGACAAGTAGAATCCATATTCTCACCTACTCCACAAGGGGGTAGCATATAAATGGGATACAAAATGTGAAGAGGCATTCAACAAGATCAAGGAATATCTACTGACACCACCAGTTTTAATGCCACCTATACCAAAAAAATCCATTGATCTTATATGTGTCAGCAATAGCAACAGCCCTTGGAGCTTTCCTAGCTCAGCATGATGAAAATGGAACGGAGAGGGCTATCTACTATATCAGCAGAACAATGGTCGATCATGAGCTAATTCATCAAGAAAGTTTGCCTCGCAGTATTTTTCGCATCCCAAAAATTCAAACATTGCATGTTGGCACACAAGATGAAGCTCATTGCGAAAATTGATCCCCTCAAATATCTCCTATCAAAGGCAATGCTCATAGGCAGAATGGAAAAATGGGTAATGATATTATCAGAGTATGACATTGAGTACATGGAGCAGAAAGCCATTAAAGGTCAGGTTATTGCAGATCAGCTAGCAGAAGCACCTATGTATTCTCATAATCCCCTTGTCTTACAGTTTCTAGATGAGTCTATTTTTAACCTCAACGTCACTGATCATTGGAAACTATACTTCGATGGCTCATATACACAACACGGATCAGGAGCTGGTGTCTTCTTCATCACCCCACAGGGGGACTGCATACCAAGGTCATACAAACTAGCATTTCCTTGCACAAATAACATAGCAGAATACAAGGTTTGGACTATAGGTCTCAGGATAGCAGTGCAATGGAATATCATAACCCTCAAAGTCTACAGAGACTCTCAGTTGATTTTAAATTAGGTCAATAACGAATATCAGACTAAGGATGACAAGCTCACTCCATACAAGAAATTGGTGGAGACTCTAAAGGAAAACTTCATTGACATAACATTTGAGCAGATTCCAAGAACCAACAATAGAGCAACAGATGTGATGGCGATAATTGGATCCTTGTTGAATATCCCTAACAATGTCCCAAGATACGAATTCTTGATTGAGCAAATTCTCATTCCCGCATTTAAGGTACCAGAATCGGAATATGTGTGTGAAATCATTGGTCCTGGTGATCCTTGGTACCATGACATCTACACATATCTTCGTATAGGAGTCATACCCACTGACCTCCCATCAAACCTTAAACTAACCTTTATCAAAAAGGCATCCATATTTTTCATCCTAGGTGACACCTTATACCATAGAAGCATAGAAGGTACCTTGCTACATTGTTTAAATGTTGAGGAGGCATTAACCACTCTAACTGAGGTTCATAATGGTATTTGTGGTTCACACTCAAGTGGAATGATCATTGCCAAGAAACTACTGAGGATGGGGTATTATTGGCCCACAATGGAAAGAGAAGTGCATGATCATGCTAAAAAGTGTTTACAATGTCAACAACATGGGGATCTCATCCATGCTCCAACTCAAGAGCTTCACCCGATCGTCACACCATGGTCCTTTTCCTAGTGGGGATTTGATCTCATTGGAAAAATCACACCCACCTCATCCAATGACCATAAGTTCATCATAACTGCAACTAAGTACCTCACTAAGTGGGTGGAAGCCATACCCATGACGTATATCACTAGGAAGCAAATCTCAAAATTTATCCTAAACTATCTCATCTATCATTACGGTGTCCCGCAAGCCATTATCTCAGATAATGGGACACCATTCAAGAACCAGGAGGTTCATGACTTGTGCGAGAAATTTAAAATCCAACATCATTTCTCCACCCCATATTATCCCCAAGGCAATGGCTAGGCAGAAGCCACAAACAAAACCATCCTCAAAATCCTTAAGAAAACAGTCAATGACGTAGGTTGTGATTGGCATCTGCAGCTTAATCCTGCCCTCTGGGCTTATCGAACCAACATCCGCACACCCACTGGCGCCACCCCCTTCTCCTTGGTCTACGGATCAGAATCCATACTCCCATTGAGATCGAGCTCCCATCCCTCAGAATATCATTGCAAAACCTCATCACTAATGAGGACTATCGGGTGTCAAGACTAAATGAGCTGGAGTTACTAGATGAGAGAAGGATCAATGCTTTGAATCACTTGCAAGTCTATCAAAATAGACTCAAATGGAGCTACAACAAGAAAATCAGAAGCAGAACTTTCCAAGTTGGAGAATTGGTCTTAAAAGAAAATCAGAAGAATGTCCCAAATCCCAGCAACAAAGGCAAGTTCAAACCTAATTGGCTAGGACCTTTTGTCATAACAACAAGTTATAAATTAGGGGCATATTATCTATCAACACCCGAAGGGAACCTCTGCAGGAGCCCATGAATAGTTCCCATCTCAAAAAAATTTATGCCTAAATCTTTCAAGGTATAGAACCAAAAAATCCAAAAAATTAGAAAAAGTCCTAAAAAAATGGTTACTTTGGCGAAAACCTAGCAAACAGGCATCTTGGTGACAAATAAAAAAATCAAAAAAGCAAAAAATCTAAAAAAATCAAAAAAAGGATCAAAAAAATCATCCTCTAGTGAAAATCGCTTTGGTGGCACTTTGGGCAAGTACCTTGGTGAAAACCTGGCAAACAAGTGCCTTGCATAAATAAGCACTTGCCATCCACCAGGATCTTTATGCCTTGATCTGCATCATCCATCCATTTCACTTCCATCATCCATCGCATTCAGGTCTCCATCCATCACTCATCCATTCGCGTCTGCACCATAGCTTGGTCCTGTGTTCGTATCATGATGCCTCCTAGTACTACTCGGCCCATCCTCAAGGTCAGTTTGTCATGCCTTTGTTGGAGTAGTATATTGCATCACGTTGGGGGCATGTTCTCATCAGATCGGATTTGTGTCTGGTCTTAAAGTTCTCAACATAAGAAAATCCAAAAACATCAAAACATCAAAAAATCCAAAAACATCAAAAAATCAGAAAAATCCAAAAACATTCAAAATATATCAAAATCCAAAAACAGGCCAAAAAGATCATGTGAAAAGCCAAAAGCAGGATCGTCTTGTCGAACTACGTTGTCTCTGAGCTTGAACGTAGGAAAGGTTGATCTTTGATCATCCCCTGATACATTTAGGTCAGTCCTATAGGAGTCTGTCATAATAAACTGACATCTCATCATGTATATCTTCATTTGTAAATCAGTCGAGTTGTAAGTTAAAGTACGTGGTCTCTGCGTGTATAACATAGGCAAGGCTAGTCTATTGACCAGCCCTCGAGACCCCTAAGATAGGTCTTTAGGTTAGTCTCTTGGTCAAAATCTCATAAAATCCCAAAAACATTTGAAAAAATTGAAAATCAAAACATTTGCAAAATTGAAAAATACCAAAAATAGCCTCAAAACATTGCAAAACATCAAAAAACATCCAAATATTTTTAAAAAAATCCATCCACCTCATCTTGCTTGCACCCACAATAAACACCATCCACAATAAATTGACTGTCATCCTCAACCTTTGGTGAAACAATTGGAAACAACTCTAGCAGTTTAAAATTAGAGCTCAAAACATCAAGTCTTAAGTCTAAGTCAGTGTGCAAGCAAGCTGGTTATCTCTTCGTATCG
This sequence comes from Sequoia sempervirens, assembly GCA_007258455.2. Taxonomy (NCBI): domain Eukaryota; kingdom Viridiplantae; phylum Streptophyta; class Pinopsida; order Cupressales; family Cupressaceae; genus Sequoia; species Sequoia sempervirens. The sequence continues at coordinate 1,250,105 of VDFB02000363.1, forward strand.
GTAACACATGATCTGAAATGGTCTCATATCAATCATCCTTTATAAACAAAATGACTTGCCGCCATCCACTAACATGTCCTAGAATGAATCCTTCCTACAATGGGCATTATCTTTTGGCAATAAGTTTGGTTCATCATCCTTAGAAAACACATCCTCTTTCCATTAGTGGTATTAAAGAGCATAAGTTTGTTTGTTTACTTGGTCTTTATCTTTGGACTTATCTTATTTGTGCTCGTTCCAAGGATGTCTCGATGCTATCCCAAAACAGAGGATTTAGAGAAATAGGTATGGGGCAATGATCATTATCTTTTGTTTGATGTGCTTGTTGGATGCTCTTGCAATATAACCTTGGTGAATACTTGCTTTGTTAGGTATGTGTGGAACAAGTCTAGGGCAACTTGTTGACTATTACAGGGATAGGTTTACCTTTCTGTGTTTTGCTCTGAGGTGTCTGAAACTTCTAAAGTGCATCCTAGCAAGGTTCCCGTATGTCAGGTGTGAACAAGAATACTCCTATCTGTTTGTTGAGTCAAAGTCCATCACACTAGGTACCACACCATCCTGGTTTTCTATACCTTGATGTATCGTACCACGTGTGTTATCAAACATAAGAAAATTTGGCTCTTTGAAAATCCCAATTCCTCGGCAAGTAATCATCATCATCATCATCTACATTTGTTTCATCTTGTGTCTTGTTGAAATGACTTCTTCTTTTACTAACCGCACTAACAAAGTAATATGATAGTTGATCACCATCACCATCACCGTCATTAGTCTTGCATCCACAAATCATTAGCACATTGCATAACATATCATATAGGAAACATACACATTTCATTTTAAATAGGTACATTCATGACATCACATTCCACCCATTACGTGGCATTTCATGGCATTACATTGATCATTGCATAAAGTATTCGTTTGTATTTCATAACCATTTCATATTACCATTACATAAATCATCGCATAATATGAACGGAAGCATCTCATAATCATCATAATCATAAGCAATAGGTATATAAGCATTAATTCATTAGGCATACATATCATCACATTAACATATCATTACATCACATACATCATCATTTAGGATATTAACATTTGTTATTCTAAGCATCTCATACCATCATTTCATTTGCATCATATCACGACCATTGCATCATATCACATTCATCCATAAATCATCTCATAATAAGCATTTTCACACACCATCATGTATATCATAGATCATATCATATATCACATTTTGCATTCGCATAAAATAAATCATCATATAGATAACATTATTGCACATCCTATCATAAGATAGCATAATATAGATCTGTTAGTCATAATCATCACATACATCATTAGAAATAAATGCATCCATAGGAACATCATTGCAAAGCATATAGAAATAAACCATCCATGCATAAATAAAAGTACACAATACATCTCATCAAAATTAGCTCATATATATATCATATTATCAACTGTCATAGTACAAATAATAATCGGATCACTGTACATATCTATCAATAAGTACAAAATGCCCATCGGGATATCAAAAATGAGCCCATAAAGCACAAAAGGTACATCATAAAATCTAGATCAAGCCCGATCTTCGTGGATGCTGCCCTCGCCCTTGTCACCGTGACCCTCTGGTGGTCTCTGACTAGCCCACTCTAAGTACTCTAGGACCCAATTTGCTCTAGGTACATGGTCATGGTAGGCCTGGCAATAGTACTCTACCTCTCAGATAGCATCCCTATAGGATCGGACCGGCACTGTACTCTGGGATGAGGAGGCTATCATACTCTCAATCTACTGCCTGCAGCCTAGCTCTATCGCTGCCTATAGCTCTACAGCCTGTCTCTGTTGCATAGCTTGATCCCTCTCTACTCTAAGCTACTCCCTCTTAGCCCGTGCCTGGTATCTCTCGGCTGTCACTACCTGTACCTGTGCCTGTAACTAAAAAATCAAGGCATCCCATGCATCTTCCTGCCCTGCTGGCTATGCCCGTGGCTGCACATGAACCTGACCCTCACCCTCAACTTGTGGTGGTGGGACTGCCGGATCCTACTGCAAGTCCTGAATGGGGACATCCTTGTGACCTAGTGGAACTAGGGGCACCTCTGGCAGATCCTATAGGATCTCGATCCTCGATCCTCGCCCTCGTCCTTGTCCTCTACGCCTGCCTCTGACCCTGTATGCCTTTGGATCCTCACCTAGAAAATTCAACTGAAGAGGAGGTCTCAACCAATCTCTGTAGGCCTATGTGGTGCCCGGATCTACCAAACCCTGATCGTAAGCCCAAGGTCAGACCACCAAGTGTCGAAAACTATCAACCGCCTCCGCGGTAGGAATACCAGGCCCCCATGACACCTGTGTCATGCTGCGTGCAAAGACAGCCACATAACTATCATCTGGTCGATCCTACGGCTCCCCAAACAGACGTTGTACATGCCCAAGCAGGTATCTCTCTATCATCATGTGCTTTTGGCCCTGCATGTCTCAATTCTGGCAACAATAAAAGAGTTGGTCTGCATCATCAACCCATCTAGACTAATTGAGGTATGGTCTCCAAGTGAACAAAAGCATTTCATCTATGACCCGCCTCCAGTAGGGGATCCCATGCTTTCCAGTGTGTGTAAAGGACACACCACCTCTATATCGTGTAACTAGGGCATCCTCTACCCCAATCAGAACTGGAACGACCCGTGGACGTAGCACAAAAATGTGCTTCCACACCCAAACATGCAGAAGTGTCACTCCAGCCCCTAGCAATCTTCCATCCACATATGCATACTTTTGGAGATCCCTATAAAGTGAAGCCAAAAGGACAGGCCCCCATGCGAACCGAGTTGGCCTGTCCTAGACCATCCTCTCCTAGTAGTATCCCTAGCCCAGACTGAAATACCGCACTCGTCTGTCTGGGGCAACTAGACCCAAAATGATCGCTGTAATGGCCCAACGAAAGGGAGGTGCTATGACTCTGTACCTCTCCATCTCGATCTGACCCTCGTAGTAAATAATATCTTGAGTGGCAAGGACTCGGGTATAGTACTTGCGACCCTCCTCGATATCATAGATCACCCAGCTGCCACGAATGGGAAATCAAAGTATGCACCAGACATCCTCCAATGTGACGACCACCTCACCAGTGGGAAGATGAATTGATGACATCTCGCTGTGCCATCGCTCCACCAGTGCTGATAGCACCCTGAGGTGTGTACGCACAGGCGCTGCGTATGCAATATGCCATAGTCCTGTAGCTACCAGCCGATCCTGGTCTCTATTGCTAAAGTCTCATAGAACGCTCACTAGATCCCGCGACCAATGCTCCTGAGAATAAAGCTCCCTAGGCCCGTCCTGCATCACACAAAGTCAGCATCTTAAAATTTTTCAAAAATTCCTAACATAACATTCCAAACTCATTCCCAGCGGCATAGTTTGTGAAGGCGTCGCAGTTTGATTTTTCTCAAACTCCGACGATGTACCCAGAATTTAGCAAAATAGCATCGCCGCAGCACACTTTAACCCCCAGCATCGCAGTTTTCATGAAAAGGGTGTTGCCGCGGCACACTTTTCCAAACTAGCTTGTCGAGTCCGAACTGAGCTCGAGCCCAGCAGTGTAGTTTTTAAACTCCAAATAGCACCACTGTGGCGCAAAGACGAAATTAGCGGTGCACTTTAAACACTGAGTGGTGCTATAATAGCGCTGCAGGAGGCAAGCTCTCCTTAAAAGTAGTAATAAATGTGTTAAAACAAAAAAATGAAGCTTCAGTTAGGGTCACATACCAGGGCACTGATGCCAGGTGACCGCTGGTAGGTCCGAACTTGGTCAGAAATATGCAGAGGAAGTTATCATTGGGCCATATCGTCAGGAGGTCAGAGCTCAAATCTCGAGGTTTGCTAGCGAAGGTGTGTGAAAATGACTTGAAAGTGACCCCTTGGGCCCCTTTTAAGCCTTAAAATTAGGGTTTTTTTACCCTCTAGACCTATCCTACTAGGGTTTTGGACCCCCAAACCTATTTTCATCTGTTCGAGGCTTGTTTTTCATCGTTTTATTGCATTTAGACATGTTTTTTGCCTCACGGACCCCTTTCGGAAGAAAGGACTTCTTACCAACCACCCAAGCAACTAAGAATCTACTCTAGGAGGAAGAAAGCAACAGATGAAGAACAAAGCTTTCCAACCCCTATCACTTTTGAAGGGCCCAAGGAAGATTCTCCTGAGAGTGCAATGCCACCACCTCCAAGATAGGCTCCTCTACCTGTAATTAATCTTGATTCACCCTTGAGAAGTCCTACTCCTCTAGAGTAGCCACCCCTAGAGAAGAAACAAACTAAGGCAAGAGGAGTGGTTGAATATTTTGATACAGATAAAGATGACATCTTTATCACTCCTGAGGATATGCAGCAAGGAATTCCTCCCCCTCTAGGAGCAGTTGTCTCGAGTTCAGGAAAATTAGCCTCAGGTTGGGAAAACTTGACATCAGTGGTCTAAATAGTGCAGATGACCTAAGAATAGAAGCTTGTAAGGAGTTTATGGAAGATGATTCCTTTGTTGAGATGCCTACATTCAAAGATTTCTGGTAGAGATCCAAAGTTATAGAATATGCAAAGAAAGTGGCCACTAAAAGGAGTTTGCATCCAGAGTTTCCTGAGAATGCCATCCAAGCCAATGTGAGGAGTATTATAAAGAATGAATTTCAAAATATTACTGCCCAAGATGGCAGATAAATTTTAAAGAAGTGTGGTGTGTTATTGCTACCAGAATGGGACATTATTGATGCTATAGTCCAAGATTCCATAAGGAGGGCTGAAAGGCCTCTAGTGCAAAATAAAGAAGAGTTGGAAATGGCACTTCAGGGTTCTACATTTAGTGAAGATTGGGATGCATTAGCAATATGGCCATTATCCATGGGATCCAGGAAACCAATACCTGTTGAGTCATCAGACGTCTATGGGAAATTACTTGTGAGGAGAGTTGTTGATACCCCAACTTTGGAGGCAGCTGACATGGCTATTAATGTTTCCAGATTTACTAAAGAAACTATTGAAAATATTACCCTCAAAAGGGATGACTTTAAGAACAAGTATTGTGAGCTACTCAGTGAGTATGATAATAGTCAGTAGAGGGTAGCTGTATTAGAAACTGAGTTAGCATTCTATAAGCTAAGGGGAGAAATGCAAAGAGAACAAGGCCAGGCCAGCTCAAGTCACCCACCTCCATCATCTCCAATTGCATCTTCCCAATCTTCACCTCAAGGTCAAACCTTAGAAATGGTGCCATATAGTTTGGGACAAGAGCCACTTTGAGTAGAGGAATTGAGCAAACTGGGTCCTAGCTCATATGATGAACCTACAAGGGAGCAACTTGTTTTGCAAGTTGAAACAAATCAGAAGTTGTTGGAAGAGGCTCAGGATACAATGTATGAACATATATCAAAGATTGTTCATACTATTTTAAGGCACCTAAATGAGAAGATTCAGGCCAAACTAAATAGTGTGAATGACAATTACACCCTGATGAGGTGAGCAATAGGGTTGTCCCAAAGAGATAAGGAGTTGGCCATTCCAATCTTGAATAAGTGGTTCCCAAGGGTTGAGAGATTGAAGCTGATAGCAATTGGAGATAGCCAACATGAGGATAAGTACCCTGATGTGCTTCCAACCTATACATTTATGTGTGAACTATGTAAGCAAAATTTTCAAGGATACATAGCCCCTTTAGAGCAAAAGATAAGAGAATTAAAGGATCATTATGGTCTAGCAGATTTGTCACTGTTTCCAGATATTCAGCTCACTAATGATGAATTGAAACCATTGCAAGTATGGAAAAGGGAGATGGGTGGAGTTATTGACTCCTAGGTGAATGAAATTTGTAAGGAAGTTGACAACAATACCTTTCATGACACTTTGGGAAAATTGACATTTATTATCAGCTTTCTAGAGGATTTTGACAAGGAATCCAACTTTGTAATAGCCAAGTATTCCCCATACAGGAAAAAGTTGGATAAAATCATCGGTTTCAATTGGCCATCTGATGAAGAATATGAAGAAAGGGGAAGGGTATTGGTTGGTTGATTGGGTTGGTAAACATGAATGTGAAACATATAATTGGTCAAGTATTGTACAGGTCTATCCTCAAAAGTTACTATGTATAAAATATATGTTTCACAGGAAAGTATCAATTGTTGATGATGTGGAATGCTAATCGGGATGTTGATTCACTTTTTGCTTTGCATCATTTTTTCATCTTGCTTGATGAGATGGATGTACTATAATGAAGAAGATTATTCTTTTTGACATGTTCTTTTTGGAAGGAAAATCTGCTCCTTACAATGAATGTAAATAATCTTTGTCTCATGTTTATTCCCTCCATTTTGATGAATGCAAATATAACTAAATTAGGGAATATGTCTTCTAGCAGTCAAATTAGAATGTGACGTGTAAATTTGGCCTGAAGCTTTTTTTTGCTCCCTTGTTCTATAAAATGGAATTCAGGGCCATTTGTGTGGGTCTGTTGTTGAATTTTGGAATTGAATTGTGAAAATTAAGAACATAGAGAAAATATGTGAAATCTTTGTCTAATGCTTTGAGTCTAGATAGTAAATTTTGTCAAATTTATGGATCTTGAGCACATCTAAATGATAATAGAGATTTTCCAAACCTATAGTCTCTCCATTTTGGTTTTGTACTCAAATTATTAATGAAAATTCTGATCAGAGATCATTTCATTAATTGTCATCATTTTCATACTTTGATATGTGTTCTGGTTTTAGCTATGGTTTATAGAATGAGTTAAAATTCTTGAATCAAACCATAAACTCATGTGTAGGGTCATTGGATATGATGAGTAATCTTTAGAATTTGGATACAGATTCATGAATTGAAAAGTAATATCACTTAGGTCATGGGTGTTCATAATTAAATATACCTTACATTTCAATCTGCTCATACTCCTAGCCCATAGATAATGGCATTGATCCTAACCCTTTTAAGTCTTTTTCATGGTTCCAGTTACCCAACTTGAGAACAATCTTTTTATTCATCATTGACCTATCTTTAATTTGTGGTAATTTGTGTTGTTTTATATTCATGGCTTAAGATGTATAATTCATTCAAGGAAATGCCACTTTCTTAAATAATTGTCTTATTAGTCATTCGAGAGAATATATCTACTTGAATTTGTAATGTATACATGAATTTTCTAAAATAATTGTATAATATACATTGTGGGACCACCCTCCCAGGTTTTGTAGAGCCCGAAGTGCAAGAGATAAAGCAATTGGTGCTATATCTCATTCGTTGGCCACTTGTCTTGCAGGTATTTGAGAATTGAGTCTAGAAAAATCATAGGTAGCTAGTAAGACCTGATTGGTTCATTGAAAACAACCAAGAAAATGTTGACTCTGTTGGGGATGTAAGTTGTATGATTATTAGTTCTCCAGAATGCCTTATCTTATATCACTATGTTATATGGTGATATTTACTTATAGATTCGGTCAAATAGAAGTGTCTGCTAAGTTTACCTCAAATATTTATCAAATCTTTCACATAAGTTCCTGATAGGATTCCCACCCATTTGTCATCAAATTTTGCATTCAAAATTCATGCAAATGCACGTCGTATTGTGTCAAAATTATTTTTAGGTTCTAAAGATCTGTTGAAATTTGCATAAAGCATAACAAAATTGCTACTAATTTTTCCCAAGGAATTTGGGTGGCAACTCTGATGTCTCTACTCTAGTGTAAACCAATATTTAAGGACAAATAATTAAAGAAGAAAATTATAAAGAAATTGAAGAAGGAGACGAACATAAAGGACACTCAAATACAAATGAGAGGAACATGAGGGCACATGAAGAAGCATCTACAATAGAAGCTGGAAGGTGAATTACCTAAGAACACGAACTTATGTAGAAAATGGATAAAGGAAAAAGATGCAGGGAAAGGTAACTCTACTCCTCATCCCACCCCTGAACATTAAATGTGTTCCAATTCTAGTTCTGAATGTGAAAGGAATCTATTGGACTTCAGTGATAATACTTCTAATGAGAGGGGAGAGGTTTTTATGAAGTCTTTTGTAAATGAGTACTCCTCAAACCCTGGCATGTAATCCATGAAGCAAAGAGAAAAGGATAGAATAGAAAGGGATAGAATACAAAAGGATAATGCTAGAGCTAGGCATGCTAGAGCCAAAGGATATATCACCCCAAATTAACAAACACATACCTCTCTCCCTTTTGAATTTTTAACCGGAGAGGAATATTCTCATAATGTTGATCCTCACCAAGTTGAGATGGTAGTAGTATCTGATAGAAAGTCTACTTTTCCAAATGAAGAAGTGTTGAATGATGTGCATTTTCTCAATCAAAAATCCTCTAAGTGCAATGAAAATAGAAAGAAGAGGGATGCAGAGAAGGAGAAGAGAATTAGGGATGTTATGGTGAAAAGGGGTATGTTAAGAAGGAAGGTTGAGGAGATGGAGGCATTAGAAAAATTGGAAGCTCAAGCTAATCAGGAGGATGACCCAGTTGTGTGAGAAACTATGGGAAAGATCCCTGTAAACTCCTCAGCTGATAATATTGTTGTAGGTCCATAAACTAACACTACTGAAAATACTTCTATCTCATCTAGTCCCCCCCAAAAAAAATACTAAGCGTGAATCCCATGATGTTGATAAAGGGAAATGACCTATGGGAGAGAGAAAAGATAATGAAGCGGTAAAAATTAATGAGGGAAGTGCTTCCAAGAAAGATACATCACAAGATTATTCTATTCCATTCTTGGATAAATTAATGAAAGAAAATGAAGAACTGGATAGGAAGATGAAGGAGATGGAATTACTGGTTGTAAACAAAGAAATGAAAAAGAAGCTCTAGTTCTTGGAATCCACATTGAAGGATCTTGTCCCTGAGACCTAGAGCCCTCAAGGTTGCACATCCTCCTCAAGCCTTCATACCCATGATAAGACTTCACTGACTGGTAATACCTCTAGTTCTTCCTCACAACTTGAAGAAAAATCTAGAATAGTTCATTCCAATGATCAACATGATTCCCAACATAGAAGGTTTGGACACAATGGTGATAGAAGGAGAGATAATGATAACCTAGATGAGGAGGAAGGACTTGTTGGTATGAGATTATTGCACACTGATAGTTATAGGAAACTATGTTTTGAAAATATCCCAAGATATTCAAATCTAGTGCCAGATAATGCCAGGAAACATGTGCCCAAGTTTACTAGCAACAATGCTCTTAGTGGTGAGGACCATCTCATGGCTTTTTAGAGTTTTGTACAAGACTTTGAATTATGGGATGAGGATGTAGCTATGAAGTAATTTATGCAATGCTTAACAGAAGATGCTAGGGATTGGTATAGGAGCTTGCAAGATTCAAGCATTCACTCCAAGGGTTCATTCTTTTGAATCTTCAAAGAGAAATGCGGAGACCAAACTGACCCATGGTTTAGGTTGAATGACTTTAATAATATCACAAAAGGGCATAATGAAATGGCTATTGAATTTAAAATGAGATTCCAGAAGGTGATGTATAAAATTCTTGGATTCCTGAGGCCCAATGAAAGAGCATGTTTGGTTTTGTACTGTAATGCATATGAATCTAAGATGTGTTATCTACTTAGAGACAAGAATCCACAATCCCTAAGGGAAGCCTACAAGATGGTGGTAAACATTGAAAAAAATAGAAGGGAATCTGGTAAGGTTGGTAGAAGGGGTGACCCTATGCCCTCTAAGAACCCAAAAGCTCAAAATGAGAAAGCAGTTAAAGTTGCAGCCCCAGATGAAAAGTTGGATCAAGTCCTAAATTTGTTGTAGAAGCAGGAAAAGAATGATAAACCTCAGTTCTAGAGGAATGAGAGGCCTCCAAGACTTCAATATTACCCTTACCACACCAATTGGCATAATGGAAAGCCAGATCAAAATAATCAAAAGAATTTTTAGGCAACACCAGACCCTCTAGATAAAAATACTACAAATGTTGTTGAAGACTTACCATGGTGTGGAGTGTGTGAAATTCCTCACTCAGCACAATAGTGTATAGTTGCAAGGTCCTTGGAAGAAACTCAAGATGATAAGAAAGAGTCAGATTCTCCCCATAATCAAGATGATACTGCAAATGTGTTTATGACTAGGTCAGATTTGGAAGGTAGTGATTACTCTTCTAGTGATGATGCTGACACAAATGATGTGGATGTGAAAAGACATCAAGTAGTTATGCACCATCAACAAGTGCTTTCTGATGAGGAAAGAGAAGATGATGACACCACTTATAATCTTGAGGCTTGTAATGTCTCTCTAAGAAGACCTTCAAATGAGGAAATAGAGAAATATACAATTCCATTCGTCACTAGAGCTCAAGCAAGAAGTTATCTCCACCTGAGGAATAGGATAGTGAGTGGCAACCAAGGACACCCTAGAGGCATATTCATTAAGGAAAAAAATGCAAATGGTAAAGGCACTAAGACAAAGGATAAGAAGGAAGAGACCAATCCTAAAGAAGCTAAAGAAATAAGAATTTGGGCCAAGAAAGGTGGTAAAGCAAAGGCTACTACTGAGTCCTCTCACCAGGATCTCAAAGTCAAAGATTTAAAGCCTACCATTGAAAAGGTTAATAAGAAAGTTGAAAAGGTAGTCCCTTAGAAAATAATACTTCCTAAAATACCAAGTTACTCTCCCGCTGATATGTTTCAGATTTTGTCTCAACTCTAGGTCACGGTCCCTTTTCTAGAAATGATGAGGATTAATGAGCATAAAGACAAAATGGTAGCTCTCATTAATAGCATTGTCGATAGCAGCAAGCATAAAATTGAGGCTGATATACCCAAAACTAGTAACAGTTAAGGTAAGGAAATTGAGGTAGGAGCAGTAATTAATGATGACCTTGAAATCTATCTAGGAACCACCATCACTGCAAATCCTAGTCTGGTCAATCCTTTCTTTTTTAGCCTGATCATTGATGGGAAATTACTAAAAAATTGTATGATAGATTATGGTGCTTCAAATAATGTCATGCTAGCTAGGATAATGGAGGAGATGGGTTTGAAGGTTGATAGCACCTATGGAAAGTGTTATGCTATGGATTCTAGAGAGGTCTCTGTTATAGGGGTAATTCATAAGGTCCCATATAAACTAGTTGCATTTCCTAAAAAAGAGTTGCTCATGAGTGTCACAGTAGTGGATATTCCACCAACTTATGGAATAATATCTTCAAGACAATGGTGTGATTCTATGGGAGGAAGTATGCAATGTGATTTTTCCTTTGCTACATTTTCAATTGATTAAAACGATGTCAAAATTGCCAAAGAATCAAGATTTTGGCATATGATTGAGCATATTGAAGAACCAGAGGAACCCCCAATAATTAATTTTGTGGATATTGGTATAGATACCTTTCATGTGGAAGAATTGAAGCAAGAGTACTAGGAGGCTAAGCCTCCACCAATTGTTAGAGAGTTCTTGCAGACACCATAGGAGGATACTCTCTTGACTCTGTATTTTGATGGAGCTTGCTCAAAGGAAGGCTCAGGAATTGGGGTTGTTCTTATTTCTCCCCTAGGTAAGACTTTCAAGTACTCATTTTTGCTACAGTTTGCATGTACCAATAATGTTTTTGAATACGAAGCCTTATTACTTGGTTTGAAGTTAGCCTCCAAACATGGGATAAAATCATTAAAAGTATATGGGGATTCTGAGCTAGTAGTTTCCCAAGTCAGATCTAGGTTTGTCACTAAGGAAAAAAGGTTGAGACAATATAGGAATGAGGTTTGGGACACCATTGAGGAATTTGATCCTTTTTGGATAGAATGGATAGAGAAAGGACAAAATGCTAGGGCATATTTATTGGCTAACATTGCAATTAAGTTGGATGATGTGACTTGTTAGCTCTCAAAAACGTAGGTTTGAACCATGAAAGGTTGCCAAGCTTTCAAAACATTTTAGGGTAACAGACAAGGTCAAGAGATTTTGGACCTTTTACTCTTTAGGTGCTACTTGACCTAGGCGGGTATACCTAAATGAATTGAGTAGACTTGACTTTTAATCTTCTCTTCTTGCAGTGATTTTTCCACGATGGCAAATGGAAATGAACAAACTAAATCAAATTTGGTATATATTGTATACTAATGCCAAAATTAAAACCTAATATGCTCAATTAACAGATGTAAAAATATGAATGAAACTAAAGACCAGTGCCTTATAGGGTTCACGGAGTCAAGAGAAATCTAAAACAAATACATTTGTTCTGGAAAACATTCAAGTTATTTAGCATTTTATTTGGTTTACAGCTTGTATAAACATGCAGGATTGTGATTATTGAGTTCTTAATAATCCAAATGACATTCCCTAATTACTATGATCAATTCAGAGAATTTAATCTTTACTGGAAAGAAACAATTAATTGACCATACAGATGCAACAAATGTGCATTGACAAACTAGGTATAAACTTGTTACACCAATTCGAATAACCAGAAAACACCATTATGGAGACAACTTCAATAATTATTTTCAATGAATATCATAAACAACCGATACCAGAAATAATTGCACCATAGTATTAGATTTTCATTGATATCTCCATGATTTTACATATGCAACCAGTCTTATCCTTGCCAAAAAATTATATATTACTATCTCTTCTCTATTATTTATCCTATTCTACCTATTGCCCACATATTGTTTTCAAAATGGACATTTATACATTGAGAATATAAAAGGACGCATCCTTTCGGAAATAGGAAATACAAATTACAAAACAAAAGATAGAGAATAATTAGGCTCTATTTAGCCACAAGTGAGTCTTAGCAAGGTGATCCAAATAATCCCGGCACTCATATGTGTCTGCATCTCTAACAGCATTCTGGATCGTGATTTCCATCTTGACCATTTCCTCATTTTGCTCGCTCACTTCCTCCAATGTTGTATCCTCTATAGAAGTTGTCTTCATGACTTCATTTAGCATTGACTCACATTCATTTATCCATCTAGTGGCTTCTTTCAATTCCCCTATGTCATCAGAGAATGTGATCACAATTTTATTGGCAGCTTCAATTAATCCTTGTTCATCCCCTTGCAATTCCTCATAGAAGTTTCAATGGTGATTGATAATATGATTTGCAGCTTCAAGTGCTACACTGTTAGAATCATCACTTTGGGCCAATTCATGAAAATTCTCCATCATTCGTCCATCCATCCTTTCATGCTCCTTCAATGCAACTAGAGTATGAGAATATTTTCCACACAATTTATTCAACTAAGATGTCAAATTATCCTGCCTTCTCTTAACAATTGCTGCAATTACATCATGCTTTCCCTAAGAATAATCACTTGATCCTACCCAGTGATCTTATGCCTGAGAACTTTCTCCTTGAGTGAGCATTTTGGCTAGATCCATTGAAACACCAACCAAGTCTTTGAGTCTATCATTTTCTCTCAGCAATTTTTCATTATTTGCTTTATATATTTCTCTTTCTTTTATCAGTAACTAAATTTGTGCTTTATTCAACTTTGCAACATTTACCCCAATCTCAGCAGTAGCTACAGGATCAGCCTATCCGACTTTTAGAGTCATGACATGGCCAAATGCCTTCTCTGTATCAATTACCACTAATTTCCTCTAGGGTGTGTATAAAGCCCATATCATCAATGATCCCTCATCAGTATTATAAAGCCCATATCATCAATGATCCCTCATCAGTATTATACTTGGAACCTGCATATACTTTTGTCACCTTTTCCTTGTCAAGCTTGTGTGTAGCATGACTATCCTTCAAGAAACTATCAAAGACCAATGCAGAGTTCAAATCAAGGCCAGGAAAAATCATGACACCATCATTCTCTAACATTTTCCTCCCCTTTTCTGGAGTCATATTTGTCATTTCATCATCCAGACATTTTCTCAACTAGGCTAGCAATTGTTCCTCATTTCCTGAAGTAACATCTTCAACATTATCTCTTATTTCTTTCCCCTTCTACTTGTACAAGAATTCCTTGAACTCTGGGGAATTTATAAACTCGTCATTAGAGACAAATGAGTTGTACTCCATGTGTCTTGCATCAATATCACCACTTTCAATACTCTGTTCTCTAACCGGGCAAACATATTGCTGAGTCCTCAACCTAGATACCTTTTCTGGTTTACCCTGTGGCACATTAGCTCTTGGTGTTTCCTCATCTCTAGAAGACAATAGTTCAATATCCTATAGCCCTTGGTTATATTTTTCAACTACCATTTCTACTTCATCTTCATCCAGATTCCTGATCATATCATCAAAAGGCTAGGGTACATGTTGATACCCTCCAAAGTTTATCTTCATCTTGGTAGAATTTATATATCCCTCTAGGTCAAAACTCTTCTTGGGTGGTCCTCTCTTCATATTATAATGCAATAATCTATCAAGGATTGAATTATATCCTTCTTTAGCCAACACAGTGAAGTCATCAAAACACAATGTACTAGGCATAAAGGACTGCTTCCCAAAAGAATTGAAATGCATCACACTGTAGTAATCCATTTGTCTGACAATTTCCAAATATGCAACTCTGTTTGGAACTATCTTTGGCAGAATAAAAGGGGAATCTTCAAATCCATATACCCTGATCATTGTAGCTCCCTCCAAACAATACCAGTCACCCTAGTTATGATCAATTGGCCCATTGAAAGCTTTTGGCCGAAGAAACCTTTTAATTTCATCAGTCAATGAATAGTTACAAGGATACTTATACAATTTGTACAAAGTTTTCACAAAATACTCTTCAAAGTGGATAAAACTAGAATTGGTAAACATGTCCCAAATAGCAGTCCATAGCTGAACAGGCAATGCTTCACCCTCCTTACCAACTTGAGAAACTCTCATTTCTAGAGGCCATACTCCCAACTCCTATCCAAAATACAGCACCAAGTGCATCAACAATGAATAGTGTCTAAGATGAACGATAGAAGCTCCACCCTTTATAGCCACCAATCCTACATCAAGCTCCCTTGAAATATATGAAGCATAGTCAAATGGTTTGGAGTTGTGATATTGGATATCTACTATGATAATTGTTGGCACAATTGACATGAGTTTTGGGGCATCCATTCCCAACACTTGACACACTGAAAAATATGTGTACTTCATATAAGGTTCAAACAAATCTACATGATAAGGAGGCCCCTCACTATCCTACAGAGGTTCTAGCTTGTTACCCTACTTAATCATGTGAATTGGCAACATCCAGCCCTTATAAATTGTATCCATTCTTGAGAATTCCTTTTCCAAATCTTCACAACTAACTTCCTCATTACAAAACCTTTCCAATTTGAAAACCTCACCTATTGCTTCTTTTGACACATATATCTATGATCTTCCAGAAGGGTTACATATAGCCTTATGTTTTGGATCATAATTATCTGCAAGCAATTTCACCAATTCTACATTTACAAAAATATTAGGGAACACTAGTTTCCCTACATTCAAATTCCATGGGTTACAGACTAGTTCAAAGTGATTTCTTCTATGGTAATGGAAATTGAATAGCTCATACCCCCTTACAGCAGTCCAGACATCACCTATGAACTTACATTTATCATCTAACTTATCAACTTCTGCCCTAAGCTATGTGGACCTTCTAGCTTTAGGCCCCAAGCTAGGTAGCTGATCAATAAGGTCTTGGTTCAACCTCCTTTTGGTGCCCTCATGCCCTGTATCAACTTTTTTTTCTTTCCTTTTGACAGACTACTCTCACTAGGCTTTCTACCCTTACCCTTTCCAGAACCAGAAGACTCCATTCTCAAGCTTACATAATCAAAATGTGAAAAACCAAGAAGCAATTACTTATAGTATTCTACTCGAGCTCCTCAGACTGAGAAATGTCTCGGTTCTCTGCTCAGCATGCCAATTCACCTGCAATCAATTCAGAACTGAAGAATTGATTAAAACTTTACTGTTATATCCCATTGCGCCATTAATGAAGCACAAATGAAGACCCATTTGAAACTAGAACTATTGCATCAAATGTCCTTTCGGTGAGAGATTTTCAAATTTGGGGCGAAGTCCTTTTGCAACATTTATTTATCCTTTCACCAAGACATTATATAGTCATACCGACACTTGGAATCAAAATGATGACTATCACTTCTATTTTTTCATGTCGCTATAACAATTCTGAGTTGGGGAGATGTTACATAGACTTCATAGTGTCATACCAATATGCATTCTTCAAATCATTTTCCAATCGCTGAGACAAAATCACGCTTTCACAGATGAAATTTCATTTCGACGTGACCACCAAGTTTTCTCACCAAAGAAATAAACCCTACCAATGAAACAATACCTTCAGCAAGAAAATGAACCTTCGAGAAGACTCATCCCAACACCAAATGTCTGGCCAAATCCATTCCTCTAGATTACTTCATTCGGAAAGACTCACCCCAAAATATTTTGTCGATACAACATTCAAACTTCGGTTAAACTTATGCTGAAGAGTTCTTCTCCTGGCGATGCATATCACTTATTGGCATATCTTTTAAATCAGCAAGACTCCATAGCTTCACCCAATAGCCTTTTGAATTCCCTATAACTTATCGGCAAGACTCGACACCTTCGTCAAGATATTACCCCAACATACTTTAGTTTTACCAATATACTTCCTCATGTGTCAGTCGGTGAAACACAATGTATTCTCCATGACTTCTCAATGATACCAATCAGTTTGGCTGAAATGACCCTTATTACATGCTAATCGGTAAGACAAATTGAACTCGCCGTGACATTACAACGATGCCCCCAACTTATGCCGATATATTTTTTTCTATATGCCGATTGGCAAGAAAAAATACTTTGCTATGACTTTACCCCGAAATGCCTCCTTTGCTGATATGAATCTTCACAGTCGCCGAAACAAAAGAAAAGTCTTGTCAATAGTCTGCAACAAATACATGTTAGTGAAAATATAGGTCATGGAGACTTTTACTATGTCTTGCCGATATGGGTCTTTTAATGAAATATGAAGGACTAGATGGATTCAAATGAGTCACATGACATAAAATAAGCAAGACAATACAAAGAGGGAATTTTATGCTTATGATGAGGACTCAATTCTGGAAACTCTTGAATGCAATAGACTATAAAAATTTCAAAATTTTACAGTTCTAACATGACTTTCGATGGTGTCTCAAGAATTGAGGTACAGACATGACCTACAATGCCTAACAACATTTGTAATTGGCAGGTATTTGAGGATGATAATGACATTCTGAAGTTACTGCATTGCATTGACTAGTATGAAAGTCAAGAGATTGACTTTAGTTCATATGTGGTGGAGGTTGATGGAAAGGAGACATTGTTTGGGAATGAGGTAATTCAGTTTAAAACAAATAAAATTCCCAAGGGATTAGTTGCACTTGAAAGGGTCTTTGATGGCCCAGATAGATCAAATGCTAAACAAGCAACTAAACATAAAGAAGGCCTAGAGGAAATAAATTTGGGAACAAAAACTGCCCCTAAGAAGGTGTACATTGGTAAAAACAATGAAGCCACATGTGAGGACTATGTTAATTTCTTTATTAAGAAAATACAGACATGTATTCACATGGTCCTATGATGATCTAAAGGCCTATAGAGAAGACATGTTCCATCATAAGATCCCATTGAATCCTGATATTAAGCCCTTCAGGAAAAAGTAGAGACCTATTAATCCTACTTTGAGACTTAAAATACAAGAGGAGCTTGCAAAGCTGCGTGATACAGGAATCATCAAACCTATAAGGCATTCCTCATGGGTGTCCAATTTGGTTCTGGTCATAAAAAAGAATGGAAACTTAAGATTATGTGTGGATTTTAGGAACCTCAATGTTGCCTCCTTGAAAGATAATTACCCCTTACCTAACATGGAAGCAATGTTATAGAAGGTGATAGGTTGTGAATTACTTTCTATGATGGATGGGTTTTTAGGTTATAACTAGGTTATGGTGATGGAATCAGAGTAGTACAAGATACCATTTACCACACCATGGCAAACTAATGTTTATGTAAGAATTCCTTTTGGCCTGATAGATGTTGGTGCCACCTTTTAGAGAGCTATGGATGTATCTTTTGTTGATTTCTTAGATTTGTTTCCTGCTAATTACTAGGATGACCTCACTGGTCATAGTAAGAAGGAAGAAGATCATTGTTCACATCTTGAGAAGATTTTCATTAGAGCTTTGGAGTATGGTATCTCATTGAAACCCAAGAAATGTGCCTTTGGAGTCAAAGAAGGTAAATTGCTAGGGCATATTATCTCGAAAGATGGATTCAAGATTCATCCTAAAACAGTAGCAGCTATAGATAAAATTACACCACCAAGGAATGTTAAAGGGATTCAGTCTTTCTTTGGGTAGATAAACTTTCTAAGAAGCTTTGTGACTAATTTTGCAGAGATAGGCCTATCTAAAGAATGCTCAAGAAAGGAGAAAAAGTGATATGTTCAGAAGATCCTCTTGAGGCTTTCTAAGCCATTAAGGATGTTATTAAAGTTGCACCTGTCTTGAAAACTCTAGATTATTCTAAGCCATTCCAATTATTTACATTTTCCTCTTTTCATACTGTAGCGGGAGTGTTGTTGCAAAAAAATGATGAGGGTTTTGAACAACCAATTTACTTTTTTTGAAAATCCTTTCAAGCAGCTAAGCTCAAGTAACACCACCAAAAAGAAAGCTTATGCCTTAGTTAAGGCTATTAAAAAATTTAGAACATATTTGACTGGTGCAACAGTAGTGGCTTATGTTCCAAGTGTGGCAGTTAAAGAAATTTTTACTCAACAAAAAACTACAGGTAGGAGATGTAAATGGATTAATAGAATCCAAGAGTTCAACATAGATATTCAAATTATGAAGCTGGTGAGAAGCTAGGGTTTGGCCAAACTCATGGCTGAAACCAATTTGGAGGCTAACCAAATCAATGAAGTTGAACAAGAAAATGTTGCTCCCATCTATGATATGTAGACATGTTGTTGGTACAGAAGGATAGTTGAATATTTGTAGACTATGAAATGCCCTGATGGCATGCCAAACAATGAGAGGAGAAATTTAAAACTGCAAGCAATTAGATATGTCATTATTGATGGTGAACTCTAGTGGAGAAGCCCAGAAGGTGTTCTTCCCAAATGTGTAGATGGTGACCAACAAGAATATTTTCTAATTGAAGTGCACAAGGGAGTATGTGGAGGTCACTACATGGCTAAGACTACTACAAATAAGGTATTGAGAGCCAGTTTCTGGTGGCCCATGGTGTTCAAAGATGCACACAAGTTTGTAAAGAAATATGATGCCTATCAAAGGTTTAGTGGTAAGCTAAAATTTCCAGGTAATGTACCACTTAGACTATTTTCAGTACCAACCCCCTTCCAACAATGGGGTATTGATTTTATTGGAGAAATGGTAGTGAAATCTAGTGGACATGCTTGGATCCTAGTTGCAACTAACTACTTCACCAAGCTATCCCTACCAGGAAGGAAACTAGTAAAGTTGTCACTGATTTCCTGATGAATAAAATTTTGAGTAGGTTTGGTGTTCCTAAGAGAATTGTCTCTGATAATGCTATGTGCTTTAGGTCTGAGGAATTTATGGATTTTTTGCAATTAGCATGGCATAAATGTATCTTATTCATCCCCATACCATCCCCAAGGGAATGGACAAGATGAGTCTAGTAATAAGAGCCTTATGAAAATCATTAAACAGATCCTTGAGAAAAATAAGAAGGCATGGGATTCAAAACTATAGTTGGCATTGTGGGCAGATAGAACCATGGTTAAGAAATTCATTGGACAATCTCCTTTTAACTTGGTGTATGGGGTTGAAACTAGAATACCACACAATAATCTAATGAAAGTGTATAAATTCATTCAGGAGTATGATACTGGCATCTGTGATGAGATGCAGACTCAGAAGGATGTGTTGACCGAGCTTGATGAGATGAGGAGAGAATCTCACAAGAGAAACAAGAGGCTACAGCTCCAAGTCAAATATTTGTATGACAAAAGAGCTATTCAGAGGAAATTTGAAGTAGGGTGTATCGTTTCGATGTGGAATGCGAGATTGGAAGACAAAGCAAAGCATGGTAAGTTTCACCCCCTATGGCTTGGGCCTTATTTGATTGAAAACACTCATGGGGAAGATTCCTACTTACAGTCACTGACAGGTGAATTTCTAGAACTGCAAGTACATGGACAGTTCCTAAAACCCTATTTCTCCTTAAATAGGTTATATTTCCATGTACATTATATAGTCCTATAAATTGTGTACATATGGTTTGGTGTTTTTTCTTTCCACTATGTTTTCTCACCTTGTCCAGGTGAGCTCCTATTTTTCTTTAGTTTCTTTGTGTTTGGTCTACTTCAAACTGAGATCTATTTCTCACCATACCCACTAGGGGTATGCGTCCCTAAGCATGAACCACTGATAGAGCCCATAAAATTCTTGACATTTTAGGGTCCTTTTGTGCTTGGTACTAGCGTGTCACATGTTTCCCATAGGAAAGGTTTAAATTTTTACTTAGCTAACCTTGTTTTCAATTGCTCCATGTACAATCCTTGGATGTTTTAATTTTTTGTTGACTTTTTTTGCCCAGTTGTCAGTGATATAAGTTGTATTCTGAGCCATCATTATGCATTCCTTACTAGCCCATTTTTTTAGGTTATTTGGTCACTTCCAACCGCAAAGAATTTCAATATTTTTCTCATAGGTGACTTAAGTTTAATTCATTAGTCTTCAAGGGTAATTTTTTGTCGACCTAGTCAAGGCCCACTTTTATGACTAATTTTGTCACATATGCAGGTTTGAAGATCACCATATTATGGGATTTAATCTAAGCTACTCCTTGTTGGTTCGCACGTCCCAAGTGACAACATTTTAATTGCTACAAGGGCAATGAGATGTTGACAACTGTTAGATTGGGTGTGTGGGCCTAGCCATTACTGTCCATTCCAATGCTCAAGGTTTTAAGATCAACAGTGATGAATGAAAGCAAAAAAATGATCGCTACTGTTCCCCTCTAGCTTGCGAAGATAAGATGTAGGCTCGTTAAAAGCAGTGTGGTCCACAATAAGCTTCCACGTATGTTCTACAACTACTGATGGTTGGAGCCCACATGTACATGAAGAGGGCCCAATCAACATATTTCTATTGGCCATCTGTCCAAGCTAGAACAATGATGAAAATTCAAATGTCATTGACTCAATCTGAGTCATTCGAGATGGCCATCTCAATTGAAGATCGATGATGCACATTAAAATATATGTACACCCATTTCAATTGTTTTACTTCGCATGAGTGGGAAGTAATGGCGGAGATGACCCATAAATCTATTTAGTTGCCTTCAAAATATGTGTATACGATCAATTCTTGCTTATTTGAGATTTGAAGACATGTCTAGAGTGATACGAAGAATTGAAAAAAGTGATTTGTAGAGTTCGTCTCAACTAGTATTAGGTTTTATCACAATTGAAAGCTGTAAGTATGACAAATTTAGTTTTATGCTTTTTTTAGTTTTCTAAATTAGGGTTCATTTTCAATTTGCTTTCAGATGAGTGTGTTTTATTGGTTTACTTTAATTATTTTGAATTAGGGTTAATTATGTCTTTAAAAGGAAATATCCCTATCAAACCATTTGGAATTAGAACTTGTTCTAAGTCATAGGTTTCAATTAGGAGGTTAGTAGCTAAAAAATTTCCCATTAGAACCCTAGTATACATAAAATTCATGGCTCCCAAAGTACAAATTACCACCTCTTCGGCCTAGTCTAGAACACTTTCCCAAGATGTAATTGACTTGTTTCCCTCTACAAATAAGAAACCCAAAGGAAAATTCTTGTTCTATGACCCTACTATAAGAGAGGGAGTGATGGATAAACAATGTTTCATAAAGGATGTTGAAATTCCCTATACTAGATGGTAGATTTTTCAGCATTGGTTCAGGAACAGGAATCTTGGAGCTCCTCTCTGTAACCCTTGGAGATTAGACATGGGAAAGTTAATTGTTCCTAACTTGTATATGGATATTGATCTTTCGAAATATATCGCCTCAAGGTATGACCCAGTTTCTAGGGTGGTCAGCACATTTGATGGGAGGGATATGGTAAAGATAACCATGAAGGAAATTGAAGATGTTTTTGACTTTCATGAGTAGAATCAGGATTTTATTCCTCTAGCTATGGATGAAATTAGGAAGGAACACAATAACACCAAGGTGTTCATCAAGAAAAATATGTTTCCTTTGCATACCATTGTAACTGGCACTAGGAAGCATAGAAAGCAGATCAAGATTGGTGAGAGGGAGCTTGAACCCTTCCCAATGAGTTATTTTGTGAGTTATTTCAAGAAGACTATCTCCTTCTTGTGCCAAATCATTGGTTTATCTCCACCCAACACATTGCAGAAAGAATACGGCTATCTAGCAACACATTTGCAACACCACCCAACCTATAACATAGTCTATGATTATGGTACTTATCTGGCATAACATATCCACAATGGTTTGGTTGAGCTGAAAGAAGGGAACCAATGGGTGAAATTCTAGTGGTATTCACTATTAATGCACATGTTCTTGCATAAAGGGTAGAAGTTTTTTGAGAAGTATATAACTTTGAGAAGGAAGGAGGAAGATGTTGATCTACCTATTCAGTTTTGGACCTAAATTCTGGACAAGGATGACAAGAAATGAAATTTTTTGATTTTTCAAAATGCTTTTGCATCAAGAATAAGGGGGTCCTTGATATATGAACCACCAATAATTCCCAAGGAAATTCAGGAATTCTTGAGACCCATGGAGATGCAGGAAAACCTGAACCTGAGTCATAATTGGGGAGAATTGATTTTATATCCTAATAAAACAATTTTCAGAGTATATGGCAATAGTATGGATCCATATTTATTGCCAAGAGATGTGTCATTAAGGATAGGATTCCTTGAAATCATGAGGCAATTAGGTTCTTCACAGACAGTGCACTTACCTAATACAACAAGGAAAGGGTTATTCTTTCTAGAGTGGACAACATTTGTTGATTATGTTCTCGTGAAAGGGGCATGGAAGCAATTAGTACATCTGCTAGTGCCTTACAAGTTGGAGACTATGCGCCTAAGGAATCATGATCTTGAGGGATTTATTACCAAATTGAAAGCAGATAATAAATTTAGTAATTTTGTGCATATCTTTGATTATCCTAAAGATGTCATCAAGAATTTTTTTAGCTTTCAAGAACAAGATGAAAGGAAAGCTAAGTATCTTGGTTATAGGAAGACGGTAGAAGAAAAATGGAAGAAGGATCCCCAATATGATCCTTTTCCAAACATACCTAATGAGTTTGGAAAATTCATGTATGTTATGGATAATTTTGAAGATGTGGTTGGTGTATTTAGGGAGCAACGGGAGGTCACAGACAAAGGAAAAACAAGAGTGGTTGAAGAAGATATTGCAGTGACATTGGAAGAAAGCCCTACTTATCAACCACACAAGCAACTAAGAATCTTCTCTAGGAGGAAGAAAGCAATAGATGAAGAACAAAGCTTACCAACCCTTATAACTTCTAAAGGGCCAAAGGTAGATTCTCCTGAGAGTGCACTACCACCACCTCAAAGACAGGATCCTCTACCTATAATTGATCTTGATTCACCCCCGGGAAGTCCTACTCCTCTAGAGTAGCCACCCCTCAAGAAGCAAAGAAATAAGGCAAGAGGAGTGGTTGAATATTATAATACAGATGAAGATGACATCTTTATCACTCTTGAGGATATGCAACAAGGAATGCCTCCCCCTGTAGGAACAGTTGCCTTGAGTTCAGAACAAAATAGCATTAGGTTGGGAAAACTTGATATCAATGGTCTAAATAGTGTAGATGACTTGAGAATAGAAGCTTGTAAGGAGTTTATGGAAGATGACTCCTTTTTTGGGATGCCTACATTCAAACATTTCTAGTAGAGATCCAAAGCTGCAAAATATGCAGAGAAAGTGGCCACTGAAAGGAGTTTGCATCCAGAGTTTCCTATGAATGTCATCTAGGCCAATGTGAGGAGTATTATGAAGAATGAATTTCAAAATATTACTGCCCAGGATGGTAGATAACTTGTAAAGAAGTGTGGTGTGTTATTGCTACTATAATGGGACATTGTTGATGCTATAGTCCTAGATGCCATAAGGAGGGTTGAAAGGCCTCTAGTGCAAACTGAAGAAGAGTGGGAAATGGCACTTCAGGGTTCTGCATTTGGTGAAGACTGGGATGCATTAGCAATTTGATCATTATCCATGAGATCTAGGAAACCAATACTTGTTGAGTCATTAGATGTCAATGGACAATTACCTGTGAGGAGAGTTGTCGATACGCTAGCTTTGGAGGCAGCTGACATAGTTGTTAATGTTTCCAAATTTACTAAAGTAACTATTGAAAATATTAGCCTCGAAAGGGATGACTTTAAGAATAAGTACCATGAGCTACTCAGTGAGTATGATAATAGTCAGCAAAGGGTAGTTGTATTAGAAACTGAGATAGCATTTTATAAGTAAAGGGGAGAAATGCAAAGAGAACAAGGCCAGACCAACTCAAGTCACCCACCTCCATCGTCTCTAATTTCATCTTCCCAACCTTTACCTCAAGGTCAAACCTTAGCAATGGTGCCATATGGCTTGGGATAAGAGCCACTTTTAGTAGAGGAATCGAGCAAACTCGTTCCTAGCTCACTTGATGAACCTACAAGGGAGCAGCTTCTGCAAGTTGAAACATATAAGAAGTTGATGGAAAAGGCTCAGGATACAATGTATGAAAATATATCAAAGATTGTTCATACTATTTTGAGGCATCTAAATGAGAAGATTTAGGCCAAGCTAAATAGTGTGCATGAAAATTATGCCCTGATGATGTGAGCAATAGGGTTGTCCCAAAGAGATAAGGAGTTGGCGATGCCAATCTTGAATAAGTGGATCCCAAGGGTTGAGAGATTGAAGTTGATAGTAGTTGGAGCTAGCCAGCATGAGGATAAGTACCCTAATGTGATTCCAACCTATACATTTGTATGTGAACTAAGTGAACAAAAGTTTGAGGGATACATAGCCCCACTGGAGCAAAAGATAAGAGAATTAAAGGCTAATTGGTCAAGTATTGTACAGTTTTGTCCTCAAAAGTTACTATGTATAGAATATATGTTTCACAAGAAAGTATCAGTTGTTGATGATGTGGAATGCTGACTGGGATACTGATTCACTTTTTTCTTTGCATCATTTTGTCATCTTGATAGATGAGATGGACATTCTACAATGAAGAATATTATTCTTTTTGACATGTGATTTTTGGGAGGAAAAATTTCTCCTTACAACGAATGCAAATAATATTTGTCTCAGGTTTATTCCCTCCATTTTGACTAATAAAAATATAACTAAATTAGGGAATATGTCTTCTAGTAGTCTAATTAGAATGTTACATGTGTACATCTGACCTAAAGCTTTTTTTTGCTTCCTTGTTTTATAAAAGGGAATTCAAGGCCATTTGTGCAGGTCTTTTTTTCAATTCTAGAACTGAATTGTGAAAATTTAGAACATAGAGAAAATATGTAAAGTCTTTGTCCAATGCTTTGAATCTAGATAGAATTTTTTTTCAAATTTATGGTTCCTAAGCACATCTAAATGATAATGGAGATTTTCCAAACCTACAGTCTCTACATTTTGATTTTGTACTTGAATTATTAATGAAAATTTGGATCGGAGATCATTTCATTAATTTTCATCATTTTCATAATTTGATATGTGTTTTAGTTTTAGCTTGGGTTCATAGAATGAGTTAAAATACTCTAATCAAACCATAAATTCATGTGCAGGGTCATTAGATATGATGAGTAGTCTTTAGAATTTGGATACAGATTCGTGAATTGCAAAGTAATATCACTTAGGTCATGGGTGTTCAAAATTAAATATACCTTACATTTCAATCTACTCAGACTCTTAGCCCATAGATCATGGCACTGATCCTAACCCTTTTAAGTCTTTCTCATGGTTCTAGTTACCCGACTTGAGAACAATATTTTAAATCATCATTGACCTATCTTTATTTTGTGGTAATTTTTGTTTTTTTATATTCTCGGCTTAAGATGTATAATTCATTCAGGGAAATGCCACTTTCTTAATAATTTTGTCTTATTGGTCATTGGAGAGAATATATTTCCTTGAATTTGCAATGTATATTTGAATTGTCTGAAAGAATTGTATAATGTACATTGTGGGACCACCCTCGTGATTTTTGTAGATCCTGAAGTGCATGAGATAAAGCAATTGGTGCTATATCTCGTTCGTTGGCCACTTGTCTTGCACATATTCAAGAATTGAGTCTGGAAAACTCATAGGTAGTTGGTAAGACTTGATTGCTTCGTTGAAAACAACCAACACAATGGTTGAATTTTCTTGCTCAAGAAGTGTGCTCCTAGGTGAACTAGGACAACAAGGATTCTTATGACCATCATCGATTATATTTTCTAACAACAAAGTATCTTCTTCACAACTAGGAGAGATACTAAGAGAAGGAAAAATGTTAGTGTCATGATTACCTATGGCTATGTTATGTTGGTTATGAATATCTTGTCCACTAAGAGAGGTAAAAGGAGAGAAACAACTAGGATTCTCAAAGCTCTCATGAATTGGTTCTTCCACCAAAATATCTTATTTTCCAATAGGAGAGATATTAGGAGAAGAACAAATATGATCGTTAGGAATGTCCAAGGTTGTATTCTCTTTCACTAAAACACTCTCATAGGGAGGGGGTAGGAAATGTTTCTTAACATGTTTAAATATGTAAGACACTAAGATTGTGTGAACAAAAATGAAAAGCACTTGTAACCATTTCATGCAATGTTTTAGCAATGTGCATAATGTATATCCAAAGATGCAAAACTTTTTTATGTAATATATGAAAATCTTGAAGAATGCAAACAATGTATATCTAAGAATGAAAAGCACTTTTATCAAACTTATGCAATTTTTTATGAATAGAAACATGGTATATGCAAAAGTGAAAAGCACTATTATCCATGTTATGCAAAACTTAAAAAATGTGAGCATTTTCAAATCTAATGATGCTTTAGATTGAAATGATTTGAAAAATGACTACCCTAAATTGATGTTTTGGAACTAGATGCATAAAAAACATGTTCCCAAGATTTTCCAAACTTATAGTATATGATACTAGGAGACCTAGGAAGCATAGAAATGAGGTTTCTGACACTATATCAGATAGTGAAAAATCTAGATAGGGACTAAGTCGCCCAGAATAGAAAATTAGTCCTAGTTAGGGCTTTTTATAAGTTTTCAAAAAAAATTAATTGGTTTGGATGCTTTTTAGTATGTATGATCTGAATACTGAAATAAAATGCAGTTTTTAGATGTTTTTCAATGATTTAAAATGTAAAAAATGCAAACTATATGCACTTTCACTAATGCAAAATTTTAAAACCCTAGAATGCATATTAACTAATGCAAAATGCAATGCAATGTTAATGCAAGCTAATTATAATATAATGATGGACTCCAAAATCAGAAAATGTGATGCTCTAAGGTTGGGTTCACCAAAATGTGGACACTAATTTTGGTTGTCCAAGATGCTCTAGCACTTCTAGGGTTTTTCACCTAAAAGGAGAGAAATGGACCCAAAATGCTAATGTCTACACTCAAGATTATGCAAGTATGGATGGAATGTGTCTAGATCTAATGTTCTAAATGCAGAAAACTAATGAAATAGATCAATTATTGAATGAAAACTAAAGAAATGCAAGATGTTGGAAAACACATTTTGACATGCAAACATGTGATAAATGACCTAGAAATGTAAACAAAATTGAATAGAAAGCTATGAAACATAATGTGTGCACCTGGGGGATGAAAAAGGATGGCATGAAGGTTTGGAATCCTGATAAAACTATTGTGAAATTCAACAGGGACACTTGTTCCAATCTAGGTGACTTGGTCCCAGATCTGGAAAAACTGCCCAAAAACTCATTTCTGCCAAATGGGTATCCAAATCTATAGAAACCTCCAAAATATAGGTTCAATGGGACTAAGTTTCCATTTTTGGTGACATGATCCACTTCTAAATTTTTGAAAATTTGAAAGTGGAAATAGAAGCCCTTGGTTTGCACTTCGGTTCTCCACAGGTGTATGCTTCTAAAACTCTAACTTTCAAGCTAGAAAGTGACTTTTAGTTGATTTTTTAACGTTGCAAGGAACAAGATGACTCCAATAAGTCTTCAACCTATTCTTCAATGATCTTCAAACCCTCAAAGTGCCTAAATCTGCAAACATACAAGACAAAAGAGATAAATTTTGAATGTTAGGGCACGGGGGTTTGCCTTGGTCAAACCCCTTTTTAGGTAATTAAACCAAAATGAAAAAGGAATGTAATGAAGCATGAAACAATGGAGTTATACTTTCCAAGATGATTGATCTCTAATTTTTGTAGCAAAACATGAAGAACTTTTCCTTGAATGTCCTTGAAAGCTATCTTGATGCCCTAGCTTGCTTGAGAAGAACAATGAAGATGAATGATGAAAGAAAGAGGACTGAATGAATTAGGTCAAATGAGAGGGAAAACCCTTTATTTATACACAATTATGCCATAATTTTTGAAAATATCTCATCACAGGCTGACTATGGGTCTTTAAGTAATAAAAACCTAAAAGAAATTTAAATTTATTTTGATTTTTGATCCAAATGGGACTAAGTCACCACCAATGGTGACTTAGTCAACTTGGGAATTTTTAAGTAGATGTTAGGAATTGTGATAATTTAAATAATGTTTATTGAGTTCTTCTTCAACAAGGCACTTAAGTAAGGCCTATAAGTGTATAAAGGGGCCATTTGAAGCATAAGAAAGGTGTAAATATTGATGAAAATCCTAAGCAAGTGTGAGAGTTTGTTACAAGACTTTACAAAACTTTGAAATAGGTCTTGGTAAGGTTATTTAGGTGAATTATTATATTATGGTCTTAGAAAATTGTGAAGATGTGTTACAACACCTTTACAAGACATCAATAAATGCATTTTATTCAATTTGCAAGGGCCCAAGACCCAATGTGGATGTGTAAAACACCTCACAACACTAAATCAAGGCCTCATTAAGTCTAATTTGTCATCAAGTATTCCCATATCAAGAAAATTATACACTTTTTGGTGACACATTAAGCCCCCACTTTTGTGAGAGGATGAACTTGCTTCAAACTCACACTAAAGTAGACATTCAAGAAGAGTCCAATCATACCAATGTGGATGACAAAGGATGACAAAGATCAAAGGAGGTTGCAAAAGCCCCTAGGATGAAAAATCCTAAGTCAAGCCAACATGAGTGCAAAAGGATACACACAAGGTGAATGATGTGCAACCAAACCAGATACACAATCATGCAATAGAAAGAACTGGAGGGGAGTGAAAATAAAAAGGTGGATCAAGCTTCAACTTTTTGTCCAACATATTGTGGATTAGATCTAGGCTGTTTGTTTGGAAATATGTACTCACTATGGGGCGACGAGACTTATGGCTATCTATCGGGTGAGAAGGACCAACTATACTCACTTTGGGGCCAGGGAACTTTTGGTTGTCCGTGGGGTGAGAAATCTCGAAAGGTGGCTATGGGGAAAGTTGTTCCTTGGAATGGGCTTCCTGCTCAACCATATCAAAGTTACACCTTCTGATAACTTTAATAAGGCACCAAAAAGGGAAATATTGTTTCGTGCTTCATGAGAAAAGTAAAGCTTCATATGCTTAGAACTCATGAATAAATGCAGTGGAACCATAGGCATGCAAGTTGTGTTATGCAAGGTGGCCATGTTATAACAAGAGACAAAACAAGATAGTTGAAAGTGCCAATGTGAAAGTAGATGAAGATGTATACAGAAATCCTGACAGGAATATTCAATATGAATCAAATGACTTAGATGACAATGAAGAAAAGCATAAGAAAGAAGAAGAAAAGACAAAGGAGGCTCTGGAAACTAAAACTAAAACCCCAAAGTATGTACAAGGAAATCACTCAGAAAACTAGATTATTGGAGATAAGATTAAGGGAATCATCACAAGAAGCAAAGCAGCTCAACAGCTGGTATTATTGTGTCTACTCTCAAAAACTAAGCCAAGGACTATGGAAGAAGCATGCAATGATCAAAATTGGGTGAAGGAAATGAAAGAAGAGCTTGATCAGATAGAGAAAAACTAGACTTGGGAACTTGTGTCCAGACTGGTAGACAAAAATGTAATTGGAACAAAGTGGGTATTCTGGAACAAGCTAGACGAAAAAAGAAAAGTAATGAGAAACAAGGTAAGATTAGCTTGCAAAGGTTACACTCAAATCAAAGGTATTGATTTTGAAGAGACATATTCCCTTGTTTCCCAGATGGAAGCAAACCAAATGTTCATAGCTTTTGCATCTTTTAAGGATTTCAAAGTCTATCATATGGATGTTAAATCTACATTTTGGAATGGAGAATTGAAGGAAGAAGTCTATGTTGAGCAACCAGATGGATTTAATTCCAGAAGTGACCTAGATTCTATTTGTAGGTTGAAGAAAGCTTTATACAGATTGAAGTAGGAACCTAGAGCCTAGTATGGAAGATTAGATAAGTATCTGATAAGACAAGGATTTCAGAAGGGATCTATTGATAGTAATTTATACTATAGAATTTACTTAGATCAAACATTGATTGTTGTGGTTTATGTTGATGACATAATCGTGGGAGGAAATGATATGTGAAGAAATTTTGTAGATGAAATGCCGAAAGGATTCAAAATTTCTATGATAGGTGAGTTAAATTTCTTCCTTGGACTACAAGTAAATCAAAACAACAAAAGAATTTTCATCTCTTAATCTAAGTATACCAAAGAATTATTGAAAAATTTTGGGTTGGAGAACTCCAAACTAGTTTGTACACCTATTGTTACCAGATGCAAGTTGACAAAAGAAGATGATTCACCTAAAGCTGATGCAAGTATGTACAAGTCAATGATTGGAGGATTTTTATAGTTGAATGCTACTAGACCAGAAATTATGTATGTTGTTTGTTTAGCAACTATATTTCAACAAGAACCAAAGGAATCACATGTTAATGTAGTAAAAAGGATCTTTAGATATTTGAAGGGTATAGAAGATATGGGGTTATGGTATCCAAAGGACTTGGATTTCACTTTGATAGCTTATACTGATGTTGATTGGGTCGGATGTGTTGATAATAGGTAAAGCACAAGTGGTGGAGCTTATTTTCTTGGCTCCTGGTTGGTTACTTGGTCAAGTAAGAAACAAGATTTGGTATCTTTATCTACTGTTGAAGCTTAATACATTGCAGCATCCTCATGTTGCACTCAAGTATTGTGGATAAAACAAGCATTGAAGGACATTGGCATATCATTTGATGAACTGATCTCAATCATGTGTGATAATACCAGTGTAATAAACATTTCCAAGAATCTAGTACATCACTCCAGGATGAACATATATCCACTAGCTATCACTTCTTTAGAGAGAAGGTGTTGTAAAATGAGGTAAGACTTGAATATGTACCTACAAAAGAGTAGATTGTAGATATTTTCACAAAACCATTTAGCGCAAATAATTTTGAGTATCTTTGGTAGAAGTTAGAGGTTTTCCCCCTCCTATTCTACAATAATTTACACCAGGGTGTGCATTGGTCCAAGGTATTATATGCTTACTCTTATCTAGATCAATGTTGGGTGGCTTCCTCATAGGGGAGCGGAGTAAGTTTTTTAGGGAGAGTTTTTTCCCTTTGTCCTTAATTTCAAAGGGGGAGAAGAAAAGAAGGTCCTTGATGTTGTTGATGTTGACATTGAGTTGTTTGGTTTGTTGTTGATAGATGTTTCCATCAATGAAAAAGGGGGAGATTGTTGGAATTTTTTGTTATTGATTGTTGTCATTAATGGTTGTCATTGATGTTAACATACCTTGGTTGATTTATTGTGATGCTTTGGTGATCCAAATTGGCGTGCTTAAAATGTTCTACTATGGTGATCTATCTTTGGTTGTGCTTGTCCTAGTCTCATTAATTTTTCATCATAATGAGATACACTCTTATGGGTCTGGACCGATATGGAAATTGGTTAATGTGCTTTGGAACATTGTTTTCATTGTAACATGTATATTGTAATCCTTGCTTTTGGATATCATGTAGCATGTTGATTTGAGCAAGGAGGTTCTAATTGGTCCATGTTTCATTCCTTTCCACCATGGGAATGTTTTGCGGTGACCTAATTCAAATTGTGTTTGGCCGACTTAGGAGATTATAAAGACATTATGTTTGGCTGACTAAGGAGATTATGAAGGCATGAAATGGTATAATTAAAAGTTGATTTTGTTCAATGAAACCAAACGTGATGAATGCAAATTTGAAAATTCAAACATTGTGAAGTATGCAAAAATATATGACCGAAGGCAACAAACAATGATATTCTATTTGATGTCATCGTTGGTGATAGTTATTTCAGCGATGGATTCCCTTTCATCATTCTTTTGGTAATGAGCCATTTTTTGTTGGTAGTGAGCCTTTCTCTTTTGGTAGTGAGCCTTTTTATCTTTGGCTATAATAGTTGAGAAGTGAGCCCACAGGAAGTGAGCCTTACCTGCAGTGAGCAATTCAGTAGTGAGCCCTTGTAAAAATCACCTTAACTAGTGTTCTATAATTGAGAATTAGCATTCTCTATGGTTTTTCCCTTCTTGGGTTTCCATGTAAATTCTGGTGTTCATTGTGCATGGTGTTGTGTGCTTTCATGTTCATATCTGTTAGATTATTTTATGATTGATTTAAGTTTTCTCTAGATTAATTAAAGTGAAGAAAATTATTTTATAATAACTAGTTCACCCCCCTCTCAATTATTTGTACTATTCAACAATGACTAGCCCCTTATGGTTAGGATTCCCCGTTAACCCATCACTAAATATTTTCCTTGTTACTTTGGTCTTGGGATTTAATATTTTATAAAGTTGAAAATTTAAAATATTTGGCCTTTACATCCTTTGCATAAAATGGTTTAATTCCTTTTATGCCCTTGTCTTATGTTGTTCCTAGTCAGTCCACTCTTTAAAACAACATATGAGCACCTGCAAAATTGATTCACTTAAGTTCCCTATTATTTCTTTGCCCATAACCCATCATAGATTGCCTTTGAACTGCTTTCCTTGAATTAGTGATGAGAAATGAACTATTTTCCTAAATTCCTTTGTATCACTCATTGCGAATTGGTTTTAGACCTTGAGTTTCACATTAGCAATGTGTGATGTGAGTGTTTTCTTCGCTATCACTGGTTGCTTCTCTATTAGTAATTGCTTATAAGTTTTGAGTTTTGAATTGGTGATGCACGATGACCTTTTAAACCCTTTGTATTTTCTTCCATCACTCATTGTAGATAGTTGCATGCTTATCTTTTTTAAAAGTAGTGATCAACGATGAGGTACTTTTTCCTAATGTTCCATTGCTGATTTGAAGTATTACTAAGGGTGATTATTCTAGTGCCTTTGATCTTGAAACTTGTACACATGGCTAAATCATGTTCCACCACCACTTCTCTCCCATTGCTAATGTGACCAAGATGTTGAGATATGAATTAGTGATGTGTGATGGGAAATGATTATAGTCAAAGGAGGACATTGATCTAATGGTTGAGATCGTATTATGCATGTTCTTTACATTGTAGATAGGACACAATAAAGAAAATGAACATTGGTGATGAGTGATAGACTATTAATTCTATTACCCATCACACCACCTTGAACCATCGCGGATGCAAGTGAAATTCTAAAGACTATATTAGTGATAAGTGATGGCATATTCAATTGAATATTCTTCTCATTGCTAGGTCCTAAGGCATCACAAATTCATCCAGGGGAGCATAAATCAAAGTAGTGATGCACACTTTCTTCCAAACAAAAGGTGACTAAGGAAAATAAAGGCATTGTGGCAGCATCCAAGGGGCATTTCTAAATGAAAAAATGAAAGGAGCAAGATGAAAGGAGAGCCATTGATATGGTTTTAAAACAAATTGATCAACGACCAACATTTGAACTCAAACGACTAAGTGTCAGCTCGCTCGCGTGAGATTTCTATCAAACAATAATGATGATATGCTCCATCCTATGGCCATAAAGAAGGTATTTGGCTTGTTTATTCCCACAATTGTAACCATTCAAGAGCAGAAGTAATCGAGTTTGAGAGAATTGTGTGAGGAGCTCTGGAAAATAGTTGTAGAGGGAATTAACAACAAAATTCCATTTGGGTAAGAAAATAATCTCACTTCTTTGTGTCAATTGCATTAAATTGGGTTGGTTTGGAGAGTAAATAAATATTTTGAAAGCTTTAGGCTCCTAGGGTTTACTAGGTTTTGTGTATCATGCATTTTCAATCAAGTTAGTGAGAATTGTCTAAGATCTGGGAGGGTTTTATTTTGCAAATTTGTTTCTTTAGAATAGAAACTAGTAGATCCTTTCCGTGAGTTGAAATTTGCAAAGCCTAGTCCTTTTATACCGTGAAAATGAGTGAACCCAATGGGTCTAGCATTAGACCAGAGAGAGAACCCAAGTAGAAGAGGGTTAAAAGACCTAAAACCTAGGATGTTACATCCACACCTAAGCTATATGTACTAGAAGCACTTGCAAATCGAAAAGGTGAGTAGAGAAATCATGCTAGATTTATGGAGGGTGCCTCTTAGGATGTAAATGAGGGAGGGCCACAAATTGGAAAGAGACCCACAAGGTAGGATGTTGTGAACAGTAGGTTAATTGATCTTGTTGGTGGATTTGGAGAGGTCCCTCAACCACAGAGTGGATGGGAGCTATTTTTATATGCTTTTAGCAAAAGATATGTCAAATGATCGGTTAGACACCTATGGGGTTTCAACCTTGGGAGGCTTGTAGTGTCGAATGTGTTTATGGAAGTGGATGTAATGGTGGAATTAGAAAAACATTATGTTCCCAAGGACAAGAAGATAAATAATGAAAATGGGACTTTAATCCTTGAGGTGAGAAGGGACAAAATTATGGAGGTGTTCAAATTTAACCCCAATTATATAGTCAACATCAAGCATGTATATTTCTATAATGAATATGAGTAGAACAGATATGGGTACAGGAAGAATGTGCTTACCAAGCACAAAAATATGATAAAGGAGGATTTGGTCCTAAGGACTTGAAGCCCTTTAAGTGTGAAGAATTTGCAAATTACTTCAAGAATACCTACTATTATTTGAATCAGGTTTTGGCTCATAGTTTTGATGCAAGAATAGCTACTAACCTATTGATAATGGTAATAGACATACACAGTTATAATTTCAACAAGGGAATTGATAACGCTACCTACATTGCAGAGAAAATGCATAAAGGATTTATCAGTTTGAAGGAGGGAAATTTTTCATTATCCTTCC
The DNA here is from genome assembly GCA_007258455.2 of Sequoia sempervirens. Lineage (NCBI taxonomy): Eukaryota > Viridiplantae > Streptophyta > Pinopsida > Cupressales > Cupressaceae > Sequoia > Sequoia sempervirens. The sequence goes on from VDFB02000363.1 coordinate 1,285,514, forward strand.
CACATTATTCTTTGTTAATGCACAAGCTTCTACATGTTAGACAAGAAAAATGGAAGAAGAAGTTGAAGCTAAGGTAGCTGGATGATGAAAATAATCTTTTACCTACCTAAATGTGGACACATATATGGGACCAGAATTGTCCCCATTCAAATTATTTGTTCTTTTGCAATGTCATCATATATGGTATTTTGGAGAGATTGGGTGTGCTACCTATTTACAAACTTTCAAGAGTTATCTAGGATATCATCAGCCCCAAGGATTAAAAGGAACACAAGAATATCACAACTGGATTGATTGGTTCCTACATTCAAAGTATACTTTAATCAAGTCCTATGGATCCAAGGTGGCACCACATTATTTACCCTTCTATGTCTCAGATAGGTTGGAATTCATAGAATTAATGTGGCAACTTGATTTTATGGATAAGGAGTTGTTCAGAACTCCTAGGAAAGGTTTTGTGGTAGTGCCACAATGTGATTTTTCTCATTTCAAATCCACTACCAAGGAGGCATATGAGAAGTTTGGGATAGTGGTGAATAACCTCAGGTTTCCTATTGATGAGGTTAGGAATTTTGATCTATAAGGTTTTGTAAATGGTATGAGGAAAGAAGGTTTTATCTGGATTTTCCCATAAATTCATGTACACAGATGATGTGTTAAGAAATTTGACAAGTGATGGAGTAGTCACATCAAGGAAGAAGGAATGGACTACTATCTATGATACTAAAGAGGAAATCATAAAAATAAATGCATTTTATGTGAGTCCATATGATGAAATTGAGGACCCTCTAGAGAAGGCTATGAAAAAACTGAATGATTATAAAAGTGGAGAGTTTAAGGTCAAAGTTAAAGAAGCTAATAAAAGGGCACAAGCTCTTTTAGAGCAACAACCCCAAGCCATGGATGTTCCTAAGTAGCCTACAAAGTTTCAGGGAGGGGATGTTCAAGAAATTGGGGAAGAGAAGATGGTGGAGCATGTTCCTGGTGATGAGGAGGTGGAGAGGACATTCCCTTCTCCCAAAATTAATGATGCTCTTGATTCTAATGTTCCACAGGATAGAGTTGTGAAATGGCAATATAATGAGAAGGTTGATGATGATCCAAGGATCAAGTCCTATGATGAATTTCTTGCAGATGATGCCATTTTGCAAACCAGAGAGTTTAAGGAGTTCATAATACAGTAGAGGAGTAAGGACATAAAGCAAATAATTGAGCAAGTTAGAGCTAGTATGGACCCCTCTCAGTAGGAGGAAGCAGAGGAAGAGAAGATCATGGCTGAGATAGCAGCCATTACTCCTATTGAAGCTAGAAAATTTTTCATGAAGAGTGGAATAATATTGCTTCTAGGATGCACTCTCACCTCGTCCATTGCACTTGATGCAATAAGAAGAGATCCACAACCTTCTATATCAGAGGATCACTTTGACAACCAGGTGTTTTGATCATGTTATAGTCCTAAATTGCATACTCTTGCAATTTGGTCTATGGAACCTAACATTGGGAAGCATGAAGTTGTCAAATCAATTGAAGAAGTCATTGGCTCAATGGTAGTAAAGAGGTTTGTAGACATAACCCCAGTTCAAGATGCAAAATTGACTATGTGCATTGCAATGCTTAGTGTTGATACTACACAGACCTCTCAAAAGAAATATGATGCATTGTTGAGAGAGCATAATCTCCTCTTGGATGAAATTAATAAGATGAGAGCCACAACACAAGCAACTCAGTCAATAAGGGAATTTTCTTCACCCTCCTCTTCATCTTCCTCCTCAGATATGTCAGCTCAAGACAGGGAAACCTTGGCACTAAGGATTTAGAGCTTGAAGAATGAATTGTAAATGGAGAAAGACAATGTCAAGAAATCCAAAATGGAGACAATCAAAGTGGCCAATGTTATTTTTGATGATGTGTTAAAATATAGAGTGAAAAAGTTGGTAAACAAAGTTGATAATGTTTGGGATGCATACAAAAATATTCATAAGGAAAATGTGAAATACTTGCAAATTCAAAAGGAATTCCAGACTGAGTGGAGTAAGTGGAGCATTGGGGTGGGAACATTGAAAGAGATAATGCCTCAGATGCAAGAAGACCTTGAAGCTCCCACCAACATTCCATATTTATTAAAGGTAATTGATCTAGTGAATTAGATCACAACTTTTCATGGAAAGTTGGGAATGTACCTCTAGAAAAAATTGAGACTAATTAGATAAATGGAAGGGAATGGTATGCCTAATATATTGGATGATAAGGGTGAACTGAAGGAGTTTTCTAAATGGAAGGAAGAGTTGGGAGATCTTCTCCCTCATTCTTAAGATAATGCTTAGTGTTACTAACTACTTTATATTGAATCCTAATATTGATAATATGATAGGAGTTGAAATTAGAATGTACACATTCATTAAAGAGGCCAAGGCTCTGGTTGATGCAAGGTACAATCAACATAGCAAAAAAGTACAAAAGTTGTTAGATATGTAGTGGCCGACTAAGGAGGATTACAACACATGGCTTGAAAATTTACATATTAAGCCTATGTTAAAGTATTGCAAAATGTTATATCCTCTCAATAATGAAAATTGGTGATAAATATGATGAGTAACAAATGGGAGAAATATAACGCATATCTTGGAACCAATGCAGATTAGGATTTTGATAAAGTATGGATAAAATATTATTTTCTTCCCAACATAAAGGTTTATGAAAAATCTGTTGACATGGATGGGTCTGCTTCTCTCTTTTCAATTACTTTTCTTGTTTTAAAATTTTTGTTGATTGGACACATGCATTTAGAGAACAATTTTGTCTCATGAAGAAGATAGTTTGGTTATGATGTAACGATGAAAGATTCCTTTTGGAAGGTGGAAAAATATTCTTTATCAAATGCAAGAAAAAATTGTCTTATATGTTTTCCCCCTCATTGAAAGTCCAAATATAACTGCCTAGGGAAGTTTTGAAATTGAAATGCAAATGAATGTCAAATGAAAAATGTGACTGTAAGTGTAATTTGGCTTGAAGATTTTGGCTCCCATGTTTCTATAAATGGGAATTCAATGCCAATTGCATGGGTCTTTGGTGGGAGAAATTTTTGAACTCATGTAATAGCAATTTTGCAAATCAAGCACAAAGGAATAAAATAGTTTTGAGTCTAGGGTATGAATTCTAGTCAATAACAAGCATAATAGTTTTATAGTAGTAATGGCATATGAATGAGAATTGCAAATTCTAGAATAAATTTTCTCCTGTGTATTTTATTTTTCAAATTATGAATAAAATGATCAAGGATCTTTTATTTGTCTTCAATCACTTTGGTTGAATGTATGGTTTTTTTTATGCTTTAGTTAAAAGAACTAATTAAATGCTTTAATGAAATCATAGGTTTGTGAGATGGAGTTCAAGGATTACTAAGTATCTTGTATTTTTGGATATCTTGATTTGTGTATTGCAAAGCAATATAACAATAGTCTATAAATGTTGAGTTTAATTGCTAATGTGTTACAATTTGTTGCAAATGTGAATCTGTCACCCTGGGATAAGACACTATTCTATTAATTTGGTCAACTTTGGTGTCAATGAGTTGGACATGCCTATCAAAGAACACAATCTTAATTCAAATTACTCACACACTTTAAATTGCAGTAAAGTTTTATGAGGTACTACCCATTCCTTGTTTTAGATAGTAATTTGTTAGAGGATTAGCCAAATTATTGAAGAATTGTATCTAATTGGAATCTTGTAGGAATCTATCTATTAATCATAATGTTCATGGTAATATGACACAAGAGTATCATATAAACATTGTAAGGATCACCCTCTTGGGTCTCATAGAGGTCAAATTGAAGAGGTAGAAGCCTAGCAAGCCTCTACCTATTCATTGGCCAATCCTTGAGTTTACTGATCATTGAATTATGGCAGATTCATAGGCAATTGGTGAGATTAAGTTTGGTTCTAAAAAAATAACCAAGAATGTGCATGCTATTTGACCTTCCACATGCAATTTGTATTATCATAATGCACAACAATGAATGTTGCTAACCATAATGCATAAATAAGCAAACTAGGCATACCATATGGGCTTCATGCACACTAGTCATAATGTGCACTTTGCACAAAAGCAATAACACTCATATGATATTGTCATATATGTCAATCAACCTTGACCCACACCAAACTTTTTATATCACAATTGTTGTCGTATATGCCATTCAACCTAACACAATTGAGGTTTTGTATTTGGTAAGAATTTGTGCTGGAAAAGATAGTGAGAGATGATGCTTAAGGTGGATTTGAAAAAATGAAGTTGTTTTCCTAAGCATTGAAAACTCTATCAAACAAAGGGATGTTGTTGTCCTATGCATTGAAATTGAAGCAAAAAAATTGAAGACTAAAATTAACCACTTAGAAAAGGAATGAAAAGATAAGAAGAATATTTTATCATCAATGAAAAGGAGGTTATTTTGCTCTAAAAATAGTTCCAATGCATCTAGATGGGTACGTTTAGGCTAGGCATGGTCATTTTTCGAACCCAAACATGCTGAAATAGTTCAAGCTACATTGGACTAACGATATCCATTAAGAGTCCAAAGTGCAAAAAGGCAACAATATTTGATGGGCTATTACTCAAAAATTGTGATGCTTACAAACTCTCTCTGAGGCTACAAGATTGTACTAGAACCCTCTTCAATAACCTCTCTTGGTTTTTTCTATCTTGGAGGCGTTTTCCCATGGTGATGAGTTTTTAGTTGAGGAAAAAGTTGTCAAATGCAAGAAATGTAAAGTTTCAAAGTGGTGCAACTTTCATTCTACAACTCGTACAACCAAACTAACTATTCCAACATGTCTAGATGGGTAAATTTGCAGTAGGAATTCTCCTCTTTTGCACCCAAAAACACCAAATCACTCCAAGCTATGGTCAACCGGCTCGATCCCTTAAGAGTCCAAAGTGCAAAATGGTTGCAATATTTGATGAGCTATTACTTGGAAATCATGATGCTTACAAACTCTTCATCTAAGGCTATGGGATTGTTTTGGGACCCTCTACAATAACCTCTCTCAATTTTTTCTATTTCAAAGGAATTTTCTCGTGGTGACAAATTTTTAGTTGAGGAAAAAGTTGTTAAATGCAAGTGGTGTAAAGTTGCAAAGTGGTGCAAATTTTATTTTGCAACTCATACAACCAAACCGACTATTCCAACACATCTGGATGGGTATGTTTATGCTAGGAAGGGTACTCTTTTGTACCAAAATACGTCAAATCACTTTTAGCTACATTCAACCAGATCAATCCCTTAAGAGTCCAAAGTGCAAAATGGTTGCAATCTTTGACGAGCTATTACTCTAAAATTGTGATGCTTACAAACTCTTTGTCTAAGGCTATGTCATGTTGGGACCCTCTACAATAACCTCTCTCTATTTTTGTTATCTCAGAGGTGTTTTCCCATGGTGATGAGTTTTTAGTTGAGAAAAAACTTGACAAATACAAGTAGTGTAAAGTTGCAAAGTTGTGCAACTTTCATTCTACAACTCGTACGACCAAACCAACTATTACAACTTATCTAGATGGGTATTTTTATGCTAGGAATGGTCATCATTTGCACACAAATATGCCAAATCACTCCAAGCTATGTTCAACCAGCTCAATCCCTTAAGAATTTAAAGTGAAAAATGACTGCAATCTTTGATGGGCTATTACTCGGAAACCATGATGCTTACAAACTCTTCTTCTGAGGATACGAGATTAGGTTGGAACCCTCTACAATAACCTCTTTCAACTTTTTCTATCTCTGAGGAATTTTCCTATGGTGATGATTTTTTTGTTGAGGAAAAAGTTATCAAATGCAAGCAATGTAAAGTTGCAAACTGCCTCAACTTTCGTTCTACAACTCATATGACTAAACGAATTATTCCAACATGTCTTGATGGGAATTTTTTCACTAGGCATGTGGTCATCCTTCTTACCCAAACATGTCGAATCACTCCAACCTACATTCAACTAGATCAATCCCTCAAGAGTCTAAAGTACAAAATGGTTGCAATATTTGATAGGCTATTACTCGAAAACTATAACACTTACAAACTCTCCATCTAAGGCTATGAGATCATGTTGGGACCCTCTATAACCTCTCTCATTTTTTGATATCTCTTAGGCATTTTCCAATGGTTTCAAGTTTTTAGTTGATGGAAAAAGGGTCAGATGGATACAGTGTAAAGGTGCAAAGGGGTGTAACTTTCGTTCTACTCCTCATGCAACCAAACCAATAGTTCCAACACATTTAGAATGGTGGATTTATTCTAGGCATGGTCTTGTTTCACACCCAAACACAATAAAACAATATGAGCTACATTAGACCGATGATTTCCCTTAGGAGTCCAAAATGCTAAAAGGCAGCTCAATCTTTGACGATCTATTACTTGGAAACCATGTCACCTAGAAACAATCCATCTAAGGCTATAGGATCATGTAGGGCCACTCTACAATAACCTCTCTTGGTTTTTGATATCTCTAAGGCATTTTCCCATGGTGTCAAGTTTTTAGTTGATTAAAAAAGAGTCAAATGGATGCAGTGTAAAGATGCAAAGTGGTTTAGGGTTCATTTTGGTCCTCGTGAATAAGTGAATAATTGAATCATTTACTCAAACACAATTAAGTCATGAACTGCACACATTAATACAAAGTATACACAGGAAAACATGTAGGTCATAAAGTATACATTGGAATACTCATAAGTCACAAACTATACACATAAGTTGTAAAGTATACGCTTGAATACACATAAAGTATACACAATACGCATGATATCATCATTCAAGAATTGCTATAAAATATAGGATTTATAGAATTCCACATAGGCATACAACAAACAACCCTAATACATAGTCATTTCCTAGTAGGGGAAGAAAATAGATCACATGTTTCCTTTGTGGTTGACTAGATGGAGTTTTTGTTGATTCTTTTCTCTTTCTAATGTTCCCACTAGTCCTCCTCTCTTTACTCATATGGAGATACAACTGATAGACTAAGAAGTATATACATTAATATATAGAAATTGAAAATTGTGGAATGGCATATAAAAAAATAATCACAAACAAATAATCATCACTCTTCCACAATAGTAGCATGCTGACATTTTGGAGTGAAAGTGATCAATGCTCATCACACTCTTCCATAGTCTTACCTTCAGAGTATCGAGTAATGCTTCATGATCAACACTACTAATTATCCATAGTTCCTTTTAATTTTGGACTAGCATATGATGTCTCAATAACTTTAAAAAAAATTCTATAACAAGGTGTGAATACATGAGAATGGTTTTGTGTTTCTGTTTCTCATTGTCTTCAAATGTATGTATGTTGTTCTTTCTAATCATTTATGTTTGCAACCAAGTTCCAAAAACAACAACTAAACCTATATGATCATAATTTTTTTATCAACAACTAAATATACTTAGAATAAAAAATCTATATTATTCTAAACAACCTAAATGATCATGAAATGGTAATGCAAACTAGAAAAGATGCTTAGAATAACAAATCTATATTATTCTAAAAAACCTAAATGATGATGAAATGGTAATGCAACCAAGTTCTAGAAACAACAACTGAACCTGTAGGATACATGAACCCATCATCATCTGTCATCAGTTGTGTTAGCTTTTTCTTTCCCTATACACATTGTACCAACCAATAGTTTGATCCCTCTTCATTCCCCTATGATGCTAAAACTTCATAGACATGTCCTGGGTGTACAAGATCTAAAAAATGGTCGTAATCAAGTGAACTTTCCATTTCATCTTCTAGAGAGGATTGTGATATAGATAAATGGGTTAGGTACTATGGAATCCATGTATGTACCCACTCACTTGACTCACATTGATCCCAATCACACTAAATACAATTCTAAAAAGAAAAAGAAAACTCTCATGTCCATATGGTCCAAGCACCCACATCTAAGATTTAAAATGAATGCATGAATATCTAATTGTTTTACATTCCAAATTGTCTCCCACTTTGCCCTCCTCAACCAACCGAAAGAACCTACACACTTGTGAATCAAGTGTCCCTCATGATAATGCATAAGTACACCAATGAATAATGGAATGTGCATCATTGAACGTTGCACCACCTCTAATCTTCATTTTTTCCTTAACCAGAGCTCTCTTCACACATACACCTGTGCCATCATGCTCACCTTTTCCATGCCCAGCTTAAAAAAAACTCCAAATATGTGGTATAACCTTCTCTATATGCATCCTTCTCAACTAATAAAACATAAGAGCATTCTTGAATTTCCCTGTGTAGTTATCTGACCAAATGAGATGTTGACCCATTGCAATACCTTTTTCCTACAAGAACTCAAAAAAAAATTCAAAACAATGTTGTACAAACTCAGATGAATGAGATCTATCATCACTCATGTAAAAATGGTACTCCCTGATTATATTCTTGTCATCTTTTGTACTATCAGGGGCATGTCTATATGTTATGTGGACAAAAATAGCAATTTGAATAGAATTATAATATTGTGATTGTACTTCATTTTGTGGTTGCAATGTGTAATTTTTAGCAAAATCAACTATAGATACAATAGTTTCAATTGGGAAAGAGTCCTTACACATCCTAAATTGTCGATCCAACCACTACGACCTATGGCTATACCTTGCATACTTATAGAAACCATTTTTCTTAAAATTAGAAATAAAATCAGCAATACTTACCTCTCTTGTAACCAACTCGCATCTAGAACCTTCAGCTCCACTCTTCAATATGTATTTGACAGTCTCAAAGCCTTTTTTCTCAACAATCTTGTTACCAAAATCATGATCATTTCCCTCATGAAATCATATTACATACTTCGATAAATTACCACATTGCAAATACATTTCATTTAAACAATCATTTCTATAAAATAAGCAACCATTACCTCTAACGCATAAAAATGAATCTAACAAGTCCCTGGATGACTTGGGAAGTCGCATTTCATGAAACTCCTACAATATTTTGTCAGTATACATAGTAGAATGAATATGGCATGATAATTCATGATACATTGATAACTCAACATGGTATTTACAACATGTATTATGAACATTAATAGGTCCAAAATAAAATGGCTTGCAAGACTCAAAATCCCTTTGTGAGATTTGAAAATTTGGATGTTCTTGACAAAATTGTTTATACAAAATTGTTTGGCTACATTCCAAGAAATGTTTAGGATGCAATGTACGATCTCGATTACCAATTCGTAACATTAAAAAATCATTTACATTTGGTGATACTCTAGATTGACAGATCCAAAATTGTTCAATTTGCATATTTACATTACCAGTTAGCTTCTTATCAACATGTGGAAGCCTCCGACTAAACTCCCATGTATCATTTGGAAGAGGAATATTGAGTCTTCCTCTTCTTGAGAGTACTCTATTCAACGTTTTTATGATTTAGATTTAAATCAATACAAGTTTGTCTCATTAAATGAGCCTTTCTCAAATGATGGCTTACTAGTGAGGTTGTGATCACTCTACAAGTAGCCCTTTTATCTTTTTCCTTACTAGTCTTTCCAACAGAAGTTAGATAATTAAAAAGATTTTTTACAATAATACTATTTTTCTCTAATTTTTTGGTGACACGAATCTTCAATTTTCTTAATAATGGTATCATTTTGTAAGACTTTATCAATTGCACAAAAAGTTGACATTGTTCGGTTAATGTCTTATCAGAAAAGTATTCATTGAACATATTGGTAGACAAACCATTCGTTGTGACCTTTTTCCTTGAATATTATCTATTATGTTCTCATCTATTTCAAGCAACCATTTAGGGGTTCTTATGTAATTAGGTGTTACATAAGGTTTATTTTCATTATTTAAGTTGCAATGCCTTTATAGTTTCATATCTTGCATTGTTTGTTGGGCAAGTGAGAGTGGAAATTTTTGGTGAGAAGGTGACAAAGTGTGTAGTATGTTTTGTTTTAAGTGTGTTCTTTAAGGATATAATGGATTATCAACCATGTAAATTTTAGGTGCATCTAAATTCGTAACCATGGGAGAGGCCTTTTGAGGGTTACTTGGGATGGGAGGATTTAGCTATCATGTTTAAATTGAATTTCCCAAGGGTTGAAGAATTTGTCTGCACAGTCATCGATTTCCATGTCATTAGCCCCAAAGCAAAAAGGATTCTCCAACCATCTCAGCTGTTGTCAATTTTCCTCTCAAATTTAATGGATTTTTGTGAATCTTTAGGTGATATATAGAGAATAGCATGGAAATTTGTGAAGGAACAATTTCTTCAAGTAGACGCATTGCAACTGGCTATGCAAAGTTATAATTTGTTTAAGGGAAAAGGGTTCATAGGTGGGATTTTTCCTAGGAATATCCTCCAACGACAAGGGTTTCAAGAAATATATGATGGGATTAAAATGGATTTTGAGTATAACAATGACAAGATCTTTCTGAAAGCATTGAGCAAGAATTCCCAATTTATTTGCCCAGCTATTGAGGTTGATTTCAAAGAGAAATATTTTGCAATGTCTTTCCTCCATTCAAATGAATGTGTGCTCTCTATATCTAATCCATGAATGGACTAGTTAATTATGGAAAATTAGGTTTACATTTCTCTTAGTTCTCATCCTTTTTCAACCACAATGGTGGATCATGGCATTCGACTATTAGGGTGCAAGAGAAAAGGCAAGGAATTGGTTATGGATTGTGAAGAAGGGAAAGGAGAGAATTCTATGGTGCACATGGAAGATGACTAGTTTTGATCAATTTTAAGGTGTTTTTTGAATGAATTTCATGTTTTTTTTGTGAAGTTATTTACCCTCTTTTGATAATGTAAACCTGCTCTATAAGAGGTTTTCTCAAATAGCCATGTACATTATGGATAGTCTGTGCCTGAGTAAGCATATTTACAAAGGGATGTAAACATGTAAGGGTTGGTCTATGATCTAGGAGTAGTTATGGGTTTCTGTTTTATCAAGTTAGTTATCTACAAAGTTAGTCTAATTGCCAAGAATTTTGGATTTTGACAAAAAATAGCTTTTGGTATAAACATTATGTAAATATTTATTTATATATTAATATATGCTATAGGAATACCTTGCCTTTTAATTAAAAAATTTAAAAAAAAAAAATCAATAACAATTCCAACATTTTAATTTTCAAGTTCAATACATTATTAACATTTTCATTTTCAATAACAATTTCATTTTCAACAACATTTTCAATTTCAATTTCAATATGATGTTCAATATTTTCAAATTCTATTTCATCTTCACTTGAATTAACATTTAACAGTGCACAAGAAGATTCAACTTGAGTATTTTTCATACCTTGTCTTCTTTTCCTATGAATTTCTCTATCTTTTGTTCTATATGCTTTAGTTTGATCTGCTATTAGTTTCCTCTTTCCTTTTCTCTTACGACAACTACTATTCCCAATTGCACAAACAAGAAAACACACACAAATGATTGTAAAAGTTAATAAAGTGTAAAAGAGTCTCCCAAAAGTTGAATTTTGTCTGATACAGACAGAAAGCATGAGATTTCAGCGATAGAAGGAATGTGGAGACCATTGGAATGCTCAAAATGGTCCCATTTTTGTTTTTGATATAACTTAGTAAATGGATATCCATTTCTAACAGATATCCATTATGTTTTGCACAATATACCTGCCAATGCTCATGCTTCTATCTTTTTAACTTATAGCAAACAAAACAGATATCCGTTTACTTAAGTTTTAAGAATTATTATTAGCATAATATTATTAATATATTATATATTATGATATATATATATTATATATTAATACACTAAATTAATTTATTATATATATTTATATAATATATATTATTATTAAGGTAAATATTAAATTAATATATTATATAGTATATAAATTATATTATATATTAATACCTCTCTCTCCCTCTCTCCCTCTCTCTCCTCTCTCTCTCTCTCTCTCTCTCTCTCTCTCTCTCTCTCTCTCTCTCCGTCCCTCCACTCCCTCTTTCTCCTCAAGTCTCTCACTACTCTCCCTCTCTCTCTCCACTCCCCACTCTCCTCTCTCTCTCTCCCCCACTCCCTCTCCCTCCCTCCCTCTCTCTTCCTCTCCTCTTGGTCCCTCCACTCCCTCTCTCCCTCCCTCTCTCTCCCCTCTCTCTCTCCCTCTCTCTCTCCTGAGGTCTCTCCTCTCTCTCTCTCCAATTCTCTCCCTCTCTCTCTCCCTCTTAGGTCTCTCCTCTCTCCCACTCTCTCCCTCTCTCTCTCCCCCACTCTCTCTCTCCCTCTCTCTCTCTCCCTCTCCTCCTCTCCTTTCTCCCTCTCCCTCTCTCCTCTCCCATTCACTTTCTCCGTCCCTTCCTCCCCCTCTCTCTCCCTCTTAGTTCTTTCTCTCTTTCCCTCTCTCTCCCTCTCTTTATCTCTCTCTCTCTCACTCACTCTCAAGTCCCTCCCACTCCCTCTCTCTCTCCATCCCTCTCTCTCCCACTCTCCATCTCTCTCTCCCTCTCTCTCTCAAGTCTCTCCCTCTCTATCTCCCACTCTCACTCTCACTCTCTCCCTATCATCTCTCTCTCTCTCCCTCCCTCTCTCTCCCTCTCCCTCTCTATCTCCCTCTTCTCTCTCTCCCACTCCTCCTCTCCTCTCTCCCTCCCTCTCTCTTTCTCCAGGTCTCTCCTCTCTCCCTCTCATTTCTTTCTCTCTCCCACTCTCTCCTCTCTCCCTCTCTCTCATCTCCCATTCCTCCCTCTCTCCTCTCTCTAAGTCCCTCTCTCCCCCTTTTAACTTATATATATTAATATTATTATTATTAAGGTATATATTATATAATATATAATTTATACTATATATTAATATATATGCATAGGGGAAGCTTCAAATCGCATACAATAAATAACGAATATCTATTACAAATGGATATCCATTAGCATTCAATTTTTATAAACCAAATAACACATAAAACCAATATTATGTATTATCAATATATAATAAATTATGTATTATATATTAATATATCATAATAAATTATATATTATATACTATGATATATTATATAATATATTATATATAGTATTATTTAATATATATACTTTATATTATATATTATATTATATATAATATATATTTTATACTGTATAGTATATACATAATATATTATATATCTTATACTCTCTCCCTCTCTAGCTCTGGCACTACTATTGATATCCAACTTGTATTTTGTATTGAACTTTTAAACATAGTAATTAAGCATTTTGTTATCAAAATCCTGACCTCCTAAGTGCATATCCCCTCAAACGACCTTGACAGAAATGTTAACCTTTTGAACAGAAAGAACTAACACATCGAATGTACCTCCACCCAAATCGAAGACAAGAACGCTTCTTTCTCCAAAGAATAAATCATGGAAGCCATAAGTTATATCTACAATCATTGACTCAATAATTGTTCGCATGAAATTGAGGCCTGTAATCTTACTAGCATCCTTTGTGGCCCTCTTATGTGCATCATTAAAATAAGCAGGCACAGTATAATAACCACACTCTTCACCTTGCATTAAAATAAGCAACATGGATGAGATCTCTTTAGGCATAAATAACTCTCTCTTAGGTCCTTCCCACTCCCTCTCTCTCAGGTATCTCCCACTCCCTATCTCTCTCTCTCGGATCTCTCCCTCCCACCCTAACTAGATAACTCTCTCTGCCCTCTCTCCCTCTCCCTTCCACCCTCTCTCTCTTGGGTCTCTCTCTCTCTCAAGTCTCTCTCCCACTCTCTCTCTCCCTCTCTCCCTCTCAAGTCTCTCCTGTACTCTCTCTCTCTCAAGTCTCTCTCTCCCTTCCTCTAAGGTCTCTCCCTCCCTCTCAGGTCTTTCTCTCTTTCTCTTTCTCTCTCACTCTTAGGTCCCTCTCACTCCCTCTCTCTCTCAAGTCTCTCCCTCCCTCTATCTTTCTCTCTCAGGTATCTCCCACTCCCCTCTCCTCTCTCTCTCTCTCTCTCTCCTTGTTCTCTCCCTCCCTCTCTTTCTCTCCCGAGGTCTCTTTTATCCTCTCTCCCTCTCAAGTCTCTCTCTATCCCTCTCTCCCTCTCAAGTCTCCTTGAGCCCTCTCTCTCTCTCCTTCTCTCCCTCCCTCTTTCCTCTCAAGTCTTTCTCTCTCTCCTCTTAATCCTCTCTCCCTCTCAAATCTCTGCGCCTCCCTCTTGGGTCTGGCTCTCTTCCTCCCTCTTGGGTCTCTCTCTCTCTCTCTCTCTCTCTCTCTCCTCCTCTCTCTCCTCTTTCCTCTCAATTATTTCTCTCTCCTCTCAATTCTCTCTTCCTCTCAATTCTCTTTTCCTCCCTCTTGGATCTCAAATCTCTTCTCCCTCTCGGATCTCTCAAGTCTCTCTCTCTCTCCCTCCCTCTTAAGTTTCACTCTATGCCTCTATCTCTCAGGTCTCTCTCTCAAGTCTCTCCCACTCTGCCTTTGTCTATCCTTCTCTCTCCCTCTCCCTCCCTCTCTCCCTCTCAAATCTATCTATCACTCCCTCTTGGGTCTCTCTCCCTCTCCCTCTCAACTCTCTCTATCCATCCCTCTCAAGTCTCTCACTCCCTCTCAGGTATTTCTCTCTCCCTCTCTCTTAGGTCTCTCCCTCTCTCTCTTGTGAATTGGGTGCACATCAATAAATATACAATATATACTATGTATTAAATATATTATATAATATATATAATATATTAGTATATTAGTATATATTAAAATATTAAATATTATGTATTATAAATAATACAGGTAACAGATCTCCGTTCTAAAAAGATATCCATTTTTCTGAAAAAATTAGTAGGCTTAGGATTTGGTTCAAGATTTGGTTCAGGATTTCCTAACCTAGAAAGTCAACCCAAAAAATGTGTTTACAAAATTTGCTTAGTTTTCCAAAGTTTTCCCTTGTGGCTGACTATTTTTTTTAATCTAAATTTCATGAAATGAAAAGGGTTTATAGAAAAAATTGTCAGCTTTCCACCAATATAAGATATGCCTTATTTTGAATTTAATAAATAATTATTATTGATTTTCTACATACATTATGACTAAACTCCTGATTGATAGACTGATTGAAAAACTTCTATAACTTTCAAACTACTTCACATTTTTTGAACCTAAAAGATGTGTCACATTCTATGCTTTGCATAATATAGGATTAAAAAATATGAACTCCATAAATTTCTAACCAAGTTATGGTGGTCAGACAAACACGTTTTAATAATTTTGAAATGTTCTAATAAAAAAATCATAACTAATTATTTACATGAAAAAAAATTCAGCACATCTGGGCATGTGTCCTCTACATATATTAAAAGTTTTAGAAAAAAAAAAAAAAATCTTGTACTTAGGGTGGTCAAACATACACCTGCTTCTTATCATTTTCTTGAAAATTTAGTACCACTGCATTGAAATTTCATTTTTTTGTAAAATAGATTTACCTTTTTCAAAAAAAGGATTAGTAGCCTAGAAACTTCATTCAATTTGCTACAAGTTTTGTTCTTACATATTTTTCAAATTATGTTAATAACCTACTCAAAATTTTATGTCAAGTTGCCTAACTCTATTTTTCTAAATTTTCATTGCCACTTAGGGGCCTAGTTTGGATCCCCATGATCCTACACTAACCTAATATCCACTCTTTAAGTCAATCTTTGTAAAATACTTTTCTCCACTCAAATAGTCCATAATGTCATCCATCCTTGGCAATGGAAATCTATAGTTGATAGTGATCTTATTGATTGCTCTTGAATCTGTACACATTCTCCACTCTCCATCCTTCTTTGGTGCAAGTACAATAGGTACCACACATGGGCTTAAAATTTCTTTGATTAATCCTTTCCTTGACAACTCTTGTATTTTCTGGTTCATCTTTGCATTCTCTACTAGTGTCATTCTATGTGTTGCCTTGTTTGGAAAACTTGCTCCTCTATTATAAGATCTATATGATGAGTAATACTATGGATTGGTGGTAAACCATCTGGTACATTCTCTAACATGATATCTTCATAATCTGTCAAAATGTCTACAACTTCTTTCTATGGTAGGTCTTCACTATTTGTTTCCTCTAGATCACTACCCTTCTTTGGAATCAATGCAAAACACATGTTTGCATGCCTCAATCCATCCAACAATTTCCTTCCATCTACCAAACATAGTCTGGCAGTACCATAAAATTCAGTCTTTTCTCTTCCTCCAAAGGTATCAACTTGATTCTCTTTCCATTCGATGTCATAGTACAAGTATTTATTTTTCCATTATGAATTGATTGCTTATCATACTACCATGGTCTTCCTAACAATAAATGACATGCATCCATGATAGGCATAATATCATATAATAATTCATCCCTATGTGACCCAATAAGAAATTTAAAAAATATATATTCATTTACCAATATCTTATGATTATCTTGAATCCATGCTATCCTATAAGGGTTTGGATGTTTCAATCTCTCCAAATTCAACTTGATTACCATCTCCTCTAAAACTAGGTTATAATTACTACCACTATCAATGATAACTTTGTACATACCTTTCCTCTAGACTTACATATGGTTCTGAATAGACTATTCCTCTGCGATGGTTCATCAGTCACTTCCTCATGCATCAAATCTCTTCTCGTTGCCAATGATTCACCTTTCTTAGGTTTTCCAACTAAATTAGGGGATCCAACATGTTCAAGATTCATCCACATAAGCTATTCTTTTGGTATGCTTAGGTTTCTTTCTATTACTTCCTTGATGACATTCCAATGCTCTGTGTCCTTCACCTCTGCACTTAAAATAGGTTCCTCTAAATAGTCTTATCTTAGATCTTCCTCCATCTCTTCAAAATCCATCATTGTTGTAAGAATTATGACCTCCTTTGTCACTGCAGTAGAAATTTTGATCTTCTCTTCCTCGGTGGTATGATTTAGCATCCTTTTCTTCACTCTAATAGGGTTTTGGATCTTTTTTCTACTCCACATAGGGTCTTCTTTCTCAGGATTGGAGTCCATTCTTTTGAATTCTTCCTCTTGCACTCCTTTTCCTTTGTTCAAACTTCTTGTTCAGCTTCTCTTCCACTTTCAATGCAAATTGATATGCTTCCTCCACTGATGTCATTTTTACCAGGCTCAATTCTTCTTGAATGTTTGTTCTCATTCCATTGATGTTTCTTGCAATATTCTCTTTCCTTGCTTCACAATGACCAGTTTTGATTATCATTTTGTATAATTCTTTGGTATGCTCCTTCACAGATCTTTCCTTTTGTCTCAGTTCTGCAATCTCTTTAACAATTCAAGTTCATGATCTGTTGGTATGAATTGATTCTTCAATTTTGTCACCATTCTATCCCATTTGGTGATTATTTCTTTGTCTCTCTTATTTAAGTCCAATTGAAATTCTTTCCACCATAATGCAACATTCCCTTTCAAAAAAAAATTCACAAATCTAACTCTTTCCAGATCTTCAATTTCTTCATACTCAAATTATTCATCCATTTCATTGATCCAATCAATTAATTCTTCAGGATTCAAATTTCTCACATAATTTTAAATTTCAACTCTAGGTCTTTTCCTAATCTTCAAGATTACTTTCAACATCTTTACTTTGTATGATTCTTCTTCTTCACCTAGGGTTTTTGCAATTTGATTCACATGTTCTACTTCATCATCACTTTCATCATTCTACCTAGGGTTTAGACCTCACCTTTGGTCCTCTTCTACAACATCTAATTGAACTCACCTCTTGTGCATCATTTCTAACATCTCATCCATTCTTCTAGCAACATTTACCATAGTAGGCACTCTCCTTGGTGGCATATCTCTCCTTGAATTCTGTGCAACTGCCTCAATACAGTGATTTGGCTACAAGGGTTTCAACTGCGTCATAATCGGTGATCGGTTGAAAAAAATGCAATCTACCTCGAGTTATGGATTTGTTCACCTCAAGGAATTCCTTTGGAATTGAAAAACTCACTCTAATACCACTGGTGTAGTCACAGTAGGAGGGTCCTAGAATGAATAGTCTGAACTGTGCAACAATGAGTTAACACAGCAACAACAACATAGAGAACTGATATGCGAACATGAAACTTTATTGAATCAAAATTCTTACATGCAACATATGCCTCATGAGTGAATTTCTAGGGCTCACAGGCCTACCATAAGGGCTTTCAATAATACAACTGGCCAATAGGCTTGATTACATGCCACGAAGGGTTAATGTGAAAATGTAATGATCTAAAAACACCTAACTCAAAACTAATGATCTACAATCAATTATAATTCTATTAAACATGCTCCTCAAGCTTCAATAAAGGTTTGCATTGGCCACAAGGGTTCATAAACCTGATGAATTAACACACATGAAAGGTTGGCCTCAAAATGGGGAAAGATGATCCATGTGAAAAGAAATAACTTGTGAATCTCTAGGATAGGTCCCAATGCACCCAAGGTGCTTGTAAGGTGTCCCACTAAGCTTTGTATGATTTGTAATATGTTTGCACTAAGAAATATGGACCAGGTCAGCCCCAAATGCTTTGATTGGTATTCATAGTGAAATTTTGGGAGTGAAAACTTTTGATAGGAAGATGCAAATGATGTGAAATCTGGATATGTGATAGATGTCAATGTGTATATGTTATATCCTACTCCACAAGATGAGAAACAATGGTAAAATGTGAAATGGACTACTGAAACTACTATTGAATGTAATGCAAGAAAAGTACTATTTTTGGTTGATACAAGATTGTTTTACAACCAGGGATGATCTTGCATCATATATATTATCATTTTTATTTCATATCCATTATCATCTTATTATTGATTTTCCTTAGGTCATAATCATTTACTTAAATAATTCCTTATTATTCAATAAAATTGAGATAAATTTTCATATTCAAATAAATTAATTAAATATTAAAATCCACCTAATCTCTTGATTATCTATCAAATATTTAAATTAAACATGTCATATTCCACCTCATACACACATATTATCTATTTAATAAAAATAAATCTTCAAATTCTATTTTATTTAGTTAACTGATAAATCAAAACTGGTTAACTCATCAATCAAATCAGTTCATTCATCCATGTAAATGATTAACTTATTTATGCATATAGTTAACTTTCTATCATACCACTTAAATCAACCTTTCATTTAGTCAATTCCATCATGAAAATAGTCAACTCATGAATCAATTTAGTTAACTCAAAAATTATTACATTAAATCAATTAGCAACTCACTCATGGTTGCTACCTATCCATACTAACTCCCTCAATCATGAATCAAACTTATGATCGAAAATCAAATCTAGACCATCCATTGATTCTCCCAAAAATCTATAAATTCACCCTCAATTTCCATCATTTCATCCATCAATTGTTAATGCAAAGTAATGTTAATTTTATAATCCATGTAATACTATCATTATGTCATTCAAGCAAGAGCCTCCACCTATCAATAACATATTGAACACATTCAAGTAAAATTCAACTGAAGGTTTGAATGAAGTTGGAATAATAAGTTATTTTTTGTTGTTTTTAATGTTACTATTGTTTTAAATTTTTATTTCATGCTAATAGTAATTAAATTCTATGGCGTATCTAGCTAGTTGGGAATGAAGAGGTCTTCTAGGGGAAAATAAGTTTTTTTATTGAGTCACATAGTGAGCTTGCCATTCTTTTATATTCTGATATGGAAGTCTTTATGATACATGATATTCCAAAGGATAGGTTCATGATCTTGGTGGAGGAGGGATTTTCCTTAGTGTATAGAAAGGAAGTGAAGAGGGCTTATCATTGGCCACATGACATAAGTAATATGAATGGAAAAGAGTTAGAAATTTAAAATGGGCTATATGAAAAATCACAGCACTAGTACGCCTAAAATCTTTGACAAAGTAAACTGTACCAATAATGTAAGGTTTGATTCATTTGTGAAAGACTCAAATCCTAAAGATGCTACTAATCCCCCAATTGGTAACTTATGACATGTACCAATACAACGCAACAACAATAAAAAAAATGTTGTTGGTGTAGTATAGTGGTTACAGATTTTTTAGTACTATGAAATTGGTGTTTTGTTACCAATGTTATTTGTTAACAGTGTTGTTATCATTGATTGTATAGGCCCTTTTTTTATCATGTTTTTTCTAAATGTTAAACTTATACATTGTACCTATATTTTTTATAACAATCTCTAATACACCCAAATAAAAAAAAAAAAAACTTTACTAATACCTTTTTGCCTACATTTTTTTGTAATAGATATATGCACCAAAACCTACTATTCTATTAACTAAAAAATAAAATATAAAATATCAAAAATAAAAAATATAAAGATTACTTTGCTAAAACCAATTTGCCTACATTTTTTTTAATAGATATATAAACCAAAACCTTCTATTCTATTAACTTGGGTATACTGGTTTAACCAATATCATTAATTCAACATCCACCTAATAGTTAAGTGTATCTTAATAGTTAAGAGTACATTGGATCATTAAAATATCATTTCATTTATCACAACAATACTATTAGTTACTTAACCAATATCATTAATTCCACATCCACCTAATAGTTAAGTGTATCTTAATAGTTAAGAGTACATTGGATCATTAAAATATCATTTCATTTATCACAACAATACTATTAGTTACTTAACCAATATCATTAATTCCACATCCACCTAATAGTTAAGTGTATCTTAATAGTTAAGAGTACATTGGATCATTAAAATATCATTTCATTAACCAATATCATTCAACATCTTGTATCACATTGGACACAACTTCAAAGTTTTTGATGTTAAAAAATACTCTTCAATATAAGGTACTATTAAAAAACAAAATCAAATCGTGTGATGTCATATGAGTGTACCCAAAAGACATAATTCAATGCATAATTAATGGACAGGTTTTTTTCCTTTGTATTTTCAGACATCTCCACATATACATATCAATGTGACACCATATTTAATATTGTTGACCTAAAACATTGAAGTTCAGGAAAAAATTGATCAAATCTTAAATCATTTAAAATATACAAATTTAAAAAATACAAAATTAAAATACACAACTAATAAATTATTTTCCTATATTTCATCCAATATATCCTACCTAATACCGTATTTTTATTCATTTGTATAAAAACAATACATTTAATTAGTTGGTATGAGTTTTCCACAGTCCATCAGTAAGAATATTATGTGCTTACCCCAGCTCTTGCGGTTGACGGTGGGCTGTATGTGGGATATGACGTCCATCTGCAGGGGTTAGTCTCGCCTCAGCTCGCCCCAGGTATCCAAGGTATGGGCTGTTGGGCCGCTAGGCTGACTGGCAGGAACACCCTTGCCACATAAAATATATATATATATATATTATATGCTTCTGATTTAAACTTTGTATATTTTTTACTCCAAGTTTGGATCACACCCAATTCATTTAATCTTTTATATTGTATTAAACATAACAATCCATTTTATTTCATCCAATACATTTACTTTTTAATATTGTATTAAACGTAACAAGAATTACAGGAAACTGATAAGAATCAAATAACAGCAGTCACAGCCGCAATTAATAAAAGATAAGCCATGCACAGCTGCATGACAGCAAAAGAATAGCTTGCACAGCCACCTGCTCCTTCTGGTGGAACCCTGCAAATATTATGAATGTATTTATCATTGCCTTTGTTTCTGTCCTTTCTCCAGACAAAAATGGTCCATACACTGACTGTCCTCATCATGAATCCTAAAACTGGACATTTAAAGGGACCCCGAGCTTTTCAGGTGCACTCAGAATCCGTAATCATACGCCTGTTAGGGATGATATTGAATTCAAGTCGTTGAAGATGCCTGGCGCGTGCGAACCAAGTATTATACCAACTTTCTTTTGTTACTGTAATCCACAGGCATGGCGACAGGAAATGGAAATGCTTCTGGAATAAGGACACCTCTATATACAAGGATGCTATGCAGTGGCAGCGTTTCATCCAGTGAATAAAAATGTATTTAATTCTGTGCAGGTTAACTGCTTTCGTTAAGAGTGTGCTCTGGGTCTCTGATCTCTTTTCTGTGCTTCATAGAAAGTACAGGGAAATGCCATTAATGTCTGACAGTGCAGTCGGTCAGGCGGTCAGGGATTAAATCGTACGGTGAAAGTTATTCTGGATCATTCGTTCTGCTTCAACTTCGAAGTTAATGAGAGTTCAGGGAGCATCAGAGGTAGGCCTATAATCTTTGGGCCTTCACTAATGGAATTCAAGTAGCCGGACAATGTAAGATCTGGGTTCGTTCCAGAGATCATCTGTACAGCAGTTAATTGAACTATCACCAGGGAGTTTCGAATTTCTGATTGGCCAAATTGAAATTTGGCCGTATGAGGTATTTAATGTTTTCAACTCTAGAATATAATTAAATGTTTTGGAAGACTCGGATAGATGTTTAAATGATTATAATTGTAAGGGTGAGAATTGCATAGATGTTTATAGGATGATTTTATAGTGTCTAAATGATCTTAGGTCGAATTCACGATATGTAAATCATATTGGGTCAAAGTTATGATGTAAAAATGATTCTTTGATTTCATATAATGAGTAGTTAATCTTATGAAGTATTACAAGTTTTCCAATCTATAAAGGAAGTTTTAGCCTATTAAAAATAAAGTATGGAAAAGAAGAATAGAAGAATGTAGCAACTACATTATAAAAAATATATCTTAGGAAACTTCTTGTGAGGGTAAAACCCAAC
Source organism: Sequoia sempervirens (assembly GCA_007258455.2). Taxonomy (NCBI): domain Eukaryota; kingdom Viridiplantae; phylum Streptophyta; class Pinopsida; order Cupressales; family Cupressaceae; genus Sequoia; species Sequoia sempervirens. Next base: position 1,308,247 of record VDFB02000363.1, read on the forward strand.
CTTAAAAGAATCAAATTTAATGTATGATTCAACAAGAAAGCATTTACAATACAATAGTAGTATTTGTTTTCATAAGAGATTTATATTTGGAATATGGAGTGCTTTTGGTAAGTTTAACTCTGCATAAAACATGACATGATATCTTCATCTCAAGTATTGTATATATAGACCAAGGAGGCCTTGGAAACTAAGAATGGTTTTCCAAAATATCTAAGGTGGTCAAAGTTCAAACCATGTGCTCCACCTCTAAGTGTAACTCCTCCACCAATTCTTGATTGATTGGTTTGAACCACATGAGTAAAGGGTCCATGTGTGACTCTCAATCACTTAAACATGAGGAAATAGTTACAGTTAATAACCCTCTATTAAAATGAATGATGTTAGTAATAGTCCACCTAGTAATCCCATGTTAAATGATTTTTTACAACTATCACATGATAAATGATACATGTCATAGAGAGCTAACTATTAATTCTCAAGATCCCATCTAATTGAGAATTTTTTTTTTATATGACCACATTATTTACCACATTATAAAATATTAAATAATTGCAACTAGACCTAGGATGTACAAAACAATTTCCTAATTGGTGAATGCATTGCAAGATACCCAAAGACTCTCTTCACTATAATGTAACTCCCTTTCTCTATAGTGGGCATGGACTTGTATTTAAGATTCTCATTCCCTAGCCAATGGTTGGTCTAATATAGACCATGGGATACATAAGACTACTTGTACAACCAAAAAAGAGACATATTAAATCATGCTAGAATCAAAAATAACAACCATTAACTATTATAATTCAATGCAAATCTCAATCTAATCAAACAATGAAGCACAATACAACATAGCAAGTAACAAATCAATACAATAATACCTTCATTTGTATGCTATCCTAATTTATCTTCATTTCTCTTCTCAAAATTGCCTTTGTTCTCAGATTTATGTGTGCACTATATTGCTTCAAGTTTAAATGAAATATTGAATATGATAAAGGATACAAAATGTCAAAGATTTGTGGTTAGCCTTCAAAGAGGAATGAAAGTATATATTTTATAAAAAAAATTGATTTGGATGAATGATCAAGATCAAAAGAATAATTAAGGAGATCAAGGGTCAAGAATCCTTGAGAGGAATTGACTGATGAGTTAACTAACTGCAACTGGTTGCATGATTTCAATTGACTATTTGCATGAGGAATTAATTGCTTCATTAACTCACATTGAGTGGAAGTGAACTAATTTGATTGAGGAGAGAAGTGAAATTGATTAGTCAATGGAGTGGAAGAGAGTGTTCGTTAAAAACGAGGTGGAAATGAATGAGTTTAATAATCAATTAAATAAATAAATTATTAAAGGAATGTGCAAGTGGGAATTAGATAAATTAAATAATTAATTTTATTTATTGTTGAAGAAGTGGATAATGTTGAGAGAATATAGGATAATTAAATAATTAAAGTAATTATTTAATTTAGAAAGGGATAATGAATGATTAGTTAAATAATATTAATTTATTTAATTAATTTTGAAGAATAAAGATAATTAGAGACCTAATTAAATAAATAGGATTTGTTTAATTAATCAGGATAGAATAAGATTAAAGTGAATTAATTAAATAATTAACATCATTTAATTAATAGTGAAATATGATATTAGGTAATAATTAAATAATTAAACATTATTTAATCATTAGGAAAAGGTTGATAATTAGTGTAAAAGTGTTACTTGCAAGCTAGGACAATTTCGAGTATCTACATTTTGCCCCTCTTTGATACAATGCATCTTTTAGTGTTGTGTTAAAGAAAATTCAAAAAATCATGTTTAGAACCTGCTCTAGTATGTCCTGATGATAGTGGGCTAGTGTGGTGCCCCCTTAGGAAATTTGGCAAAATTTTGAAAAAAATTGAAAAATTTGGTAAATTTTCCGACAAGTTGATTTTAGTTATATAGGTGTGTAAGCTGATTTTAGTTATATAGGTGTGTAAACGGAAAAAAAATTATGTTTATAAGTCAATTTGGGCCTCCATATTAGTGATTCAAGTACATGTCCAATGCGTCCCAATTATGGAGGGGGTCCATTAGAGCTTGGAAGGTCTATAAATAGGCCTTTGGGGGGTCATTTTCCTCATTTGTGCATTGTGATTTTGAAAATTTGAGAGGAGAGGAGTGAGCATTTGGAGCAGTGCAGTGAAGCTATGATAGGAATTCTAGAGGCATCTCATCACAGGTGGCTCATGTAGACTTTTGAGTAGCTAGACCCCTTCTTGCTTTTGATTTTTTTTCATTTTTAGCTAGATTTTAGGGCTCAAAAATTACTTGCAAAGGATGTGGTGCAGTTTTCTATACTACAACTATAGTCATGAGCATTGTCTGTGTTCAATTTAGCACCACATTTATTTTGTGGAACCACAACTGTCTACTAGCCACAAGCATTTTTAGAGCCATAATCATATTGTAGCAATGCAATTGTAGGGTTGTGCAATGCATTTGATTTTTAGCATTGCATTTGTTAGATAGTGCACCACATTTTTTAAATAGAGGAGCAATTGATAGTGTGTTGCATTAAAGTGACACATTTTTCCAATAAAGTGATGCAATTGACTATTGGTCAACTAAATGCAGTTTTAAGAAAAAATTCAAGGTTCAAAAGGTCAAATAGGTTTAAGCATGTGTCCTAATTGACATAATGTGTTATTTGAACACATATGAGGATACTAGCGCTATATACTCGAGAGACTCGACCATCTTTGATGGTGTTGCATGATCATTTGGATGCGACAGAGAGAGCTACCATACATGTGCTAGGATTGTATTATGTGACTTTCATGCTTGAGATTAGGGCTAATCGATGGTTGATTATTGTGCTTGCAAAGAGGTGGTGTTCAAATACTAGCTAGTTTCATCTTCCTACTGGAGAGGTGATCGTTACACTAGAGGATGTATGGTGGATCCTTTGAATTCCCATTCATGACGAGAGGGTAGTCTACAACCCTAACTCTAGATTGGTTGTGATGTAGTAATATTTTGAGACTGACAACCTTGGATTAGAGGAGTATGAGATTCGTTGGGACACACTAGTAGATCACTATGAATGATTGATTATCATTTTCGATAGTGTGATAGATGGTGTTTTGGTGCCAGATCAATGAGGACATGGTTTTCCAATTGGATGGGGTTGCATGTTGGTCGATATGATGGATGAGGGTACAATCTATGCCTGGGGACAATGTGTCTTAGTGATGTTGTATTTTTAGTTACATGATGTTACCTATGGAGGGGCATGCTCTATTGGTTGAAGGGTGACTCTGCTCCATGTATGGGCATGGGAGAATATTGTTGTGTTTCGACCAATGTGTGTTAGAGACCTTCCTCTAGGATTTCCCTATGTATTCATGTATGGTGGGGAATTCATGTAGAGACATATTGAAGATGTCATATATTGGCACCATGAGATAGACTTGCTAGTTGGTTTCACTTGGAGACCGTATATGTAGTGCACACCATGGGATGATGACACAAAGCATCTTCCATATTGTAGACAAACAAGATATCTAATTGGTCGCATAGTGCAGAGTCAAAATATTATTGAGAGGTAGCTATCTGAGAGGGTGATGTGACAGTTTGAGGAGTGATAGGGTGTTCCCATTGGCATAGTGATGTTCACGAGATCATCTCGGGAGGTGGGATACTAGGCTCCCATAATCAATCCATAGGTTAGATTCTAAGAGTTCAACCAGCTATAGCCTATTCAATGGGGCATTGGAGCAGAGGTTGTAGATGTTGGGATGACACCATAGTATGATGCCTGGTGGTTGCAGCATATACCTACATCGTTTACAAATCCTAGAGTACCATTTTTGAGGGACATACTAGGGAGAGGACCTAGAGAAAAATTGAGGGAGAGGGGGAGAGGGAGGGGGGATGATGGATGGAGAGGGTAGCTTAGTAGGAACAAGAAATGCCTGATGTGGGGATTTAGGAGGAGGAGGTTCCTTCCAACTTGGAGGAGGATGCTTCCAAGGAGGAGGAGGTTGCTCAGGAGGAACATTATATAGAGGTGGATGTGAGGCTCTGTGATGTCCCTATTAGGGAGGTCATTAGAGTGTGCTAGAGGAGGAGGCTAAGGTTAGAGCACCAGATGCTCACATGGCTGCACTATAGGTGCAGGTGAAAGAATTACAAGCACAACTACATTTTTCCCAAGGATAGGTAACATAGCTAACTATTGAGTGAGACATAGTAGTTATCAAAGCATAAAGGGTTGAGCAATGATCGCTGATTTTTATTGAGATAGAGAGTGGGCCTTGTGTCAATTTTTCTCATACATTTTATTAGGTAGGTCAGGAGGCACAGTAATACCAAGATTTAAATGAGGATGTTGTGCCACTATCACAAAGAGCACCTAGCTACACCCAAAGTAGGAGTCAGATCGAAGATCACATTCTCAGAGGTTAGCTAGTAGTGGAGGGGTATTAGGACCTAGGAGGTCATCGTATCCACTCCCACGGCCACACATAGATCAAGATCAACCTAGGCCATCAAGTTCAAGACCAAGGTAGGGCACACCATCCTCCACAGAGGATAGGGGCATCTCAAGATAGCTCGATTGATTTTGCATTTGGAAATATGCAGATTTTAATTGAGCCTACGAGCTCCATTTTTTATAGACTTATTATCTTTGTACTATGACACATTTTTATATGTATATATATATATGAGATGGATCATTTTTGGCAATGACTACATGATGTATATTTTTTCTATATGCATGTTTCTATGTGATGTTCCTATTGATTTATGATGTATGTTTATGCTAATATATGGATGGATAGATGCACATTCAATACTAATTTATTCTTATATGCATGATGTTATATATGGATATATAATGCTTATGATCTATGATGGGATTAATATGTTTACATGACCTATATGCAGGATGAGATCATATGCTTATGTTATGTCATATTTTATATGATGTTATGTGGATGATGATTCTAGAAAATGGAATGCAATAATATCTATTTTTTTGTATTTTTATGCAATATTTGTGACCTATTATGCATATGATGTATATGATATTATAGCATGATTATGGATGCAAGATGATACAACTGATGCATTTTTTATTGTGTCATAGCACACCACCAAGATGGTTGTAGTGACTGACTGAAGAAATGCTAGCGAGGAGAAAAAGTTAGTAAGGAGTGAAGAATGATTAGATGGATTATCCATCTAAATCAAGATTGATGAGATTCATGAAGTGGATCATAATTGATGTACAATTGATAGACTTAATCTTTCATTAGTGTTTGTTTATCATCATAGAGTGTTTTATTATGTGACAAGCAGATGTATGCATACCAAAGCATGAATTATGATGGCAAAAAAAATTTCTATTTTCCTAAAGATATTGATATATGAACAAGTGGATATATGTACAAAAAGTTGAGACAAACCTTGGTGACATTAGTATAGGTTTTCAAGATTAAGACAAAATAGACAAGGAGTGCCTAGATTTATACTAGTGGCAGTAGGACCTTGTTGGAATATGTAAAGAAGTATCCATATAGCATGAAATAATTTTGATGCAAGAAGCATTAGCTAACCTCTGATTTGCATATGATGTTTTGATTATGCCAAAATTGAACACCAATCACACACAAGGAAATCAGTTTCCCTAGTCATATCATCAAGACAAACTGCAAACAAAAATCAACAGAAAGAAACATCATGATCCATCATCTCTCCTCCAATCACTTGTGGATATCCTCAAGTAGCATAGGAACATGACATAAGATAAAATAGATAAAAAGATAAGACTTAACTAGACCAAATGATTTAGCAACCATTTAGATCTTACCGATGATAAGTGTTTTGAGATAGAATTATGTTTGTTATCAAGGATGAAAACATCTCATATAGATGGCTAGTCTATTTTTGAGGATGCAACCACTTGTATAAGATAACTAATATTTGATAAAGATAAGTAGATTTCATTGATAGATAGGTAGGTAATTAATCAACCAAGTTGCAAGCTAGTTTGATATTTTTGTCTGTTATTTTGTGATTTGTCTAAGCTCAATTTTCCATAGACTATTATGTTTATGTCAAATCAAAGTGTCATCCTTGAGAAGGGACACTTTTATTATGGAAAATGGATTGTTATAGGTGATAGTGATAATATCCTTTGATACCCTATCAAAGATCCCATCCAAAAATCTAGGTTGAGGGTTGTGCCTAGTCAGGTATAGGACCAGTTATTATGGATGAGATAGATATGGAAAGTGGTTGATGCTAAATGTCAATCATTCTCAAACCATGAGAGGGGTGGGAAAGTTTTATTATGAAGGAGCCTATGCTCAATTTATTATGAATGAAATCTGGTAGAATAATGATAGATGGAAGAGTGGTAACTGACTACACATGGCGCATGTTTTCTAGGTTTTCACCATATTACTTATCCAAAGTGCCACCGAAATGGTCTTATCTATTGAACAAATGATTTCTCTTTACTTTTTCTTTTTCTATTTTTCATTTTTTTTAATTTTGTGATATTTTGGGATCTCTGAAAGTCATGTATAGTACTTGTGAAGGTGCATGCTATTGATATGATCAGGTAGCAGTTCACCTTCAGGAGTAGCTAGTTGATAAGCACTAGATTTGTATGCTACAGTAATGATATAGGGACCCAACCAGTTAGGTTCAAAATTTCTTGGTTTTTCTTGCTCTAGTCAACTTTTAGGTTCTCTTTCAAGATGAGGTCACCAATGTCAAACTATCAAACTCAAAATATCTTATTGTAGGTACATCAAAGATGATTTTGGTAGGCCTGTAGATGGAATAATGTAGTTTTTCATCTCTCCTCCAGTAACTCTAGCTCATGTAACCTTGATATTTGGTAGTCTTCATCATTAATAAAATGTTGCACAGATACTCTCAGTGATGGTAACTCGACCTTGATCAGAAGGATGGATTCAGAACCAAAGACTCGAGGGAATAGGGTGTAGCACCAGTAGGAGTATGTATGCTAGTACAGTAATCCCATAAGATTAGGTTCAATTAAATATGCCAATCTTGGCCAACATCATTGACAATCTTTTCAAATATTTTAATGATGGTTTTATTTGACGCCTCTACTTGACCATTACCCTGGGGATAATACGAAGTGGTAAAGTGATGTTGAATATGATATTTATCACATAATTCTTAGACATCCTAGTTCTTGAAAGGATTCCCATTATTTGTGATAATAGATTGGAGAACACCATACCAACATATGATGCAGCTCAAGATAAATTTCACAATTTTTTTGCTAGTGATGTATGTCATAGGAATGGCTTCAATCCATTTGGTAAAGTATTCAATTGTAGTAATGATGAATTTATGGCCATTAGTAGAAGTAGGGTGTATCTTGTTAACAAATTCAAGTCCCCATTAAGAGAAAGGCCATTATGATGTAATCATGTGTAGTCCATATGTTGGTGCATGTACACAATCTCCATGTATCTGGAACTATCGATATTTCTTGACATAGTGATAGGCATTGTTAACTACTGAAATTGAACCCTGTTGAATATGAAATTCAAAATTTCAGTGTAACATGGGAAGACCTCTCAAAGTGTGGGCTTTGATAAGTAGAGGTCAACCTTCGGAGAAGGTCAGCTTCCTCTTGGTACTCACCTAAAACTAATCTACTAAACTTATTGACGAAAAGGGGAGAAAAAGATAACATAAACAGAAAAATATTAACCCCTAATGCTTTAAAAGGTGAAACACCAAATTCTTTATGACAAATACTATTGCATAACATACACAATGAGCTCAATAAAGCAGCTTACTCAGACACACAAACCAAACCTTTTTGCATGTTCATGTATAAATATTTCATAAGAAGGTTTTGGTGTTTGGAGAATAGAAGGAAAACTGAAGACTTTCACAACTAATCACTGATAAACATCATGACACAACTTATAACCCACACAAACTATGCATTTCTTTGTTTAGAGGTGTTAAAAATGAGACATACATTCAAGGATTAGAGTATAGATCACAAAAAAATACATCAATCATTCAACTACACACAGGAAACAGTGTTTAGAAGGTCAAAATCATTGCATCTTATTGAAATTCAAAGGTAAAATACTATAGTACATTCCTATAAATGAGTTACAAAACTCTGTATTTCCTCCGAGGACTCCAAAATGAGTCACTAAATAGAAAAGCTTAAGTCAGAACTAACTCAATAATGAGTTAGAAATGAGAATATATGCATCCAACTCCATCTCCCACCAAAAGAGGTTCTAGAAGCACTTAAGGTCGAATGAAACAATAAACCCCAAAATCCAGCATGCAAATCTTCTTCAAAAAGGCTCTAAAGTGTTTGAAAAGGTCAATTTGACCAGGTCAAATATGATGACTCAAGAAACTACCCCCTAAAAGCTCCTATTTGCTCCAAAAAGAAATTAAATGCTCCCTAGATATCCTCCACATGTTGGTAACCACTTCATTAGGACTCCTATATACTTGCAAAAGCATTAAGATTAACTAACAACTACCCTCCTTGATCGACTAAGTCATCCTTCTTTTGCATTTAAAAAATAACAAAATGAATTTTAATGTTTATAAAAACACCTTAAAGTCATTTGTTTTACAATCAAAACCCACACAAACAGAAGCTAGTCAAAGAAATAATCAAGGGGTTGTATAAACATAAAGGAAAAATCCTCATGTTGAGGTGGCACTAATATTACAAAGGGCATAACATTTTTTTCTGAGGAAATACTACCTACTGCGGGGTCATATATTAACTGGCATTTTATTTTTGATAAGACATTATCAAAAATGCCACCATTCATTTCATGTTGTTGGTGTCACCAAGGGAAAAGAACACTAAAACAAAAACAAAGGGTAAAGAATATTTCACTTCATTTGTTCATGAAGCTTCTTGAAGAAGCTTAGCCACCACCGCCTCCATTGCTAGGGTTTCTTCACCATTTTCAAAGCTTTTCTGAGCATTTTAAAGTTGGATTCATGGCCTTCAAATGGTTCTCCTTCAGATTTTCTCGATCTCCTCAACATATAAATTTAGGAAACTCATTTTTAAATTATTTTTTCTGTAGATACAATAGTATTTTGTGAATTTTTCATGGCTCGAGCCGGGCCTTCTGTCTAAAAAACATTTAACTCCTTGACTTGTAATATTTTATGTGGTCTAAACATGGTTTTCTTGAGCTTTGATGTGTTTCTTCTTAATATAAAGCTCAAATCGAGCCACTTTGCAAATGAAGAATATATCTCTGCTCTATGATTATCTCCAAGCACGCATTTTTTTGCATTTTACAATGTCTCCTATAGAATGTTTGACATTTTTGTGTATGAACCCTTGTAAATGTTGGTCATGGCCAAATGCTTGCTACAGGTACCAAAGGTTTTATTTTCATGTAATGGCCGCTTATAGTGTCATAACTCCCTTACTAATATAAGATTTGTGCAAGATTATAACATGAATGAGATTCCATGAAGGGTGAACAGATGAAACAAAAGCCATCTCAGTCGGTTGTTCACAGAAAATGCTATCCCACAAAGAAATTTGCAAAATGACTCAATGCCATTACACAGCATGGGAATTATCCACAAAACTTCATGCATCTTTTCCATGTCTTCATGAAAACTTATCCTTATTCATCGGCCCTATAGCAATTTCTAAGTTTGAAACACAAAAAACCCTAGGTGGGTTTATGTGCATTATGAAAAATATGCCCTCATTTTGTCAAAAATGGTCACGGCCATATACCTCAAGTACTAGGTTTTATCATGCATCTCTTTCATTTATTCATGAGAATTTGGTATTTCTTGTAGAATGCAGGCTCATTTTGAGGTTTCTCCCACATATAGCCCGGCCATTGTCATGTGATGGTATGCACAAATTTTTTTTTCCATGGTGAGATGAATACACAGGCACAATTGCTCTTCAAGCAATTAAATTTGAGTTTCAATCCTCGGTGTCTACTTCTTTACTCTTCTCTGATTTACTCTTAGCTTTCACAGCCATGATCATTGCCTTCATATTATCAATCTCTTAAAACACTTATCATATTAGACACTTGATCATGCTCTTGATGGAGCTCATTTGATTGGAAAGTCTTTCATGAACTCAAGGATCATTGTTTCTTTTCTTATGATAGCCTATACCTTCTACAGTTGACAATGATGACTGTTGTAATTTCTTAGCTCTGACTTAGTTATTGTGTATAAACAATGGAAACCCTTATTTTTATATGTTATCTAACCTCTATGTATATGCTGGAGATTTTATGGTTTCCCAACTCACTCTAGAAAATGACCTTTGAAATGAAATGCCCTAATTTGTATTGAGGTATTGGCCTCAACCCAAAACTTCATGTCACTCTGCTGGAGATTTTATGTTTTCACATGTCTTCTACAGTCCTTTTGCTATGTTCATCACGGTGCACTATGAACTGTTGACTATCCATTATTTTCACAGTCATAACTTATTTTTTAACTGTCACAATTTTTTTCCACAACTGGATCTTCACTATCTCTTCTTGTTGATTCTCCTTTCCTCGTGGACACTAAATATTCTTTGTAATGTGAGGAAAAATGTGGATGAAATTCAAACCTTATTATAGCTCAGCCATCCATGACTGCATTCATGATGAACCTGTTGGACTGTTGTCCTTTAGTTGACAGTTCCCCATTCATTGATCATAGCTCTTGTAATTTGCATTGTTGATTGTTGTAATTGTTCATATATCTTTAAGCATTGGCTTTGACTAAAGCTGGTGACTATGATTGTCTCATAATATTGTTCACAAGGAGAGGGCATGGTACATTAAGCTCATAATAACTATCACCCATTAAGTCTGCAACCCTATCCTTAATGTGTCCATTGATGAGTCCAAATTACGGTAGCCATGGCTCTATCCCTAGAAACTTGTACATTGTATAATATACCTTGCATTGAATGCATGATAAAATTGATGTGACATAATCACATAGTCTTGTGAGGTGGATAGCCATTATAATTGTGTTCTCATAATTACCACTGTTACTTGCACCTGTCACTGTACCTTTATATGATCATGTTGTTCTTATGATCACTTGACTGTTCAAATGAGTCAATACTTGTCAATCTTATGATATCATTCCATGATTGATGAATAGCATTACTAGTTTTTTAAAACATTGTGATTTCATTATGTATACTTCTATTACTTATACCAGTGAATACAATGAATTCACTGCTATGAATGATAAATTTATCTCTAATTGCATCGCAATGTCATGGAAGCCCTAACACACTTATTTTGTCAAAACACATAATGATAGCACGCTGGGCTCAACCCTTGTGGGTACCACATTTATCCCACATGTTGATATTAAATGAAGCAAATCTACAACATTACTCTTTCTATACCCACACATGAAACAAACTAGTTAGAAAACAAAATGCATGTTTTAGGTGTGTTTGATGACTTTGATGGTTTTCTGAGACACCTAAAGTATGCATTGCTTATTTAATGCACATTGAGCTCTGTCTATATATGCATAGGTGCTTGTTCATGTATGGTTTGAGCCTTTTCATTGCTTAGAGCATTGCTCTAACACCATTGCTTTTTCTAGATGTAGGAAATAGGAGCAATATAGAGCTAGGAAGGACACAAGCAACACGAAGCAATAATAGGACAAGATGACACATCCAAAACTAGTCATTGTCAGACAATGACTGGTCTCCCTCCCTACATGCACATTAATTTTATTCACTTATTCATGTATATACTTTTCTTTATTTTCATTGAATAAGTAAAGTTAATCTTACGACTTGTGTGAGATAATGTACACTTTTACATTCAATAAAGATTACTACTCTATTCATAAAAGATTTGAATCTTTCTTTTGTTACATGCACTTGTATGAATGCAATAATTTGTAATTGTAATCTTTTCTAGATTATTTCATTTATGCATTTGAATGTAATGTAGGAAAGATTTAAAAAGCATATTTTCTCTTAGTTTGAAATCTAAGAGCTCTACCTAAATGAGATATTAGTGAAATTTAGGTAATAGGCATCACGTTCCATGGTCGGCCAATAGTATCCATTACTCATGATCTTCTTAGCTAGGGTAGGACCACTAGAGTGATTGTTACATATACCTTCATTCACCTCATGCAAATCCATTTGTGCTTCTTTTGCATTGAGACATCTATGTAGAGTACCATCTAAATTGTGATGATATAAGGTATCAATGATGATAATGTATTTAGAGGCTTATTGAGTAAAGGTTTTTCCTTGATTATTGGAAAATTTATGAGGAAGGATTTGGTCATAAAGGTAATTGCTTATGCCTTTGTACCAAGGGTAATCAAGACCAATAATTTTTAACATGAACTTAGATTTGGGGACATTGAATGCAAGGATTGAAAGTTGTTCCACCAAGAACTATCATTGATGCATGTTGTTAGGTATGTCCAAGAGAGATCCAATAGTATTCATTGCGTCAATTTCTTTGTTCTAAACTTGTGGAATCTTCTCAAAGATGATTTAATCAAAGTATACTTTAAAATTGTCAACCATTTTCTTGTAAGGCACACACTTATCATCTTTGGTTTCATATTCATCATTGACCTATTAGACAACCAACTGTGAATCACCGTAAACATGCATGTGCTTGATTTTCCATTTTATAGCTTCTCTAAGTCTTGTCAGCAAAGCTTCATATTCAACAATTTTATTCATGCATGGGAATGTTATCTTGTAAGACTTAGGGATTGTATCCCCCTATGGTGTTATGAAGAGAAGTCCTACGCCTGAACCATGGTGGGCGTAGGATCCATCAAATTATAGCTTTCATGTTGTAGATGTTTCTAGTATGAAAATTTCTTCATTAGGAAATTTTAATACTAGACCTCTTATGTAAATTTTAACCCTTGAAGCAGGGTGATAATGGTTGTAGCTAGTAAGTAAATGTTGTAACCATACCTCTTATGTAGATTTTAATCGAATATCAATTTTATAAAAAAACATGTTAGTGTAGCATAATTAGTCTTAGCTCATAAACCTAAGGTGATTTGTTTAACATGATTAATTAATTAATTCAACCTAGGTTATTTTTAAGGGAATCACTTATTTTTCATACATAAATTAGTGTGCTTAGATGATCATACAACCCCTATATTTTAGCTTTAATGTTTCAAATTTTTATTTTAGGTTTTAGATTTTATAATTTTATTTATAATTATATATTAGATCTAAACTTTAGAATGAATCCTATATACACCAAAATATAGAATAAAATAATAGAGAATAATGAATTAAATAAATCTATGGGCCTAGTTACACCTTTAATTGAGCAAACAAATGCAAAGAAATGATGAAAAGGGAACATACTTCTCACCAAAATAAACCTTGGTGACAATGTGATGTGCTCAAGATGGGTTAATGTTGTTGAGAGGTTGTCATGACCCTTTGCTTAGTAAATTGAAAATAGTAAATTCATTATGCTAGGAAAATAATGTAAACTATGATAAATAAGCTCGGGATATAATTTAGTAAAGACATTATGATATAATATAAAATAATTAAATAATAATAAATAAATTATATTTTAAAAAAAATGGCTTCACTCTGCAATGATGTGCAACTCTCTTGCATATCCCTTCGCTCTGAAGGAAACCTTCCTTGAAGATTCTGATCCGAGCAAGCTTCCTGGTGTCGGAGGGGATAATTCTTGTCATCCATAGATTTCATGGAGGCTTTGCACAGAGGTAAAGCTGATGATGATCCTCCACACTTACAATCTTAGTGTTGAAACCCTAATTGGCACCCTCGATTCTGGTGAGATGTGGATGAAAATTTGGTTCGGGCTAGGTTGAATCCTTCAGGTGTGTCATCTCCCTCAATCCCTCTATGGAAATCATCTAAAGATCATTGTGCCCCTGATAAACACTACTCTGCCATCTTGATCTATCACTCTGGCTTGTTCTAGAAGTTTATCTGGATGCTTTAGTGGGTGAAAAAGAGGATTTCTTGTAATGGCATGCCCTAATCTATAGATTCACCAAATTGTGGCCAAATCTTAGTGATTTGCATGCATAGATCTCAATAAATCAGAAAGATTTTATGAAAGAAAAAAATTCCATTTTCCCTTGTGCAAAGGATTTTTTTATTCTCAAACTTGAGTCCTTTGTAGATAAGGTTTGGGTGTTGGAAAATGGTCCTTGGGTTTTCCAAATTGATTTCCTATGTAAAAATCCCTAGTATCCTTCCTTTGATCGGTGTTTGGAGACCTTCACCTTTGCTTTTTTTTGGTGCACTTACCTTATCTTCCCTTCTAATTCTAGGAATTGGATTGTTTATAGGTTATTGGAAATGGCCTAGGGAAATTCCATTTTTTTTAGAGGAAACTATTAACTACCATAGTTCCACATGTGCATGAATTTGTGTAGAAATGGACCTTTCCAAAGGGCCCCCGATTGAAATTTCATTGATGGTGGGAGACTGCAACTGGTTGTAGCCATTTGACTATAAAAAAGCGGCTTCTCAATGCAAAAAAATGCTTCTCCACAGATTACTTCATCCCTTAATGCCAAAAAATGACAACTCGCGAGCGTAGTAATTTGGATTTAGGTGGTAAGCCCACCTAGTGGATTGGGGTTGAGTCCCAACATTACATTATCCTGCCTAACTCCCAGATTGATAAGGTTTTTTCACAAGATCCCACAATTAAATTGGCATCACCTTCATCCCCTTTGAAGGTGGATTATTTGGTCTTGGTTGCGGGGAATGCTACTCTTAAGAGTCTTGAGGAGGATATTTCAGTAGTTTTCTTCACAACTTCATCAATTCAAAACCTCCCCTGTTGCTTTAGACATCTTTGCAAGCTGAATGCAATGATGAATCTCCAACAGATCATGGGTGGACAAAGGTTAAGAGAAAAAAATTGCCTCTCATCCAAACATCAAATGACTTTAAGATCAACAACAAAAGGGAAAAACTCATATGCTAGGGGTGGATCTGAGGCATCCCAAAATCTAGGCTAATACTCTCTTGCAAAATTTGTTATTGTCTAAAAGCAATTAGAGATATAAGCATTATTTTTTATTCCTAGCACCCCTAATCTTTAGGGCATGCATTTTATTTT
Organism: Sequoia sempervirens; assembly: GCA_007258455.2. Taxonomy (NCBI): domain Eukaryota; kingdom Viridiplantae; phylum Streptophyta; class Pinopsida; order Cupressales; family Cupressaceae; genus Sequoia; species Sequoia sempervirens. The sequence goes on from VDFB02000363.1 coordinate 1,323,411, forward strand.
ATTTTATTTTCTAATACCATATAGGGTATGACTCCCTTATTCCTAATTTATGAATAAAAATAAATAAATAAATTATATTTCATTGTAAATTTAAACTTAAAAGAACTAGGCAAATAAAATTTAATTAAATAATTATTACATTAGTTAAATAATTAACTAAGTGATAATCAAAAATTGTTAAGGGGAGTTTAATTGAGTTTATTGATTAGTTAAGTGATTATTATTTTTAGTTAATAGAAAATTGTTTTTTTAAAGGTATGTGCAGGATCATGATGGGCCAAAAAGTGGCAACATGTAACTGATATGATGGCCCATGTAGCTAATGACTTTTTTTTACTCAAAATTGATGAAACGAAAAGGGGTTTTAAAGGAGATTCTCAACTTTCCACCAATATAAATTATGCTTTACTTTGAATTTAATAAATAATTATTATTCATTTTCTATTTGAATTACAACTAAAGTCTTGATTGATAGGTTGATTGAAAAACATTTATAGCTTTCAAATGATATCACATTTTTGAATTTGAAACATGTGTCACATTCTATGCTTCACATACTATAGGAAAAAATTGAATTTATGAAGTTTTGACCAAGTTAAGGTGGTCGACATATGAAGTTTTTATATTTTTAAAAATTTGTAATAAAAATCCATAATTAATTATTTACTTGGAAAAAATTACAAAAAATATGCATCACATCGACATGAGTCCTCTACTTATATCTAAAATCTTATAAAAAATATTATCATTTTATTGTGGTTAGGTAGAGACACCTACTTATTTTTCCCTAAAATTTAAGTACTACTCCATTGAAATTTTAAATTTTCACCAAATAGATTTTTTTTTTTTAAATAAACCTAGTAGTTTAGAAACTACATTCAATTTTCTACAAATTATATTATTACATATTTTTGAAATAATATAGATAACTTATTCAAATTTTTACGTCAAGTTGCCTAACTCTGATTTTTCTAAATTTTTCGCCACTTAAGGGCCTATTTTTACATGATGATCCTACACATACCCTTTATAGGTAAATATTATTTTATTGATAACAAAGGAGATTTGCAGCATGCCCATTAATGGTAAAATTTTCCAGACTCCCATCCTACATAGCTATCCCAAACCACCCAAAATGAACACCCGAGTATGAAGCCTGAACCCCAGACCATCAACCAACAATGCCAACACCACATTTGCCAATCCACTGGAAACAATGAGAGAAAATAAACCGATACATGGAGACCTCTCCACCTAGAAGCATCGAACATTCCTATCATCCAACCAGAAGAACAGAGGATGTCCCATCCTCAATTACACCACTGCCTTTGAACAATCTCCAACCAAATGGGGGTTGTACAATCTGCCCCATCCAAAACAATATACAATGCATTTAGTATTAAATTCCTACACATCACAATGTACCTCCACTGTCACCCTCCATCATCGCTCCAGCCAAGCACTATGTTTTCCACCCTGATCACCTTAGCAGCACAAAAGACCCAAGCCCCTCCACCTAGTAGTCAAAGAGGAAGGCCTCAACCATTGTCCCACACCATTCCCCCAATTGATCCTTGTCAACGAAATCCCATCTACACCCTCATTAGCCAACCTGCCCGCCATTTCATTAGCCTCTCTAAACACATGCTTCATAGAGAATTTTGAAAAACCTCTAGCCACTTGACTTGCCATTTCTAATAGAGCTTGAAGTCTCCAATTTTCCATCCCACCCTGCTAAAGGCTTGTATGACTTCCAATGATCTCCCTCTATTTCAACCTTTTGAAGATTCAAGCACGCACAATTTCAAACCACTTATCAAAGCACAAAGTTCATTCATCGAGTTTGTACCTACCGAAAGGGGTTCTAACTTCTCAGCCACCACTATGCCCTGAGTCATCCCTTATGCAACAACCCAACCTAGAAACACCTTGATTTCCCCTTGAGGCACCATCAAAATTCATTTTACGCCAACCTTTCCTAGCAGAGACTATTTGGCATTATTCTTGCTAGCCTTCTTCCTTTCACTCTTGGATTCACAAGGCTTGGGGATATCCAAACCAAACCAATCTTGTCTTATTTTGGCATCCCATCTATGAAGTGCCAATCATCATTCTTCTTTGTAGCCACTCTCCCATTCATTACTTCCACTATTATTTCTTCCAACCATTTTAAGAATGCAGGAAATGTCCTTTCCTTCTCCGACAATAATATCTAATTTCTCTCCTTCCATATTTCCTAGACAAACAAGGAAGGGCTAATAATCCATAGTTCATGATAGTGACTCCTTGTGAAGAACTAGCCATGCCACAAAGAAAGAAAAAAATTCATTTGACAGAGCCCCACTCCATCCCAACCTAGCACAAAGCCACTGCCAACAGGCTTGAGAAAAAGGACAACTCACTAGTAGATGATCAACATCTTCCTCCTCCCTTTTACACATTACACACCGCAATGGACAAGCATACCCCATTTTCTTGAATCTATCTATTGTAAGAATTATTTTTTTGAAGGCATTCCATGAAAATTTCCCTGCTTTAGGGAGGCAGGCACTATACTAGCATAAGTGCAAAGGGCGGGATGAGGGAGCCTCCTCCACCAATTGCATTTTGTATCCATCCTGAGCCACATACTTCCCCAAGATGGAGCCCACCTAGATCAAAGTGTCTTCCCCATCTCTAAGAGCCACCACTCTACTTTCCAACTCTTCACACAGAAGTAAAACATCTTTCGAAGAAAGCAATCCCGGATCCACTCGATGCCATTCAAACTCACGAACACCCTCAATTAGTCTTACCTCCATATAATCTCACACATGAACACCCCAAGCTTGTGAAAGGGTGTACTTTGCTCGCTCCAACCCCAAGCATCTGTCAAAAATTGGATAGCCACCCCATGAATCTTCCCAAAATTTGGCTTTCCTCCCATCTCTTATGTCCCAAGAAAGATTGTCTAGAATGGTATGGCGACACACATTCATAAAATTCCACACCCTAGAACCATTTGGAAGGTTGGCCACCAAAAGAATGCTCTTAGCTCTATCATCCTCCAAATATTTACATAGTAGAATCCTTTCCCATTTCACTTGAGTGTGCGTAAACATACCCCATACTAGCTTCGCACCCAAAGCCTTATTCTATGTCAATAAATCTTTCAACCCTACACCACCCGAGCCTTTAGATTTGTAAACTGTATTCCAAGCTATCAAGGGAAATTTCTTCTACTCTAAGACACCCTGCCAGAAAAATATCCACATACACTGATTGATCTGAGAAACCTGGAAAATTTGGAAGAGCCAAGCATGAAAGGAGGTAGATAGGGAGGGTCGAAATCATAGCCTTCAACATTACGATCTTCCTAGCCCATGAAATCCACCTACTCCCCCAACAAGAAATCATGTTGTTCATCTTGTTTAACAAGGGATCCCATAATGAACCCATGAAAACTCTTTTCGCTAATGGTAGGCCTAGATATGTCATAGGAAGTTGTCCAACCTTGAAATTCAGACAATTCACCAACTGTACAGCCACCCTAAGATTAGTATTAAGGAAAAAAAAAATCAGATTTCTTTGCACTTACCATTTGGCCTGAAGCCTCTGAATAGTTTGCCAAAATTCTCTTCAAAGTTGATACATCCTATAAGAAAGGCATGGCAAAACATAATGTGTCATCAACAAATTGCTGATGAGACACTGCCGGCAATCTACTGGTCACCTGAATGCCCTTATATCTTCTACTCTCCACAACTTTCTTCAACGAATGACCTAAGGCCTCTACCATCAAAATGTAAAGAAACGGTGATAAGGGATCACCCTGGTGTAGACCCCTAGACACTTGAAAGAAGCCAGACAGCTCCCTATTCACCAAAATTGAGTACCACAGAGAAGAAATGCATGTGAACATCCAAGAAATCCACTCTTTATCAAGTCCAAACACCTTGAGAACCAAGTGTAGAAAGCGCCATTCTACCATATTGTATGCTTTTCTAATGTCCAACTTTACTAACATACCCAGACGAATACTTCTTTGTATTGAATGTATCACCTCTTGAGCTATAATGATCCCATCAAAGAATGATTGCCTCATAATAGACCCCCTTTGCTCCTCTAAAATTAGTCCCAGAATAATGGCTTTTAGTCGATTGGCCATAGCCTTCACTTGGATTTTGTAAAGTGTGTTACATAATGCAATAGGATGAAACTTATCAAGAGAGGATGGTTTCTCTTTCTTCGGGATTAAAGCCAAGAAAGTGTTATTCACCTCATGGAGTAGTATACTTGAGGATCATGATTCTTCCAAAGCATCCAACAACTCATCCCCAATTATATCCAAGAAGGTCTAAAAGAAGGACACAGGAAAGCCATCTGAGTTGGGTGCCTTATCTGGGTGGAGTTGGAACACCGCTTGCCTCAAATAGTCCATCAAAAAAGGGCTAAGAAGAAGCCTATTCCAATCCTGCATCACCAGTGATTGAATCCCAATCAACAACTCCTACTGTAACCTTCTATTCAAGCCTTCCCAATTATTGAGAATGTTTTGAAAATAGTCCACCACCACTTTTCCCACCTCCTCCTATCCCTCAACCAGGCTCCCGTACAACTTCTTTAGACTTGTAATTCTATTGATCTCCCTTCTCGCCCATGCAAAATTATAAAAAAAAATTGTGTTGTGGTCCCCTTCTTTAACCCAAGTTTCTCAAGATTTCTAGCACCAAAAAATTTATTCTCTTTCTAAAACCTCAGCTCAGTCCTTTAGTAGTTTTTTCTCTTCCAAAAAAAGAACCTCACACATACCAGTCATCATAATTTTCTCATTTACTTTCCCAAGCTCTTCCTCAAGCCTTTGTTTTTCCTCAAAAATGTTACCAAAACAATCATGATTCTATTGTTTTATCTTTTGCTTCAGATCCTTTAGCTTGCACACAATTCTAAATAGACCACTTCCTTCCACCACCATCCCATTCCACCAATCTGCTACCTTCAGAGGGAATGAAAGATCCGTAAGCCACATCCTCTCAAACTTAAACAAGAAACATATTGCCTTCCTTTCCCCTAATATTTCCAAAGTTATTGGATAGTGATTTGAACTCAAGAAAGGTAATATGCTTCCTTCTAGCAAAAAATGGAAATACGAGAGATCACCAAAGAAGAAAAACTTGTCCAATTTCTCTGCAATGCCACTAAAACCCAACCTTTTATTTGTCCAGGTGTAAGAGTTGTTTGCCAATTGCACTTCCAATAGAGAATTTTGATTCACAAAATCTAACTAGGATTGAAGGTTCCTCATTACCCAACCATGCTTGTCTTCATCTCTCAATATCACATTGAAGTCCCCTCCTAGAATGCACCACGAATTCTTCTGCTCCCACAAAAAACACCCCAATTCTCTCCAAATCTTCCTCTTCTAGGCACAACTTGAGGGCTCATAAACATTTATAAGAATGAAGTTAAGATCCGAACATAGAATTTTCACCTTGCATGCCAACCACCATCTGCTAGCCATTAATTCCTCCACTTGTACCATATGAGATCACCACATGGTCAGGATTCCACTTGATGCTCCACTTGATTCAGTCATTGAAAAATGTCAAACCTTCAACTTTGACTTCATCTTCCCATACTTGTTATTCAACTTTGTCTCTTGAATGATCGCTATCTCTACTAATTTTTCCTCAACTAATTGCCTGAGTAGATGTTGCTTTATAGGGGCATTTAAGCCCCTAACATTCCAACTAATCAGATTTATTGCTCCCTAGGAAGGGAGCAACCCTTCCCTGATCTGAGATGCCAAGTTATTTTCTGCTAGCTAGCAGCCTCCCTTGCCAAAGATCTTTTTTCCTCATTCATTTTCCTCCCTACCCTCCTCCTTTCACCACAATATGGAGTACACTTCCCATTGCCCTACTTTTGTACTCCCAATTTCTTCTTTACACTGGTTTTAAAGGCTATCATTACACCAGAATTTGATTCCTCCAACTACTCCAGAATTCTAACTGATTCTAACTCCTCCCTCTCTTTTAAATCAATAGGAAAAGCTCCTTCAGTCATTGTAGTATGCTCCTCCCATGGCACTTCCCCATACAGAATCATTTGTAAGTTTCACTCATCTTCCCACTCCTTGTCCTCCCATACCCAATCAGAGTCTTTTCCTTCTTGACTTGGCACCACCGCTTCCCCTATAAATTCTTTGAATTCATTCCCCACCTCCAGAATAGTTTCCCATTCATTGATTTCCTTTTCCAATCTCTTATCTCCTTCATTCTGATCATTTTTAGGATCAAACTCCTGATTACTATTTTCCATTAGATCCAGCCCCAAAGGTTTGCCTCCCTTATCGAAATCTAGAATTCTTGTGACCAAAGGAGTCTTCCCCTTCTCTTGCACCTCTTGCAATGACATGGAAATTTCATGCTCCCCCAACTGCCTTTTTGATGAGCCTTCATTCGATTCTGCAATCTTTTTCCCTTTCTTTCCATATTGTTCACTACCTTATAACCATCTCTTTCCCACATCTTCAGAATAGTCGGCTGGCATTGAGACCAATTCCACCACACCTTTTGTAGCCATGATTCCCCATTATGAGATAATTTTATCCCATCCCACTGCTTTCTCCAAGGAACCACCTCAATTAGCACTCTCATCTTTCCCTCATTCTTGTCCCTTAGGGAAACTTCATCCACCCCTAACACTGGTCCCAAAGCTATCCCAATATGCTCTAGTGTTGCTTTCGACTAGAGCTCTGAAGGGAGATTTGCAAAGTTCGCCTAGACACACATGCTATCCAAAGTGAATGTCATAGGGTCAAAGTGCCTTACCTAATTCATTAAGTAAAATTTGTATCCTTCCATCGAGATATGCTTCACTGCCAAGATTTCTAATTTAATCTCAGAGGATTCAAACTAGACCAAGAAAAAACTATTCACCAAAAAATTTATGCTTACTTTTCCTAGCCATTTTTCCTCCCACCATTTCTGCATTCAAGATTTTGTGCAATTGTCCTCCCACCACTTGGCCAAGATTACATTTTCTTCCAAATTGAGTCTTAGGGATTTAGTTATCTTTGACAAGATCTCCAAATCGATGCAATCATTCTCTTTGGCCACCTTTGGTGAGCCTTGCACCAAGGATTGACCCTACTTGCTCGCTGGCAGCAAATCTTGACTGACCTTTGTACTCTTTTCCACCCATCTCTACTGGATGCCTAGACTCTCAAACTTCCCCTTTCTCAACTCTCTGCTCCTCTCCCTTCCAGGATTCACGTTTCTTTGTTTATTCTTGACTCCCCTGAGAACCTCATTTTTCCTTAGAACCTCATTCTGCCTTCGCCTCCCATACCCAAAAGGAAATCTCTTATGTTTCCTTGATTTGTGTCGTGGAATAGAACCTAGCCACTCATGACGCCAACCTGAAATCCATGGAGGATCACGTGGCCTAGGGTTCCTCCTAATCTCACCAGTCCTTGGACCATTAAAACCTTGGCCTCTATTTTCCCTAGTTCTCCCCAAATTTCTTCCCCATTGCTCCTTGTCATGCACAAGATTTTGTCTTCTATCCTCCTAAAATTGTAGTGCCTTTCTAATCCTATCCTGCAATGATGGCCACTCCTACTCTGCATCCCTAGACCATGACACAACATCGAAATTCTGGAAACCTTCACACACACCCATTTTTTGTTTGTTTCTATGGAGAAACAAAGAATTACCTTTCATTTCATGAAAAATGGTAACTTTGAAATTTTGAAAATTATTTTGAAAAACTATACCCTATTGTACACTACAATATAGTTAACAAAAAATGTTAATATCCATAATTTACTTGATTTATTTATTAATTTGAATCAATTAAGGAGTTGCATCAAAAAAATAAATTAAATAAAAGATGAATTATCTTAATTTAAATGTTAACTAAAACCAACACATGAGTTGCATGAAAAAATATATATTTTTAATTTAATTTATATTTTTTTCTTATCTAGTTTAGGAGACAAGCATAAATATAACTCATAAGCCAACTCCCTTGATTTATTAGTTATATGAAGAGATTATTTTATTTATTTTATTTTATTTTTTACTATCTTTTAGACTTCAGGAATCGATCAAGTATCTTTCCCCTATAAACTGCAGTGCACCTGGTAAAAAAATTTCACATGACCGATGGTGCTAGCGTGACACGCCCTCCAATACCATGGGGATGGTGGGGAGACTAGATCTCGTGACCTCTTTCTTATAATAGGATGCTTTAGCCAATCAAGCTAGGCCCACCACCCTTGCCTTTATTTATTTATTAAATTTTATTACTTTTAGCCAATTAAAAAACTTAATTGGTAGAGATAACTCCTCAATTTTATTAAATAATATTTAAAAATAAAATAAAAATTATAAAAATAAATGTTATAAATAAGAAAGGAGGAAGAGAAAAAAAAGGTCAACAATAATTGGGCAAGTTAGGACGAGCAAGTCACTAAGAGTAGGCTATCAAAAGAAAGGCTATCAAAGGAAGGAGAGCAAGAGAAGAGAATTAAATATGAGAAGAGTCAAGAGGGTTTTTTTGTTTCAGAGTAAGTGTTGCAAAGTACGTGTTGCTCCTTAATTTTTTCTTATATCTTTAATTTATAATGATTATTCAAATAAATATAGATCTAAATTCTTGTTTTTTATTATTCTAAGCTTTTACATCAATTGCAATTAAGTTGTAGAAATTCTCGATCTAGACCTTATATTTTAGGTTGAATCTGGGAAATTGGTATTAGGAAATTAAATAGATTTAAAATCCAAACTCAAAAGCAAATTACTTAGATTGATGAACAATCTTGAATATAAACATTTTAAAAAATACATTTCTTTCCCTTTTTTGCATTCAATTTAAATATATAATATTATACATAAGAAATTTTAATTGAAATAAAAATTAAAGAGGAAAATTAATAATAAATAATAAATAAATGTACTAAGTGGATGGGAAAATGTGGCATATGTATGCATAGGTTAATCACCCCGAAATGATAATGACTTGTGTATTCAAAGATCACACACCCAATGGGGCCATGACCTATGGATGCATAGGATGTTCCCTAATGGGAGTAACTTATTTTTTAAATAATAATAAATAAATTATTTTTTATATGTATAGTAAAATAAATTTTAATAAATGGATAAGTGCACAAAGATGGGGAGACCAAAAAGTGGCCACCCCAATTTTTAGCTCCCTAAAGACTTAAATGTGAGTGCATTATAACACGATAATGCTATAACATGCTCACATTATGGTCAATTTATACCATAACACATGAGTGCATTATTACATGCTCACATTATGGTATGTTGACCATAAAATTGAAAATTAGAATCATAAATTTCATTTCTCTCTTTCTCTCTGCAAACCTATAGCCTACAAACATCCTCAAGTGTGCACACATTCTTAGAGACCCCATTCTTTTCCATTCATTCACCAATTCATCACCAAAATATTGCCATGACAACACTAAGGCTGAAGAGGTAATTATGTATTGTTATTTAGTGTAAAATTTGTATTAAATAAATAGATTCAATTAGGTTTTTGAGTGGAATTTGTTTAATTTTTAGGAGTTAATAATGCACCACCAAATGATCAAAACCTTGATTCACCTCCTCATCAAAATATTTTTAAAGATCAACCATGAAATACCCCTCCTTCAATGCCTCGAAATCCTCCAATAATAAAAGAAAACTTGAAGGAATAATTGCAAGGTTGAAAGATTTGGAAGCAACAAACTCCCATATGCCTACCATCACTGAATCATTACAATCCATTTTCTTTCACATAATATTAGTGAGTGGGAAAATCAATAGCTGGTCCAACAAGAGTGAAGAACTAAAATGGTTTTACACAAAAAAACTATCTTATGAGAAAGTTAAACAAACCACACTTGAAATATGACTTGTGTGCTCTATTCACCAACACACAAACCAATGAACTATTACATGGTGCTTACAAGAAGTTCCCTATCCATTGGTGTTACCACCAAGGGATAAGGAATAATTTTGGGGATAGGTGGTGGATTTTTTTTACCATATGAAAGGAAGAAAATGGTTGTTGGCTATGGTTTAGGACATAGAACAACAATCTTCTTCACTTCTCATTCAAGGAAACCCTAGAGATCTCAATCCAATGATAGAATGGGTGAAAGATATCTTGCAATAGGGTGTCCTAGGGTATGATTAGAGACTAAAAGAGGGTTCACCACCAAGCTAGGGCTTGGAAAGATAAGTAACATGCAAAATCTATTGTCTAAACCTAATGATATGTAACACTTCACTAAATGACCTAGAAATGGATGCAAATCAAAATAGAAAGCTTAGATATCAGAGAGGTGCACTTGGAAACCTGTAGAAGCTTGAATGAAGACCTAAAATGTTGAAAACATTGAGTTTAATGTAGAGTGGGACTTATATACCAAGCTAGGTGATTTAGTCCTAGATTAGGGTTTCTGGCCAAGAACAAAAATCTAGAAAAGACAAGTCTAGAACTCCTGAAAACTAGAAATTTGACTATATTGGGACTCATACGCTAGAAGTGGTTTATCAATCCTACTTGGCTTTCTTGGAGGATCAAGATTTGAATCTTCTCTTCAATCTCTACTCTGTCTTCTCAACCTGATTTCTGAGTCTAAATTTTTGAATTCTACTCTGTAGATGTCTTTTAATGCTCTTCAAAATAAGGTGAAAACTTGGACAACTTTGCAAACTTGACAAATTTTCTCCAATCTTTCTCTTCAATGTATCTTCAACCTAGATTTGCAAATCACACACTAAAGAGAGGGGAAAATGTCATTTTGTTAGTGGAAAGTGGTTTGCCTTGGTCAAACCCCATTTTGGTAATCAAACCTTGAAATAGAATGAAATAGAAAGGAGGAATGATGACTGAAAAAAATGCAATGTTATAACTCACCAAACCCTACAATAAGATGCTACAAACATGTATGAAATGACTCAAATGGATGTAGATATTGACTCTCACTTGAATGTTGTAGATCTTGAATTGAATGCTTTCTTCAATCATGAAATGCTACATCACAATTGTTAGCTCAAAAATAAACATGATGTATGATGACTTTGACATGATGCTTGATACTTGAATAATGCTCCAAAATGCTTAATAATTAGCTCTTGAAGGTTCTTTAATTCTCTTGTAAACTCTTGAATGCTCTCATGAACTCAATTTTTCTATAAGGAATGCTCTCATGAAAGTCTTAAATCACTTGTAAACTTGCTAGGTGAAAATGAGTGAAATAACCTTTTATTTATACTTGTTTATGCCTAATTTCCCAAAATTACAACACTACAAGCTGACATTAAATATAGAAGAATAAAATCCTACCAAAAATTTAAATTTAATTTAATTTTAAGCCACATGGGACTCATACACTAGAAGTGGTGTATGAGTCCCATTAGGCTAGGCTATGGGACACATTTTTCATGAAATACTTAGATTGATGTGAAATCTAGATCAGAGCCCCAAAACATAGGTGGTACTAATACACCCAAGGTGGCGTATGATTCCTAGATCACTAAATATGGGTCATACAATCCAAAAACATTAATTTTTGATTGGTCATTTCATGTTTTCCAAGATTATCCTTGAAAAGATGCATTAATTAAGGCTTGTGGATCTAAAATAAGGCCAAATAAGGCATAAAGAAGCCCAATTAATAATGAAAATCCTAGATTAGTGTGGAAGTTTTAGGATACACTTTACAACACCTTAAATAAGGCACAACTAAGTCCATTTAGTTCACAAGGGCCCAAGACCTAATGTGAATGTATTAAACATATTACAACACTAAATCAAGGCAACATTAACCTTAATTTAACAAGGAGGGCCCAAACAAGTGTAAAAATGTCATGAACAATATTTTTTGACACTAAATTTATCCCCCACTTTAGTGAGAGGATGAGAGGAGGAACTTGCTTCAAAATCACACTAAAGTAGACAAACACGCATCAAGAGGGGTTTGAGTGCACCAATGATAGTAATATAGGACAACAATGATCAAGAGGGGTGATCAAGCTCCAGGATCAAGATCCTATAGTAGACCAACATAGGCACAAAGGAACACACATGAAAATAATATAAGGAGCAATAACAAGGCACAAGCATGCACTACCAAAGACATAAAGAAGAAAGAAAAAAAAGAGGGGTGGATCAGGCTTCAACCATTTGTACCACATGTTCTAGATCAGATCTAGGTTGTTTGTCTAAAAATGCACACTCACTCTGAGGCAACATAACTTTAGGCTATCCACTAGGTGAGTATCCAAAGGGGTGAGACACACACATAGCCGGTATGCACTCACAAGAAAATGGCTATGGGAAATTCATGCCTAAGTTTGGCTCCCATACACTAACCATGCCAAAGCTATACCTCCTAATAGCTTTGATAAGGTTCCACGCAACAATGAACTTCGAGCTTCATGAGGCAAGAAAAGTTTCGTATGCTTGGAACTCATGAACAAACAAGATGGCTCCACAAGAAATCAAAGTATATTATGCAAGGTGGCCATACAACCGAAATTATAATATAAGGTGTGTTCAAAGGAGTGTTTTTAGTTCATGTAAGGTATTAACTTAAGAAACATCATGCCTAATGTCTCCAAGAGAGGACCAATCGAAGAATGCAAGATTCACAACTTAGAGGATGCAATGTGTTGCATCAAGCCACTAAGAGGAATATGATATGCTAGGAGAGATCACACTCTTGAAGGACATCACACCCAATGCCACCACAAAGCACAAGATGCATTGCATGAAGTAAGAAGACTACACAATGAAACATGAAATGCAAAAGAATAATGCCAATGTATGCCCCCACTTTAAAGAAATTGTTTTGATTGGAGGTAAAAAATAGGTTTTAAAGGGGCTTGGAACCTCTACAAAAAAAAGCAACTGATAAAAAAAGAAAACAACATTAAGCAGCAATCAGCCAGACGACAGCAATCCAACAACCAAAAAGTAGCCAAAAAGAAGGTAACTAGCCAGCAACACTACATATTGTTTAGAATCTCAATAGCTTCCATTTCACTAGCAGCCAACTTCAACACCTTATCCATAGTATTAGACACCTCAATACTCGAGGCCCCGACTTGAGCTTTCATTCTTTTTCTAGTTCTGACCCCCGACCCACCAGTTTTTACCTTACCACTCAAAACACTAACTTTAGTAGCACCCTTCTCACCAGCACAATCCACATCCATCAGCTTACCCCCAGCAGTAGTAACATCAACATACACATTTTCCTTTCTCTTTTTCACAGTAGTCACAGGGGAGATCACCTTAGTAGAGTATGAAATAGATAAGACCTTAGAGGCATCTCCACCCTTCATCACAACATTCCACATCTTATCAAGTTTATCCTCAAGGGATAACATTCTTCTTTCCAAATTCTATTTCAAATTAACAGTTTCCTCCGCCACAGTATTAGCCACAATATTAAGAGAATCAATTAAATTATCAATTTGGCTTTGGATAGAAGGGTCCTTAGCCTTTCTAGCAACACCTTTAATTCTAACATTGGTCCTATTGATCTCATTGAAGAACCACTTAAAAAAAATTAAAAGCACTTAAATTTTTTTAAAAGGACATTAGCACTGTCACGGGCTTAGCCCAACACATTACACAATTCCTCCCTGTCAAAGTTCTCAATGCATTTCCCCACAACGATGTCCTCATCAGAAGAAACAACATGATCCTTTTCAGTAGAAATTTCCTTACCTTTACCAGTGGGGACATGAGTCTCCATCTTTCAAATGGAGTAGGCGGTTTCCTCTGCAACAACCTTCCTTTTCATTATCCTATCTGCATCCGCTTTACTAGTTCCCACAACTCTTTCCTTTTCTTGCTTCTGCAACCCAATTTCAGCACTCAGCAAAGCCTCACAATAGATACTGCCAGACAAGGAAAGAGGGAAACTCTTCTCCAAGAGTTGGCTAGCAGTCAACACCCTTCTCTTTCGGCTTCCCTCAGAAATTGTTAAACACCATGCTGTGAGAAATTACTTTAAATAAACTGTTAAACACCATGTTGTGAGAAATTACTTTAAAGTAGAAAATGATCAATGCTAACAATAAAAGAGGACATGAGAGCTTATTTGGAAATCCCTATGCCAAATCATATGTTTCCAAATAAAGCTACATCATGAAAAGGGGTTTCCCCCAAAATGAAAATTCACAATCACATAAGGGATCTATGGATTTGGGGTCAATATGTTCTTGCTACAATATTTTTAGAGAGCTCAAAACTGTCATCATTCCCCAAATACTCATGGAACATGAAGAATGACACAAAGAGAGCGAAAATAAAGATAATCCTTTTGAGTCAACATGGAAGAGACCGAAATATCTTGACACCTTGTGTCATCCCCAAAAAGAAAACACAAGACAAAGAAAAATATAAAAGAAAGCTTTTGGGTCAACATAGAAAATACATGGATGTCTTGACTCCTTGCGTCATCCCCAAAAGGGAAAAAAAAGACAAATAAAAAAGATAAATGTTTACGACATAGAGAGGAATGTAGGTACAAATAAAGGAATGCACAAAGAGAGAGAAGTACATCAAACATAACATTATAGGGGATCACATTACGCACATGCAATCACACAGAACATACAAAAGAAAACAAATGCAAGACTAGTAAGGTGCATACGAGTCAACCTATTAGCAGGTCATCTACATCTTAATTGTGTTCATCATATATGGAAGGCAGACAACTAGCCAAAGGGACAACGACAAATGCATTACTAGGACAAGGCTATCTAATTCTTGTCTCCACTATGTGCAAGACAAGAATTAGTCAAGGTAGGTGATGAGAAAGAGCTCCTTGTGTTTTGAAATAATTTGCAATGAATGTAAGACATGTAATAGTGAGAATGTTGGGATCCTACAACTATTACATGGCAAGGAGCAAAGGGACATGCTCTAAGGGATGATTTCTATGATATCAAGTTTTTTAAATATTTGTTGTAAAGTGTAACACCAAGAAAATGCACAAGACAAAGATTATCAAGAGCAAACAATGCAATACAAATCTAAATGCAAATCTAATGCTAAGCAACAAAGAACAAAGGAAAGTCAAAAACATAAATACAATTTTAACAATCTCACCAAATTTGTATGTATTTCCATGATTCATCTCGATTGCCCTTCTCCATTTTGCTTGTAGTAGTATAATTGCCCTCATATTTTTCGTAAGTTCATGCAAGTATAGCCTATGATCAAGATTTAGCAAAACATCGAAGATTGAAGATATGTGCTCTCAAAAGTCATAAGATTTCGTGAGTTTTCGAGAGAGATTGGAATGAAGAATGACAAATCAATTTATAGAAAATTGATTATTCGAACGACAGGCCAAGATCGAAAGATCAACAGACGGTTGAGATCGACTGATTAGACATGCATTCTGATAACTGTCAGTGATGACATGAGTGATACAAATTAGAAATAGAATTAAAGATTAAATAAATGATTTAATCTTCAAGTTTGGTATTCAAAAGAAGAAGAATTATCTTTGCATGACAAAGATAAAGATGGATTAAAGCAACTCTTGTTCGAATGCATGCACAAGGTTTAATTAATTAAATAAGAATATTTAATTAACGCATACAAATGAGTTAGAACTGGACAATTGAATAATTTGACAAAGAGATTACTCGAGAACGCCACTCGGACATTAAAGCAAGAGTTAACTGAGCGACTTGAAATAGATCTTTGAGTTGAGTAAGAGTGAATACTTAGATAACTCACACAATTATCTAAATATAGAGGAATGCATTAAAATAGAATTCATGAATTAAATAATTCATTTAATTCAAGATTTGATATTTGAAGAATAATTAAATAAATAAGATTTATTTAATTAAGTGATGAAGGGATTTAAATGAATAATTAAATAAATAAAGAATTTATTTAATTATAGTTGAAGTATGATAAAGAGTAAATTAAATAAGAATTTATTTAATTTGACAAGAAGGATAAGGTTGATTAGTAACATAATTAAATAGAAAGTGTTTATTTAATTAATCAGATGAAATAAAGAAAATGTGAATTAATTAAATAATTAAGATTATTTAATTAATAGAAGAATTAAAGTTAAAGTGAATAATTAAATAATGGTCATTATTTAATCATGACCATGAAGAATAAAAATTATTAAATTTGTACATATTTCCATGATTCATCTCGATTGCCCTTCTCCATTTTGCTTGTAGTAGTATAATTGCCCTCAGATTTTTCGTAAGTTCGTGCAAGTATAGCCTATGATCAAGATTTAGCAAAACATCGAAGATTGAAGATATGTGCTCTCAAAAGTCATAAGATTTCTCGAGTTTTTGAGAGAGATTGGAATGAAGAATGACAAATCAATTTATAGAAAATTGATTATTCGAATGACAGGCCAAGATCGAAAGATCAACAGACGATTGAGATCGACTGATTAGACATGCATTATCATAACTGTCAGTGATGACATGAGTGATACAAATTAGAAATAGAATTAAAGATTAAATAAATGATTTAATCTTCAAGTTTGGTATTCGAAAATAAAAGAATTATCTTTGCATGACAAAGACAAAGATGGATTAAAGCAACTCTTTTTCGAATGCACGCACAAGGTTTAATTAATTAAATAAGAATATTTAATTAATATGCATGTACACACAAATGAGTTAGAACTGGACGATTGAATGATTTGAGGAAGATATTACTCGAGAACGCCACTCAAACATTAAAGCAAGAGTTAACTAAGCAACTTGAAATAAATCTTTGAGTCGAGAAAGAGTGAATACTTAGATAGCTCACACAATTATCTAAATATAGAGGAATGTGTTAAAATAGAATTCATGAATTAAATAATTCATTTAATTCAAGATTTGATATTTGAAGAATAATTAAATAAATAAGATTTATTTAATTAAGTGATGAAGGGATTTAAATGAATAATTAAATAAATAAAAATTTATTTAATTATAGTTGAAGTATGATAAAGAGTAAATTAAATAAGAATTTATTTAATTTGACAAGAAGGATAAGGTTAATTAGTAACATAATTAAATAAAAACATTTATTTAATTAATTATATGGAATAAAGAAAATGTGAATTAATTAAATAATTAAGATTATTTAATTAATAGAAGAATTAAAGTTAAAGTGAATAATTAAATAATTAACATTATTTAATCATGACCATGAAGAATACGAATTATGAAGAATTTGAAGTCGCAAGCTTAGACCAAATTTTGGTGTCTACATTTGCCCCTCTTTGATACAATGTCATTTCGGCGTTGTGTCAAAGAAAATCGATATGAAATATGCCCCAGTAATGCCCCAGTGTGAAATAGGTGAAGGTATGCCCCCTCGGGAAAATTGACAAATTGTCAAAAAAGCTCAGAAAAATTTGGAAATGATCCCGATTAGTCCATTGGATAGCCAAAAATGTAGTGGAGTTGACGGAATTGAGGTTGGAAATGTTAGGGACGGGTACGGGTTAATTGAGGTTGGAAGCTGACGCGGCCAGTAGGAAGGAAATGCCACCACAACCCTAGGTATATATAAAAATTGGGGTAAAAACCAATTCATTTTCACCCACCCAGCTTTGAAAATTGAGAATTTGCTCTGCACTCACAACAATGATGTCCCCTATTCCGAACACCCATCATCGAGAGTATAAGATCTAGACCTTCCAGAGCCCAGCTGACGTGGACCCCTCGGTAAGGACCTACAACTTGCTTTTTGAAATTTTCAATGTGTGCGTATTTTTATGCATGTAATTTGAATTTTATGTATATGTCACTTAGATAAAACGCCACATGTGAATGCACGAATGACGCATCTGTATGCGGATGAATGCATCTGCAAATTTACATTAATAGTTGAGCATGGGTTGTATGCATTTCGATGCATTTGTAGTTTAGGGCAACCCATTTGATAAATATCATCACATGTGCAATTAGAATAACCGCATTGGTTAATTTTTCAATGCATATGTATTTGATTTGATGCATTTGATTTTATTGCAATGCATATGCATATATTTCAACGCATTTGATTTTTAAAAGGTAATTGTTAGTGGTATTTTGAGAATACACGCATATGCAATGTGAAAATACGCATGTGAAAAGGAACGATGCATGTGTTTATGGAAATGACACATGTGAGTTTGATGCACTGCATATGTGTTTAACGATGTATTTGTTTAATGAAATGATGCATTTGCAAAATAATGACGCATTTGAATGAGCAATCAATTTAGTCATTTTGCACTAGGATAGATGTTTTATGCTGACATGAGGCATGTGTAATGTCATTGCAGGTTGTGTTGGACAGTGTATACACATGAGAGTCGAGACCGACGACCTTTCAGTTCAGAGACAACTTGCGGAGTGTAGAGCAATGGTTCCTATGGCATCTAGGTCTATTACATGTTACTGACATGCCCCAGATTAGGGCAAATCGGGGATTATTGACAGCATTATACAAGCGGTGGCACTCAGAGACATCATTCTTTCACCTACCGACTGGAGAGGCCACAGTGACATTAGAGGACATTTATAGGATTCTGAGACTGCCTATCAGAGGCACGTGGATGAGCTATGATACCTAGAGGGGTATTGCCGAGATGTGCCAATATTACCTGCATGCAGATGTCAGATAGCTAGGGTTTGATCATTATGAGATTAGGTGGTGTGTGTTGGCCCAGAGGTATAGGCAGCTAGACTGTCTATTATGCACACTGATAGGTGGCATAGTGCTTCCTGACCATCGAGGGCATGGTTTTCCTGTGGGATGGGGAGAGATGCTGGTAGGGATGTTAGAGAGATGAGAGGTATATGCATGGGGTCCCTGTCTCTTTGGGATGTTGTACTTTCATTTGCATGATATTGCCTACCGAGTGGCATAGTCTATGAGTTGTGGTACCACGCTCCCGATGGTATGGGTGTGGGAACACATTGCCATTTTTTGGCCATCAGTGATAGTTGACCTTCCACACGAAGATCCTTATGCCTTCCGCTATGCGGGAGCTAACACACAACACCACATAGGGGATACAGGTTATTTCAGGCATGCCATAGACACAATGGTTCAGTTCACATGGAGACCATACTTGGCCTACACAAATTGGGCAGACGAGGATGAGCATTTGTCGTTTTGCCGATAGGTATAGTTCTTGATTGGGCAGATAGTGTCACATGTCCACATTATTGAGCGTCAGTTGCCAAATTGTGTCCTGCGACAGTTTGGAGAGGTACAGGATGTGTTGAGAGGACAGACCGAGTTCGTGAGGTCATTAAGAGAGATCCCCCTATGGGGCCTAGAGATTCCAGTGGCCACAGCTGAGGTAGACATTGATGCGTTACAGGCAGTTCCATGGGGATGGAGAGATGGTCTAGCAGACCTAGGGACCACAAAGGAGTATGACTAGTGGTGGGCAGTACACAGGCCAATTCCGTTGACAAATCCAGAGCAGCCATCACTAGTAGAGTGGTGAGGGACAGGTCTGTGAGGCAGGCGTGGTAGAGGTAGAGGTCGGGGTTATGGTGGAGATGATGGCAGAGGTGGAGGATGAGGGGGAAGGAGAGGGAGAGGACAAGGGCCACCATTGTCACCAATCCATGAGGAGGGATGAGGGGATGAGGATGTGGCCATACCGGACGTTGGGAGAGGAAGGGAGGAAGTAGATGTTGCAATAGGCGGAGAAAAGGAGCATCCCAGAGAGGAGGCTATTCCAGATATCCCTACAGAGGAGGAGGCAGTCAAAGAGGGGGCAGGCAAAGAGGAGGCAGAGATTGATGCCTTGGGCTTGTTGGGTGCCTACCAGGAGGATGATGAGGAGGATGATTATCATGAGAAAGAGATTCGTGATCAGATTTTAGAGGAGTTGGATGAGGAGGAGGATGGGGTAGTGAGGGTTAGACAAGATGAGATAGGTCAGTAGATCCTGATATTACTACATTACGAGCCCAGGTTGCCTCCCTGGAGGAGCAGATGAGAGTCTTGATGTTAGAGAGAGATGCATTCCAGATAGAGAGGGATAGAGCCATCATGGATCAAGATTAGGCTATAGCGTGGAGACAGGAGACAGAGTAGAGATTCACAGAGCTCAGAGCCTTATGCATTGGACCATTAGTTGCTTTCACCAGAGAGTTAGTCAGAGCTGGGGAGAGAGAGAGGTATTACCGTGATTTATATGAGGCAGATATTCCTCTCGAGAGACGAGCTCCCAACTTCTCACAAACACATACTAGTAGGTCACAAACTAGGACCCACACCAGGACAGTTAGCACAGAGGGTGTGGAGTAGCCATGCAGAGCAGGTCCATATGACAGGCCTTCCTTAGCTATCAGGTCATTAGGTTCCCGACATCACTCATCCACGCACTCCAGCCATAATAGCAATAGCAGTTCAAGATAGGGATACTTCACGATATGCCTCAAGACATTGTACTATGATTATATAGCCTGCGGGCTTCCATGTATTATTGATACATTACGACATTGTTATGTGACACTATTGAGCAAGATATATATATATATATATATATATATATATATATGATTTTGGTGGTGATTCTCATGATATGCATTTCTATGCAGTGATTATGCAGTCTTTATTTATACATGTGATGTTTATATTATATGCCTATGTGATGGATGATCATATTTATTTTATGATGTTTATGCAGCTAGTAATATAATGTTGAGTCTATATGATGTATGCAATTTATAATTATGAGATGCAATATGATGTTATATGTACAATGCATGCTACATGTGATGCTATACAAATGTAATGTGATGCATGTATTAACATTTGTTTTGTACATGGAATGCTTATGATATGTATTGTATGATGATGAATGTTCATTATGTCATGATTTCCTAAATATGATAGACGCCTAGATGTATGCCTTTTTCTAACATGTATGTGTATGCAGGATGACTTGTATTGTTGTGTGTCACAGGACTCTATCATAATGCAAGAAAGAAGAATTGTTAGTGCGGAAAGAAAGATTGAGAAATAACAAAAGAGATGTGATAGATGTTAGTATTAAGAATCTTTGATGTTTCACTATATCACAAAAGGTATTTCACTTTATCATCATTGGTAGGGACTAATACAAATGGAGACAAACACCATGATATGACATAGATCAAGGTGTGCAAGATGATCCACTTGCTAACAACAGACAGTTGCAGACAAGGAGTGTCGTTAACTCATACTAAGGGTACAAGTTGCCCCAGTCTTTTTGTCAAGACAAACCACAGACAACAAACAAAAGAAAAGATGGGTCATGAGACGTCATCGCTCCTCTAAATCCTTCATGGGACATCCTTGAGGAAACTAGTAACATGACCCCAAATCAAATTTAAAAAAAAAAAACACAGTCGACAGATAGTAGTCAAAGAAAACAGAATTCTGATACATCGTTGCTTCTATAAATCCTTCATGGGACATCATGGAGAAAGCTAGTAACATAATTCCTAGTCATCAATTCAAGATAAATGATAAGATAAATAAGCCATAAAGTCAATAAGCCAATAAAATATTTTCCAAAACTTGATCTGTTTGTTTGATTTGTTTTGATTGATAAAAGGATTGATTGATAGAGCTTGATTTTAGGAGATACACATACCAGATAAGACTTTGAGTCTGGTTTTGATGTTATGACTATCTGTATAAGGCATGACAAAGCCTGGTTTCAGAAAGACATGTATCGTATAAGACGTTGAATCAGATGTCGTTGATGTGATAACCTGTGTAAGGCTATGTTTGATTGTTTGACCATGTCGATTATGCAAGAAGGACTCATCCTATATAATACATAGATTGCCTTGTTGATATCCATATTCAAGAAGAACTCATCCTAAATAAGACAAAGGTTGATTTTTTTTATAGTGTCTGTCTGGTAGGAAGGACTCATCCTATAGCAGACATCAATTGATCTGTTTTGATTGTTTCCTTGGCAATTTGTTTGATTTGACTTAGATTCATTGTTGACTTGTTCACCAGATTGATGCATGACTTGATATGATGTGTTGACAATTGACTGTGTGATGAAAAACCCTAAAGGACTGACATAGTGCGGCCTCGGGGGCTCATCAATTGATGGCCTTGCCTACATTATAAATGCAGAGACCTCGTAGTTCGACTTGACTTTGACTGACAAGACTGACTACAAATAGAAGACGTGTATGAAATTGAATGTGACGAACCCTAATGGACCGACCAAGTGCGGCCTTGGGGGCTCATTGATTGATGGCCTTGCCTACGTTATACATGCAAAGACCTTGTAGTTCAACATGACCAATGACCTTGTCATATGGATTGAATCATGATTTTATAGAGACAAACCTAAACGAACTATCCTAATGCCTCGGGGGCACATCGGAAGATGGCCTTGCCTACGTCCAGTCACAGAGGCAATGTAGTTCGACAAACGACAAAGACAAACAAGTGCGACTGACCCTAACTCTATTTTTGGATTTTTTGAAATGTTTTGATTTTTTTGTCTTTTTGAAGTTTTCTGATGTTTTTGTGTTTTCTCAGGTCATTTTGTGATGTTTGTGGATTTTTCTATGGTTTTAGATCTTCAACATAGCCAATGGAAGAATCAATATGACACACATCAAGTGTTTGCCCCCAGTCGAGTATAATACCAATTGATTATGAATGGGGTAAAATGAGGGATATGAAATGCACTCGATGTCAATTGTTCCAGGTTATGGGAAAGACTACCACTTATTACGAATGGTATATACAAGCAATGGATACAAAAGATAAGGGATATGTACAAGGATAGGTAGTATGTACAAGGATAAGGACTATGTACAGGGTAGTGGACTATGTAGAGGAATAGGTAGTATGCACAAGGATAAGGACTATGTACAGGGTAGTGGGCTATGTACAAGGATAAGGACTATGTACAGGGTAGTGGACTATGTATAGAAAAGTGGACTATGTATAGGGTAGGCCAGATTAGAATAATAGTAGACAAAGGAGCAGAGTGAAGTACACATGGCGCCTATTTGCCAGGTTTTCACCATGGTACCTATCCAAAGCGCCACCGAAGTGGTTTTCACTATTGGACGAATTATTTGTCTTGATTATCTAATTTTTATTTTTTTTGTGTTACCAAGACGCCTATTTGCCAGGTTTTCACCTTGGTAATGATTTTTATGATTTTATGATTTTTTATTTTTATTTTTTTGTATTTTTGCTAAATAAGACAAGGTTCTCAGAAGCTATGTGTAGAACTTCTTCAGATGCAGACTATTGATTGGTGAGGACAATGGTTCCCCTTTAGGAGTAGAGAGTTGGTACGCTCCTGATCTTAAAGCTTATGTAACAATATAAGGTCCTAACCAGTTTGGTTTGAACTTTCCTAGTTTGTCTCTTTCTGCTTGATTCTTTGGGTTCTCCATTAAAACTAGGTCACCAATGTCAAAGTTTCTATTCAAGACCTTCTTGTTATAGCTATGACGAAGGTGATTTTGGTATGCTTGGAGATGGTCTAGTGCCTTTTGTCTTCGCTCATCCAGGAATTCTAGCTCATGGAGTCTCCATACTCGGTACTCTTCATCATCAATGTGGCCTTTCAAGGATACCCTTAGGGAAGGAATCTCGACCTCAATAGGCAGAATAGCTTCAAAACCAAATACTAGTGAATAGGGAGTAGCACCAGTGGGAGTACGGATACTTGTGCGATAAGCCCATAAGGCAGGGTTAAGCTATAAATGCCAATCACAACTAGCATCATTGACAGTCTTCTTGAGGATTCTAATGATGGTTTTGTTAGATGCCTCTACTTGGTCGTTACCTTGTGGGTAGTATGGAGTGGAAAAGTGATGGTGAATGTGAAATTCCTCACACAGATGGCAGGCTTCTTGATTTTTAAAGGGGTGGCCATTATTAGTAATTATGGACTGAGGGACACCATACTGACAAATGATATAATTTAGGATAAATTTAGAAATCTATGTGCCAGTAATGTATGTCATAGGAATGGCTTCAATCCACTTCATAAAATACTCAGTGGCAGTGATAATGAATTTGTGTCCATTAGATGATGTGGGGTGGATCTTACCTATCAGGTCGAGTCCCCATTGGGCAAAGGGCCATGGTGACATTATAGGACAGAGCTCCTGTGTTGGCGCATGTATCAAGTCTCCATGAACTTGGCATTGGTGGCATTTCGTGACAAAAACATATTAGTCTTTTTCCATAGTAGGTCAATAATAACCCAGTCTCATAATCTTTTTGGCTAAGGTAAGACTGCTAGAATGGGAACCACATATACCCTCATGCACCCCATGCAAGGTTTCTTGTGCTTCAATAGAATCGAGACATCTCAGTAGGGTATTATCTAAGGCACATCTATATAGGGTGTCTCCGACTATGGTATATTTGGCTGACTTGCAGAGGAATGTCCTATGTTGGTTATTTGATAGGCTAGTGGGTATGATTTCGGCATGAAGGTAATCATAGATTTCTTTGTACCATGGGGAATCAGGACCAACAATGTCACACACCATTTCAGAATCTGGGATATCATAGGCTAGGACCAACAGTTGTTCTACCAAGAACTCAAACTTAGGCACGTTGTTAGGAATGTCAAGAAGTGATGCAATTGTAGCCATAGCATCTGCTGCCCTATTTAAAACATGAGGTATTTGATGAAATTCAACTTTGTCAAAGTACTCTTTAAAGCTATCAGCCATGCGCTTGTATGGAGCAAGCTTCTCGTCCTTAGTCTCATAATCATCATTTACCTATCTAATTACTAGTTGAGAATCACCATATACCTGTAAATTCTTAATTTTCCACTTGACTACCATACGTAACCTTGTCACTAGAGCTTCATACTCTACCATGTTGTTAGTGCATGGAAATGAAATCATGAATGACTTAGGGATGGAATCACCCTGTGGTGTGATAAAATATATACCAGCCCCTGAACCATGATTTGTATGTGAGCTATCGAAGTATAGTTTCCATGTGGTGTTTGTATCCATTATAAAAATAAACTCATCAGGAAAGTCTACAACTAATGGGTGATCTACCTGTATTGGTGCATTAGCTAACTAATCAGTAATAACCTGTCCTTTAATAGCCTTTCTTTCTACATACTGGATATCATACTCACTAAGTATCATAACCCATTTGGCTAGTCGCCCTGTTAATGTTGCCTTGTTGAGAAGATATTTTAGAGGGTCTATTTTATCAATCAACATTGTTTGATGGTTTAGCATATAGTGCCTCAGTTTTTGGATAGCAAATACTACTGCAAGACATGCACATTCAATGGTACTGTAGTTGAGCTCATAACCTACCAAAGTACGACTGATATAATAGGCTGCCCTTTCATGACCTTCATCGTCATTCTGTGCAAGCAATGCTCTGAGTGATGAATGGGTTGTTGTAATATAAAGAATCAATGGTCTTCCTTCAACAGGTGGCATTAAGATTGGTGGTGTGAGTAAATATTCCTTAATCAGTTGAAAGGCCTCTCCACACCTAGCTGTCCATGCAAATGGTACCCCTTTCTTAAGTAGATGTTGAAAAGGATGTGTTTTATCTACTAACTGCACTATAAATCTTCTGATGGATTGCAGCCTTCCTTGTAGTGTCCTTAGTTGACTGAGATTAGTGGGTGGTGGCATGTCCATGATTGCTTTCACCTTAGCAGGATCCACTTCAATGCCTCGTCTGGAAATGATATAGCCTAGCAACTTTCCTAACTTGACTCCAAACACACATTTCTTTCGATTGAGTCTCACTTTATACTTCTCCAGCCTCTGAAATATCTTGTCTAAAACCTGTAAATGTTTTGCCCTTGTCTTGGATTTTACAATAAGGTCATTGACATAATCCTCCATAAGAGTGTGTACTAGATCATGAAAGATAGTAGTCATGGCACATTGATAGGTTGCTCCAGCATTCTTGAGTTCGAAGGGCATAACATTCCAACAATACGTTCCCCAAGGACAAGTGAAAGTCGTCTTAGGTTGATCTTCAGTTGCAATTCTGATCTGGTTATATCTTGAAAATCCATCCATAAGGGACAACATTTCATATCCTGTTGTCATGTCAACTATCATGTCTATGTTAGGAAAAGGGAAGTCATCCTTAGGACAAGCCTTGTTGATATCTCTAAAATCAGTGCAGATGCGGATGCCCCCAGTTGGTTTAGTGACTGGTACAAGATTGGAAATCCAATCTGCATAGTCGATAGATCTGATGAAACCAACGTCTAAGAGTTTCTTGAGTTCTGCCCTGACTAATAAAGCAATCTGTGGATGCATTTTTATCAACTTTTGTTTCACTGGTTTGGCACCTAGTTGTAAGGGAAAATGATGTAGAACAAGTTTAGGATCCAACCCTGGCATGTCTGCATATGATCAAGCAAAATTTATCTATCTCTGTGCAAAGAAGTTGTGGAACTCTGGCTTCTCTTCTGTTGTGAATGACGCTGCAAAATAAACCAGTCGAGGATTCTCTTTGGTACCTATGTTGACTTCTACTGATTCTTCTACCAACATGGGGGACTTTTCCTGTGCAACGGGAAGAATATTCAAACCTCCATCCTTAGGTGCCTCAGAGAGGTTTTCACCTTAGGATGCATCCTTTCTTTTTACTTTTTCATTGTCTAAAGGTGCCTTTTAGTTTTCACCTAGAGACTCGTCCTTTTTATCTTGTTTATTCTTTTTCTCATTTTTGTGGCTGGAGGGTTGAACAAATTCCCAAAAATATGCCTTGTTGTCCAAGTCAATGGTAAAACCAGCCTTCTGATCACCGTTAGGTATGCCTTCTCGTAATCCCAGGAACTCGGCAATTGCTTCATCATTCTCAAAAATGTCTAAGACAGGTGTGTCTTGTTGATCCCAATCAATGAGTTTGGGATAAACTAAGGGCATGTCATTGTCAGAGCTATCAAATTTTAATGGGGTCAAGGTAAGGATTGATTTATTCATATGGTCACAAAAGTCTTATACTAAATCCTGTTTGCTCTTAGGTTTAGGTCTAGGCAGATTGATAGGTGGGCCTAATGCCAAGGTTTGATTATTTGAAACAGATGTATCGGGTTGCCAAGAGGTAGGATCAAGTGATTCCCAATAGTAGTGTGTAAACTACTCCTCCTTTTTCATTTTCTTTGGTGGAGAGGAATTCAATGGATTTTGGGAGGATCTTAACATTAAGTCAAGTTCTCCAAATAACTTGTCAAGGTCCATGGAAGAGGTAGAGGATAAGGAATCCCACTCATAGTCGTTAGAGTCAAGGGAGTCACAGTGATATTGGTCAAATGGTTCGTGAGATGTCTCAAGATCTTTTGAAGCACTTACTTCCTCGACTAAGGGTTATGTGATACTAGGAACGCCAATCTGAATCGGTTGAAACCCTAGCCCCATGCCTTTTGGCCACTGAGAAACAAATATTGGTTCAATCCTCCCATATTGGTTTAAGCCTAAACCACTTTGTCCATATCCCTTGCTTTGCATGATTTTGAAACCCTTTCCATATAGATTTGTAGGAATGTGAGCAAGTGGGAGAGGTTGTTCATCATCTTCCCTATACAGCCAGGAAGTGACATCTTCTGTATTTACAGCCTCTTTGCTTAATTCACCCCATTTAGTGAAATTTGTTGTGGGAGGAACATGTATAGTGACCATAGACTATCCCCTACCTATTGTAGGTAAACCATATGACTTAGGAGGAACCAAATGGCTAACACAATAAGATGTCGTCATGTAATACTCTCCACAACCCTTGTCTTGGATATCAACCCTAGGAGTAGTAGGAATTGAGGGGGAAATAGATGTTCGAGTGAGTGTGGATGGATCGACATAGGAAGATGGATTGGAGGATGAAGCCTCTTGGTTCACCGACACTTGGCGTTGGGGGACCTCTTTTAGATTGGTGCAGTATTGGAATGGATCTGGGTCACCATCTATGGTTATCTCTATGCCATTGTAAGGAAATTTAAGACATTGATGATACGTAGAAGGGACCGCCTTCATGGCATGAATCCATGGTCTTCCTAGTAGAAGGTTATAAGGAAGGGTGAGATCCAAGACTTGGAACTTTGTCTCCATCACTGTAGGACCAATTTTGATAGGAAGTGTTACCACTCCCTTTGATTTTCTTTCCTCATCATCATAAGCTTTAATGACAATACTTTTGGTCACGTCTACGCATGCTTTTGAGATACTTAAGGCCTTAATTAGTTTTAAAGTGCACATATTTAACCCTGCTCCTCCGTCTACCAAATTTCGTCTAACTTTGGTGTCATCAACAAGGACTTTTAGATGTAAAGGGTCGTTGCGGTTCGTCTTTTCAGTTGCATAATCTTGTTCAGAAAATGTGGCATGATGCTTATTGGTCAAATAGCCCACCATTTCTTGGAAATGATTGACATCAAGGTCATTAGGGACTATGGTGTTCTGTAAAGCTTTATCGAGAATAGATCGATGTTCAGGGGAAATATGCAACAGTTCCAAGATTGAAATTTGGGCTGGGGTCTTCCCCAACTAGTCAAGTAGGTTATATTGTAACTTGGAAGTTTGTGGTGTTTGTTGCAATGGAGGGCCCTGGATAGTGAACTTAGTACAATGAGTATTGACTGCACACTCAGGATTTTTCTTGATAGTAATGGTATTGATATTCTCATCAGCAGTGCAAAGGTGATGAATGATTTTTCTGCTATTATAATCATGCTTGATATTGGCATAGTTGGTTGACATATTGGTCTTAGTACTCGAACTAGGGACAACTCCTTTCCCATGGTCATGTAGTGGGTCAGAAAAGACTTGATGATCAGTGTTCGATGACTTTTGTTTTTGTCCACTAATTTCGATAATTCTCCTTTCGACAAGATCCTGTATGATATTCTTCAGTTGTCGACAGTTTTGTAAGTTATGTCCCTTAGTTCTATGACAATCACAAAAGGCATTATCATCCCACCAAGCTGGTTTAAATTGTCCTGGATCCTATTGTCTTGGTTCTTGCAGCTGTATACGATTATGTTGTAAAAGTTGTTTGAACACCGACTCAATGGGTTCCCCTAAGGGAGTGAACTCACATTTTTGAAATCTCCTTTGTTGTGGACGTTGAGTATTTTGGACCATGTTAGGAGGTTGATTAATAGCATTAAGCATGTTGGAAAAAGTGTGAGGTCCCTGTAATGTGATGAGTGGTCCTACTTGTATCATTTTAGCATCAACTACCCCATCATTGGTGACATTTTTGTTACGAGACCAAAATCTGTTTCTGTCAGTGGGGGTGTTTTGCATGATTGGATTTCTATTGTATGTTGATGTCTTAAGTTCACCTTTTTCAATGAGATCCTTTTCTATTATAACCCCTTTTTCCACTAGTTTCGAGAAAGATGTACAACAATGTACTCTTAGATTACTTCGTAGTTTCGCATGAAGGTTTTCTTGGAATATAGTAACTTTTTATTTTTTAAGTATCTTGATAGGACACCGGCTAGCTATAGTCCTCCACCTCTGGAAGAAAGTGATAAATGCTTCACCTTCATCTTGTGTTGTGTGACACAAGGTTGCTATATTTATTTCATGGTCTGTGTTGAAGGAGAATTGCTCTACGAATTTCTCAACCAGTTCACCCCAAGATCTGATGCCAGAGTCTAGACCTGAAAACCACTCTAGTGCAATTCCTACAAGACTTCTTGGAAATAGCCTCATAAGATATGTGGGGTTATAAGCTACATCTATGCATATGGTAGAAAATTCCCTTATATGTTCTATTGGATTTTGTTTGCCATTGTACTTAGGGAGATTCGGTATGACATATCCGTGAGGGAAAGGGGTCATGTACAATGATCTATCAAAGGGAAATGGGCATATGTCCTTCGTTGAAAAAGATTTCTTATTTGACACCAACATGTTATCCATTTGTGTTTGTAATGCATGCATCTGTGTTTGTAAGACATCAACCTGGGTCAAGGATGTTCTAGGTGGGTTATGTGGATCTACGTATGTATTCTGAAATCCAAAGTCTCATGATGGGTTTCGATTGGATGTTGGTATTTGAGGTGGGTTTGGATTTGAAATGTTGGTAAACGTGTTCTGGGTCAGAATCTGCATAAATTGATTTTGACTTGGGATCTGTGTGAATGGATTTTGACTACCAATCTGAGATAAAGGATTTTGATTCAGAATCTGTGTAAATTGGTTTTGACTTGGAATCTGTGTGAATGGATTTTGACTACCAATCTGAGATAAAGGATTCTGATTCAGAATTTGTGTAAATTGGTTTTGACTTGGAATCTATGTGAATGGATTCTGACTACCAATTTGAGAGAAAGGGTTCTGATTCAGAATCTGTGTGAATGGGTTCTGATTGCCATATTGGAAGGAGGGAATGCATCTTGTTTGTGTAATTAGTGGTATAGTGCTAGTGACTTGAGCACTAGTTATGGCCATCGACTGTGGCATTGGCTCGTGATACTAGCATTAGGTGTGGTCGTTGACTGTGAACTTGTGACACCGACATAAAGTGTAGAGGCTAACATTTTAGGTCTTTTAATCCCAACAAGAGGACCGAAGGGAGTAGATGATGAAGCCCCTATAGTGAAATTAAATCCTGATGTCATGTCGGATGTACCAAATGGAGATGTATGGACTGTCGTACTCTGTGTAGGTGCGCTAGATGGCATAGTTGTGCTGACCTGAGGTATAGTAGTACTAGCAGTCATTGTGTTTGTCCCTTGTGTAGGTTGAGTTTGCAAGGTGCTAATATCAAATCCTGTGGGTAAGGTAGCACCTTCAGCTAGCAGTTTGGCTAAATATCATTGACGATCATTTGCTAGGTATTCATCTACAAAAGAGGAAAATTCAGGGTCCTGTGCAACAGCCTCTATGTCCTCTACTGTAATATGACCTTGAGTGTTTCTAGTGGTGAATTTTTCTAGTAAAGTCTTGTGAGGTCTTAAGGAAAATGGATTGATGAATTCGTTTGGGTTTGACATGTTTTCTCTCTCTCTTCTCTTAGACCTAGTTTCAACCATGTAAGACAAGCTCAATATGCAGGAAATGCAAAACTATATCTATGAACAGTATGACTCTAGTCTATGTTTTTGGGTTTTTCGAATGCAAAATAAGGAATGTTCTAGGATGACACTAGCCTAAAATCTAAAGATGCAAAGTCTTAAGCAAGGTTCTAAAATAACCAATTCTATAAACCCAAGACAAAGGGACCAACTACCTAAAGTCTAACCAAGGCGTCAATTTAGTTAAGGAACCAATGTAGGATGAGGATCAAAGACAAGTTGAGTTTCCTAACTAGACTGATGAGCTAGGACTCTCTGTAGGACAAAGGATAAACTGATAAAACTAGGTTCAATGACAGATTTCTTTGACGTTATGATTTTTCTAGAGTGCAGATGGTAAACTTATCCTAAAGTTTGTAAAAGTGACCTTTCTAGAAGTTTAATGCAAGGTAATATGTATTCTAAGATGAAACTAAACTATGAATTAAGACAACTATGGTAATGACTGAATGAACCTAAAGGATGCAAAATTGAGCAAATCGTTTCAGGTTTCTGTTCAAGGACTGTTTGTGGAAAGACAACTGAAACTGGTATAATCGTGTTGACTGGACAGTGACTGTGAATTTTGGTTTTCTGATAATCAGACAAATGCGTCACAGGATTTCACATATGCGGTTAAGTTTACCAGTTGTGGTTAAATTTGATAGTTGCGTTTCTCTGGTAAAGTTCAATGTGTGACTCCAACAGATGCGGTTAACAGTCTAACAGATGCAACTCACAATGATAATTCTGACTTGGAATATAACGCATGTGGTTTTTTTGCAAAAGAATTGTGAATTGATCTGGCAGATGCGACTCTATGCTAAACAGATGTGACCCTAACTGATAGATGTGACTCGAAGTTAAATAGATGTGACTCGTAATAACATATGTGACTCTAAGTTAAACAGATGTGACTCACAATAACAGATGTGACTCGAAATTAAACAAATGCGACTCCAAAGATCAATTGCGACTTTCTGGTGAACAGTTGTGACTCTCTATGAATTTTCAGTGACATAAGATTTAAAACTGACTCTATTTTTCATGATCAAATTCTGGAAAACAATAACAATTATAAGACAAAGTGTTTTCAGTTTGATTCTAGATTCAAAGAACGTTTAATGTTGACAACAGACAAGCACATTCTAATAGGTCAAAATTCCTAGGGTTTGTATACTTGGTATAGCCCACCGAAATACCTCAGATTGGTGATAAACACCTTTCCTTCTCGAGAGCGGATAGCTTAGAAATTTGGTGGCATTGGCTCCCCTCCATGGCTCATTAACGTATTTCGAGCACACCAATTTTGAATTCTTTGGGAAATGACCTCCCAAGAACTGCTATCTCTACTCAAGGGGATCAGTAGTGAGTGTCTTCGGGCATGATATTGTCCCCTGCACTATACCAAGCAATAGCCAATAGAACGGTTGGACACTAAAACAAGAGGTATTTAATACGGGCATTCTATTTGTAGGGCATGATCCATGCGGCGAGAGTCCCCTTTCAGAACCATCTTATGGAACCATACGCGTGATTCTTGGACTTTCCCCAAGAATCCACTTTTATATATTGGTAGGAAGTCCCTCGGGTTCAGGGTGCTACCGGTTTGAGTCGTCCTGGGGTGAGTACTTTTTCCCACCAGAATAGGCCCAAGTTCTAGAGTTGGTAACCATTTCTCTTACACCCAGGATTGCACGGATGCACAAGGGGAGAGGATACTTCGATGTACCAAATCATGAGGGTAATACACAGATGTGCTTTTGCACCAAACACAATAAACACTTGTTAATTTTAATCCAAATGAAAGATTTGCTATACTAGCAAACAATCTGTTTTAAAAGAAAATTTTACTAAGGTCTTCGACATGCGTTCTGCAGAAAGATTCATTAGTAATTTCAAGTATTGTCTTCATCAATCATCCTACAAAAACTCGTTAACTCCAAAAACAAAAATCCCACACGCTGAAAAATCTGATATTAGTAACACACAAATCAGTTGAAAATTTCAGATTTCTAAAACCTAAAACAAAAATTTACCAGTCAGATGCGTTGATTTTCTCTGCAATTGCGTCTCGTTATTTACTAGTCACTTGTGGTTCAGGATGTTGTAGATGCATCATGGTTTTTCAGATGCGGTGTTTCGGGTGTCAAATGCAGTTCAGGAAATCAATTGCATCGCTTCATCAAACTGATGCGTCTATGAATTTCAATTGCGGTGTTTCGTCAAGCTGATGAGTCGTTCTGTATGAAAAACATGCAAAAATCAAAATAAAAGTCTACGAATACGCGAAGATGGTGTCTTCACGTTGGGTTCACCAAATGTAACGCCAAGAAAATGCACAAGACAAAGATTATCAAGAGCAAACAATGCAATACAAATCTAAATGCAAATCTAATGCTAAGAAACAAAGAACAAAGGAAAGTTAAAAACATAAATAAAACTTGAACAATCTCACCAAATTTGTACGTATTTCCATGATTCATCTCGATTGCCCTTCTCCATTTTTCTTGTAGTAGTATAATTTCCCTCATATTTTTCGTAAGTTCGTGCAAGTATAGCCTATGATCAAGATTTAGCAAAACATCGAAGATTGAAGATATGTGCTCTCAAAAGTCATAAGATTTCGTGAGTTTTCGAGAGAGATTGGAATGAAGAATGACAAATCAATTTATAGAAAATTGATTATTCGAACGATAGGCCAAGATCGAAAAATCAACAAACGGTTGAGATCGACTGATTAGACATGCATTCTGATAACTGTCAGTGATGACATGAGTGATACAAATTAGAAATAGAATTAAAGATTAAATAAATGATTTAATCTTCAAGTTTGGTATTCAAAAATAGAAGAATTATCTTTGCATGACAAAGATAAAGATGGATTAAAGCAACTCTTGTTCGAATGCACACACAAGGTTTAATTAATTAAATAAGAATATTTAATTAATACGCGGTACATGCAAGTGAGTTAGAACTGGACAATTGAATGATTTGACGAAGAGATTACTCGAAACGCCACTTAGACATTAAAGCAAGAGTTAACTGAGCATTTGAAATAGATCTTTGAGTTGAGTAAGAGTGAATACTTAGATAACTCACACAATTATCTAAATATAGAGGAATGCGTTAAAATAGAATTCATGAATTAAATAATTCATTTAATTCAAGATTTGATATTTGAAGAATAATTAAATAAATAAGATTTATTTAATTAAGTGATGAAGGGATTTAAATGAATAATTAAATAAATAAAGAATTTATTTAATTATAGTTGAAGTATGATAAAGAGTAAATTAAATAAGAATTTATTTAATTTGACAAGAAGGATAAGGTTAATTAGTAACATAATTAAATAAAAAGCGTTTATTTAATTAATCAGATGGAATAAAGAAAATGTGAATTAATTAAATAATTAAGATTATTTAATTAATAGAAGAATTAAAGTTAAAGTGAATAATTAAATAATTGACATTATTTAATCATGACCATGAATAATACGAATTATGAAGAATATTGAAGTCACAGGCTTAGACCAAATTTCGGTGTCTACATAAAGCATGACACTCATTGGTACTATGTCCAATAACCTGATGATATTGACAATGTGATGTGTTTGTATTCGTAGGATTTTCTTGTCGATCTTCTCTTATGGGTGGTAATGTAATCAATCCTCGATGTACGAGTATCTATAAATTCCTTTCAATTGTGGTTGGTGGATAATGGAATTGTAGTTTCTTTAGTTTGTAAGGCCTTATTTTTTTGCTAGATTCACCAACTTCTAATGTTATATGTTGAGGAGGAAGACCTAAGATGATCTTATCATCCTTATCATCGCTACGAGGCATTGGTTGTTCTTTAGGAAGGAGGAAATTCATATCAGGAGAAGGATCTTGATATCCTAACCCTTTAGTATCTTCAGTTGGTATTTACTCTAAGAGTTGATGAATTTCATGTTCACTTTGTTAGTTTTTAGATTAGAAATTTCAACAATTAGAAAATGCAACACAATGAACAATGAACACAGTGATTACCCTGGGAAAACCCTCCTACTCAAGGGAGAAAAAACCCAGCAAGATGATCTCTTATATATCAGAATAATAACAGGCCCTAGAAAGGTTGAATACAATACAATGGATCTGTACTTATATATGGTGCAATTTCATGAATGCACAAAGTATTGAATCTTCTCCTTGATGCTAATCTGTTGCTTAGAAAATTGACCTGTTGCTGAAATAATTCGAACTTAGGAATGAATTGCTTGATTGATGATAAAATGAGAGGACTCCATCCTCTATGAATACCAAATTAGGTGGCCTTCTCTCTAGGGCCGACCTAGAACAAATATATTTTATTTATAAAAGATGAAGGCCAACTTTCCTTGAGCAATATATAATGAGGAGAAAATATCTCTCGCCGCTACAACACTAACACTCCCTCTTACCTAGGGAGGTATTTTTGAGATATCCTTTTCATAGAGTCTCTCAACATGATGCCCACAATGGCTACACCCATTGGTGGAAAACCACATCTCAATCTCAGAGATGTACAAGATTTCATCATGGAGTCTCTCAACATGATATCCACAATGGCTACACCCATTTGTGGAAAACAAATTTCAGTCTCAAAGATGTACAAGGGTTCATCACAGAGTCTCTCAATGTGATGTCGTCATGGAGTCTCTCAACATGACATCAACAATGGCTACTCCCATGTGTGGAAAGAGACACATCTCAGTCTTAGAGATGTACAAGGGTTCATCACGGAGTCTCTCAACGTGATGTCATCAAGGAATCTCTCAACATGACGTCTCATCTTAGTCTCAGAGATGAACAAGGACTTGCACCTCATATTTTTCTATCTCAGAGAAATATACACTACAAGGGCTTTCACCTCATATTTCTCTGTCTCAAATAAATATACACTACAAGGGCTTTCACCTCATATTTCTCTATCTTAGAGAAATATACATTACAAGGGATTTCACCTCATATTTCTTCGTCTCAGAGAAATATACATTACAAGGGCTTTCACCTCATATTTCTCCATCTCGGAGAAATATACATTACAACAAATATTCATGATGATGTGACTCCCTCTGAAGCTCCTAGTACTTGCATCAACCTCTTGACCTCCTCATCCGAGATTTTCTGCAATGCTTCCCTTTAGAGGAATGGTTTCTAATGCACACCTTTGACACTATTGACTTGTGAGAGTCCAAGTTTGTCCTCCTTGATCTCATCCCATATCACCTTATTCTAGAAAGGTTTGCAGAGCTACCAATGTCAAATCTAGATCAATTGTCTTGTTCAATTTTGTTCTCTGCAGCTGAAAAGGTCTTCCAAGGACTTTAGCACCTAGCCTTGCAACACTGCAACCCACTTAGCTGACACCTTCTCTTTTTCTCAGTGAGTCACAAAACTCCCTAATGATCCTTGCCTCAGAGATTGCAAAGAAATCCTCTAGAAGTGAACTCCCCTCCATTGAATGATCTCAAAACCTTAATCCTTTTCTCGGACATGCTCTCAACTCATTCCTTGAATTCTCAAAATTTAACTCCCTCTGAATGTCATTTCCTCCTATTTGAAGTTTTTGATCGCAATGACAATTTGTATAGGTTATTCGTTGTTTAGTATCTCCATATTTCTCGATCTTCGTTGTTGATGCAAACTCTCCATCCAAGGATGACCCAACCTTGTTCCCTCGAGAGATGTCTCTAGTGAAGAATCATGAGAGTTATGCGCCACCAACTCAGTCCCAAGGCTGCAAGTTATGTCTCCATGTTTGTTCATTTCTTCAGCCAGCATGACTTCCTCATAGGATGCATCAAGCTCTTCCTCCCTTGAGTTCCTTATGCAATCTCTCATTATCCTTTTGCTCCTAGATCTGTCCTAGATGCATCTTAGAGAGATTAATAATAGTTCATAAAATCAAACTACCCTAAAGAGAAATATACAAACCAATGCTAGAAGCATAGATGATTCACTATTCCCAATGTTATTGCATAAATTATTATTAGCTGCATAAAATTCATGATCATTATTCAAGGTACAAACATAAAATACTTATCTCTTTATGTTGGTCAATTCTACAAATGCTTGTCTTATAGTTTCTTCCCAGTTGTTAATGTTTTCTCTTCTGTCTGTTTTGGATTTGTATGAAGTTGGTGATGCATAAGACCTCCAAATAATTCTAACTAAATGTGCAAGCCTGGCTGGAAATGAAAAAATAGATGGGCAAAAGAGATCTTGCAATAGGGTGTCCTAGGGTATGATTAGAGACTAAAAGAGGGTTCACCACCAAGCTAGGGCTTGGAAAGACAAGTAACATACAAAAACTAATGTATAAACCTAATGATATGTAACACTTCACTAAATGACCTAGAAATGGATGCAAATCATAACAAAAAGATGAGAAATTAGAGAGACACAACTAAAAATCTATAGAAGCTTGAATGAAGACCTGAAATGCTGAAAAAACTAAATTTAATGTAGACTAGGACTCATATGCCAAGCTAGGAAATTTAGTCCCAAATTAGGGTTTTTGGGTAGGAAAAAAAATTTGGCAAAGACAAGTCTGGAACTCCTAAGAACTCAAAAATTTAACTATACTGGGACTCATATGCCAAAAGTGGTGTATTGGTCCTACTTGGCTTTTTCAAAGGATCAAGATCTGAATCTTCTCTTCAATCTTTGCTCTGTCTTCTCAACCTGATTTTTTAGCCTAAATTGTTGATTATGCTTTGTAGATGTCTTTTAATGCTCTTTAAAATAAGGTGACAACTTGGACAATTTTGCAAACTTGACAACTTTTCTTCAATCTTGATCTTTAATTTATCTTCAACCTAGATCTGCAGATCACACACTAAAGAGAGGGAAAATGTTGTTTTGTTAGTGGAAAGGAGTTTTCCTTGGTCAAACCCCATTTTGGTAATCAAACCTTGAAATAGAATGCAATAGAAAGGAGGAATCATGAATGAACAAAATGTAATGTTGCAACTCACCAAACCCTAGAATAAGATGTTGTAAACATGTATGAAATGGTTCCAATGGATGTAGTTCTTGACTCTTGCTTTAATGTTGTAGATATTGAATTGAATGCTCGCTTGAATCATGAAACCCTACATCACAATTGTTAGCTCAAAAACAAACATGATGCATGATGACTTTGACATGATGCTTGATACTTGAATAATGCTCCATCTTGATAATCAGCTTTTGAAGGCTCTTGAATGCTCTTGTAAACTCTTGAATTCTCTCATGAACTCAAATTTTCTATAAGGAATGCTCTCATGAAAGTCTTAGATCACTTGTAAACTTGCTAGATGAAAATGAATGAAATAACCTTGTATTTGAAACAATGGGAAAAGGGGGACTTGGTTCTATCCTTGAAGAGATATGGATCCTCCTATTCCACTCTTGTCTCACTTAAGAAACCCTAAAGATCTCAATCTAATGATGGAATGAAGGAAAGAGATCTTGTAATAGGGTGTCCTAGGGTCTAATTATAAACTAAAGAGGGGTTCACCACCAAGATAGGGCTTGGAAAGAATAATGAAATACAAGACCTAAGTATGAAACTTAATGATATGCAACCTAATTAAATGACCTAGAAATGCAAGTATATCAAAACAAAAAATCACAAAATTATTAGTGTGCACATGGAAACCTATAGAGGCTTAATGAGGACCTGAAATGTTGAAAAAACTAATTATGATGTTGATTGGGACTCATACGCTAGGAGTGGCATATCAGTCCAGTTAGGGTTTTCTAGAAATTCAAAGTTTGATTTTGCTCTTTAATGTCTGTTCTACCCTTTTCACCCGATTTTTGAGTTTGAATCTCTGATTTGCAACCTTAGATGTCTTTCAATGATCTCCAATGCAAGGTGACAACCTCAACAACTTTAGACACTTGACGACTTCTCTCCAATCTTGCTCTTCAATATGTCTTCAACCTAGATCTGCAAATCACACACTAAAGAGAGAGAAAATTGTTGTTTTGTTAGAAGAAAGGGGCTTGTCTTGGTCAAAGCCTGTTTTGGTAATCAAACCTTGAAATGAAATTAAATAGGAAAGGAGAATGATGAATGAACAAAATGTAATATTGTAACTCACCAAACCCTAGCAATAAAGTGTTGTAAACATGTATGAGATGACTCCAATGGATGTGGATTTTGAATCTTGCTTGAATGTTGTAGATCTTGAATTGAATGCTTGCTTGAATCATGAAAACCTACATCACAAACATTAGCTCAAAAAAAAAAAACATGATGCATGATGACTTTGACATGATGCTTGATGCATGAATAATGCTCCAAAATGCTTGATAATCAGCTCTCGAAGACTCTTGAATGCTCTTGTAAACTCTAATTTTTCTATAAGGATGCTCATTCAACTTGTTAGGTGACTTGTAAGCTTGTTAGGTAAAAAATGAGTGAAATAACCTTGTATTTATACTTTTTTATGCCAAATTTCCTAAAATTACAACACTACAAGTCGACATTAGATGTAGGAGAATAAAATCCCACCAAGAATTTTAATTAAATTTGATTTTGGGTCACATGGGACTCATACGCTAGAAGTGGCGTATGAGTCCCATTAGGCATAAATATCGGACACATTTTTAAAAATGCTTAGAATGATGCAAAATCTAGATCGGGGCCCTAAAACCTAGGTAGGAATCATACGCCCAAGGTGGCGTATGAGTCCCAGATCACTAAATCTAGGCCACACAACCTAAAAAGACATGAATTATGATTGGATGTTGATTTATGCCAGGATTATCCTTGAAAAGATGCATTAATTAAGGCTTGTGGATGCAAAATAAGGCCAATTAAAGCATAAAGAAGCCTAATTATTTAATAAAAACCCTAGATTAGTGTGAAAGTGTGTTACAAAACTTTCCAACAACCTAAATGAGGCATCATTAAGGTACATTTTGTTTAAAAAGAGCTCCATTAGGCTCAATTAATTAATGAAACCCTAAAAAAGTGTGAAAGTGTGTTACAACATTTTACAACACCTTAACAAGGTACAATTTAAATCTATTTAGTTACAAGGGCCCAATACCTAATGTGAAGGTGTCAAACACATTACAACACTAAATCAAGGCACCATTAAGCTTAATTTTAACAAGGAAGACCTAAACAAGAAAGAAAATGTAGAGGGATACAGTTTCCATTGCCATAGTATTTATATGTGTTTATGTCTAATTTCTCAAAATTACAACTGTTGGAATATGTTGTCGTTGATGTCAAAGGGGAACAAAATAGAACTGTATTGACCCTATGCAGATGTACATATTGCTAGCATTGATGTCAAAAGTGAAAATTAGGCAGAGGAGTTTGTTGGCATGATGACAAAAGATGGATGAGAGAGCAGTGGATCTGATGGTGAATTGAGTGGTTGATTCATGATGGGTTTTTCGAAAGCTTTCTAGAAAGGTATTGTGTTGGCCCAGAGGATGTATATCATGCCTAGAAATGAATTATATTCTCTTTTAGGTGTTTTAGGGTTTATCAATTAAACCTTAGGTCATTTGCAATCATGGCATCTAAACATATCTTCTATTTTTGACAATGACTTTTGTTTAGCAGTCATAGGAAGCTTAAGTAATGACTTAAGCCCTTTATGTTCATCTCATGACCAGACCCTCACTTCTTGGCAACTAGTTGGCAATGTTCTTAAGGGTTATCAACATGACAAGAGTATTTCAGTGAGACTGCCTAGGAGTCTCTCTGACAACCCGATGGCTATACCATTAGCATGACAATTCTTTATTAGTGAAAGAATGGGCTATGTCTCTTCGACATAGCGATGGTGGCACTATGGAGATTTATTGATGAGACAATATGGTGTTGAGAAGAATTTAATCCATGTCTCTTCAATAGACCGATAGCTATCTTACTGGCAAGACATTGATGTATCAGCAAGAGTTTCAGAGAAGTCTCCTCGATGGAGTGATAAGGAGTATGGAAGTGTTGATGATGAGACTGTATGGCATTGGTGAGACTTTTGTAAATGTCTTCCTGACATGGAAATGTGAAGGCAGTGGTCAAGTGGGACCAAGTCATAATGACGTGGGTGACTATGATGACGAAGCAGATGTGTGGTGTAATGAGATTGGATGAACCATAATCCACATCCTTGTTGTGGATTATGATGCAGCCACATGGCGATGAAGTGGATTGGTGACGTCATAAATGGTCTTCATCGATGTGACATAATGGTGTTGGCAGGACATTGAAGGATTTCTCCTCAACAAACCAATGACCCTTTCATCGGTGAGACATTGGCATATCGCCAAGACCTTGAAGGTCTCTTCGACAGGGCGATACGAGTGTGTGGTGCTAAGTGGGACTCAAATGTGGTGATGGCTAACAAATGACAATGGATGATTGTTCAATATGTCATTTTGCATCAATTTTGCGAATGATGTGGTGACAACATGGAAGACA
Organism: Sequoia sempervirens; assembly: GCA_007258455.2. NCBI lineage: Eukaryota > Viridiplantae > Streptophyta > Pinopsida > Cupressales > Cupressaceae > Sequoia > Sequoia sempervirens. The sequence continues at coordinate 1,364,938 of VDFB02000363.1, forward strand.
GATGGCATATGGGCCTATGCACTCAAAGGTGGTTCTCATCGGTGAGAGCGATGAACATCGATGACACTATAATGGATGTCCTAGCAATACAGTGATGTGTTAGATCAACGATGGAGATTGGGAAACCATTTGTCGAATGGTTGTGATTTAAAGATATGATAGTAAATGAGGATCACAAGATCAGGGCACAAAAGGAATAGATCGATGGTCAGAGTTCAAATGCAGAGATCTGAAATGGTTAACTCTATGTGAATAGGGTTTCGGCTGGAAACCGATATAGAGCAGAGAGCTAATTGGTCCAACTGCTCCCAGTGACCAATTGCATGAAGATTTGATCTTGTAGGTGGTGAAATAGATTGCAAAAGTGATTGAGATTAAAATCATATTGAAGGATCAAAAGAGAGCATTAAATGCACAATGAGACTTTAGGATTCGATAGGGAGAACAAAGGAAAATTCTCTAAAATTGAATTTAATGTTGTATGGCTCAATACAGGGCATGGTGATATCTGCTAAACCTTATCATTGGTCTTTATGATGGTGTGTGGCTGAATTAATTGGTAGCCTATTGGTGAAGCTAACGAATAAGGGAAACCCTAATATGATGTTAGGGTTGATTTGGATGATGATGTGGATCCTGAGGTAGTAATTGCAGTTTGGTGAAAACACAAGACAATTAGGGCATGGTTTGTGGATTGAAGTGTGTTGTAGAATGGGAGAGAGATAAGTGCACTATGTGTTGAACAAAGAGAAGTACAACTGAGAGTGTAGAGTAGAGAAGTGTGCAGAGTAGAAGTATGTGCTACTGAGAGTGCATCTACAACAGCAGAGTGGAAGTTGCAATTAGTGCAACAAAGTATTGTGTGTATTGATGCATCTTAGGTTTATGTAGGACCACTCATATGCATATTTGAACTTGTAATTTTGCAACAGGTTGTAGCTTCCATTTGCACTGAGTTGTAGCTCAAAATAGGGTGTAGTAGCATCCTTGAAGTTGTAGCTTCCAAACAAGGAGTTGTTGCTTCCTTGGGTTGCAACCTAAACATTGTAACTAAACTTCATTGACTGTGAGGCTGGATTACAACTATAGATCCTAGCAACATTTCTCACCATGGTTTTTCCCATCTTGGGTTTTCCATGTATATCTAGTTTTATGTGTTGATCTCTCTTGTGTGCTTGTGGTTATTATATTTGTTCATGTTTCAATTTGCACATCTGAGTTCTAGATTGAATCTGCAAAAGTATTTAAGAACTGAAAGTTTTAGTATCTACTAATTCACCCCCCCTCTTAGTAGATCATTGTGTTCTAACAATTGGTATCAGAGCCCTAGGTTCCATAGGAGAATCTTAATCAGCTCGGGTAGATATTTGATAGGAAAACACAATGGAATGTCAAGAAGGTTCAAGCAAGCCACCTAGATTCGATGTAACAAACTATGCTAAATGGAGCTCTCTGATGAAAGGATACTTACGTTCTCTTGGATTTGATGTTTGGATGGCAGTCAAGACCAAATATGTTCCTCCTACTAATGATACAATGAAGAAAGACTATGAAAATAATAAGAAATCTTGGTTCGCTATTATGAATAACTTGTTTGATTTTGTGCATAGCAAGGTTATGCATTGTAAAACTACTTATGATGTCTGGAAAAAGCTGAATAAGATCTGTGAAGGAGATTCCAAGGTGAAGTTGACAAAGCTACAAATACTGAGAGCTAAATTTGAAAGCTTGAAAATGACTGAAGAAGAAAAAATTGCAGATTATCTTTTGAGAGTTGATGATATAGTGAATGCTATTAAGGGATATGGCATAGATCTGAAAGAAGAAGATGTGTTGAAAGTTCTGAGGTTTATGACAACTAAGTATGATGCCAAAATTTATGCCATTGAAGAAGGAAGATAAATTGATAAACTCACTCTAGATGAGTTACATGGTATATTTACTACTTATGAGATGAGAATGCCAAGTACTAAATCATCTAGGAGAGAATTTGTAATTAAGATTGACAAGAAAGAAAAAGATGAAGCTGATAAGGAAGACAAAGCTCCTGTTATTGCATTTGATCATGAAGAAACTGACGAGGAAGAAGAAAACTTCATAAGAAGGCTAAGGAAAGGATCTAAAAAGTATAAAGGAAAACTCCCTTTCAAGTGTTTTAATTGTGGCAAAATAGGTCATTTTGCTTCAAAGTGTCCATATGGTAAAGAAGACAGTTCCAAGCAAGAAGAAGATAGCAAAAAGAAGAAAACGGTTTATCCAAAAAGAAAGAACTTTGGAAAGAAGAAGAATAGTCTATACATCAATGAAGAATGTGAAGCATCTAATGCTAGTGATAGTTCAAAAGAGGAACAAGATCATGCTCTTGTAATGAGAGAAGATAGAAGAGATTTTCTATTTATGGCTAAAGAAACTAAGGGTCAGGAAGATGCACAAATTGAAGATTCTCTTGAAGAAGAAGAGGAGGCAGTTGTTGATCTTGAAGGAGAATTAATCAGTGCTCTTGAAGACCTTGATGAGTTAAGACATAAATATGATGATCTTAAGAAGGAAAACAAGAAACTGAAAAAGAATGCTCAAAAGGATACTAACAAAGTAACTCAAGAACTTGAGGAATCTAATAGGGTGATAGTTGGTCTAAAAGTTCATTTAGAAGAACTCAAAAGAGTTGAAGATGTTATGAAATCTAAATTGCAATCAAAGATAGATAGATGCTCGAAACTTGAGGCATAAATAATTTCCTTAAGAAAAGAATTGGAGAAAGCTAATGAGCAGATCAATAAAGGTTTGAAGTTAAAAGGTAGTACTAATATTCTAGATGAATTGCTAAGTACCCAAAATACAACTAATAAAGAGAAATTAGGCTTATGACTTGAAAAAGGAAAAAGTTCATTTATTGATGCTTTTGCAAAGCTCTATGAAAGATTCAGAGCAGAAGAAAAATCAGTCCCCTATGGTGAAAGATCTAACAAAGGAGAAGCCTTTGAAGACAAAAAGAAGTCAACTGCAGCTAAGAAATCCATTAAAGAGAACAAACCATTTGAAGACAAGAAAGTTAATAGGTTGATTCCTGATCAACTAAAGAAGAAGCAAAATACTAAGAGAACAAACAATGATGGTTTCACAAGAGGACAAGTATCCAAAGAGACCTAGACAAATAAGATTTCCCTATCGAGTAGAAGGAAACTCCATGACCAAGTACTCATCATATTTTAACGAGTATTGTTATACCTGTAACAATTTTTGTCATAGGGCTAGAGAGTGTAAAGTTATTTCAAGGAGAAATATAAATTTCCAAAGCAAAAATCCATTTTCTCCATTAGTTGATATGAATGTAGTTTGTTTGAATTGTAATAATTTTGGTCATATAGCTAGAAATTGTAGAGCAAACTTTGTAAGATCTAATGCCCAATCTAAGAAGAAGAAAAACACACCTCACAAAGCTGAAAAGAAAAATGAGGTCCTTGAGAAAAAGGAAGAAAAGGTTGAAAATGAACCTAAGAAGGTATGGAAGGAGAAAAAGTAGAATTCTACTCAGTCTATGATTGCTCAAACAACATTGCATGCAAAGGAACAAGATCTATGGATAATTGATAGTGGCTACTCCAAGCACATGACTGGAGATAAAAAGAAATGCATTAAGCTTGAAATGAGAAAATGAGGTTCAATAAGCCTAGGTGATAATACTATCATTAAGATTCGTGGTAAAGGAATTATGAGCATAGATGGGAAGAACAAAAATAAATATGTGCTATATGTGGAAGGTCTAAAACATAATCTTCTTAGTGTCAGCCAGATGTGTGATAATGGATACAAAGTTGTATTAGATTCTGAAGGCTGCAAGATAAGATTGAATGGTAAAACAATTGCTCAAGGGATAAGGATTGATAGCAATCTCTATAATTTATGTGAAGTGGAAGGCCAAACATGTCTAATTAGCCAAGTAGATGAGAGTTGGCTATGGAATAAAATACTAGGACATGTAAACTTTGAAAATTTGGTAAAGATTAGTTCAAAAGGTTTGGTAAGAAATATGCCTAATATTGTAAAGCTTGAAAATATAATCTACAAAGGATACCAACAAGGAAAGCAAACAAAGTTCAAGTTTCCCACAAAGGATTACTCTACTATGAAGCCCTTGGAGATAATTCATACTGATCTATGTGGTCCAATGGGGATAATGGCATTTCAAGGAGAAAGATATTTCATGTCAACTATTGATTAATGATCATACCAGAATGGCATATGTCACATTTTTGAAGGAGAAGGATGAGGTGTTTGAAGCATTTAAAGGTTTTAAAGAAGCTGGTAGAAAATGAGACTAGGAGAAGAATCAAATGTCTCAGGTCAGACAGAGGTGGAGAATTTCTTTCAAGTGAATTCATGGAATATTGTGAAGATCATGGAATCAAATGCCAGTATTCAGCTCCAAGAACACCACAACAAAATAGTGTGGTAGAGAGAAGAAACATAATTGTGAAGGAGATGGCTAGAGCCATGTTGAATGAAGAAAAGTTAGTAGATACTTTTTGGAAAGAAGCTATACAAACTATTGTATACATTCAGAAAGGAGCACTTATAAGATTTAACAGTGGTAAAATGTCATATGAATTGTGGTTTGGTAGGCCCGCATCAGTCAAGCATTTTAAAGTATTTGGCAGTAAATGCTATATTAAGAGAGAAGATGAAAATTTAGGAAGTTTTGAGTCAAGATGTGATGAAGGGATATTTTTGGAGTATTCCAACAAAGCAAAGCTTATGAGTGTTATAATAAGAGATTGCATAGAATTGTAGAAAGTGTACATGTCAGGGTTGATGAAAGTACAAATCAAGGTAAGCCTAGCATAAACAATCTTGAAAGAGAATCAAATGGTGAGGATATAGGTGTAGTAGAAGAAGAAGAATAACAGAAAGAAGAGAATGAGCAAGAGCTTGAACATGTTCCTGCAAAATATGTGCAAAAAGATCATCTTGCAGATCAAATAATTGGTGATAAGAATGAAGGTGTGCAAACTAGAAGAATACTTGCAAAGAACAATGAACAAGTGAACTTTTCCCTCTTATCACAGATTGAACCAAAAATATTTGATGAATCTAGTAAAGAAGAAAGTTGGATAAAAGCAATGGAAGAGGAACTCAATCAGATTGAAAAGAACAAACCATGGGAATTGATTCCTATACCATCAAGCAAGAATGTAATTGGCACTAAATGGGTGTTTAGAAATAAGTTGAATGAAGATGGAGTTGTGGTTAGAAACAAAGCAATATTAGTGTGCAAAGGATATGCACAAGTTGAAGGGATTGAATTTGAAGAAACATTAGCTCCAATTGCACAATTAAAAGTTATATCAAATGGATGTCAAATTTGCATTTTTAAATGGAAACCTTGAAGAGGAAGTATACATTGAGTAGCCAGAAGGTTTTTAGCTATTAGAGGATGATGATTATGTCTACATATTGAGAAAAGCACTGTATGGTCTAAAGCAAGCCCCAAGGGCCTGATATTCAAGGTTGGATCAATATATACAACAACAAGGATTCAAGAAAGGTTTGTTGATAGCAATATGTATCTCAAATATGAAGGTAAGCAAATGTTCATTGTTGTAGTGTATGTAGATGATATTATATTTGGTGGTAGCAGTGATGTAATGTGCAAAATATTTGCTACAAACATGCAATATGAGTTTGAAATGTCCATGTTAGGAGAACTCATATTTTTTCTTGGTTTACAAATTACACAAGGGTATGTGCAAGATCATCATGGTAAAAACAGGCTCTTAATTGGAAAAATATTCAAAAAAATTAGAGTTAGGAAACTTGACGTAAAAATTTGAATAAGTTATCTATATTATTTCAAAATTATGTAACAATAGAATCTATAGCAAATTGAATGTAGTTTCTAAACTACTAGGTTTTTTTAGAAAAAAAAAAAACTATTTGGTGAAAATTTGAAATTTCAATGCAGTAGTACTTAAATTTCAGGGGAAAAATAAGTAGGTGTCTATCTGACCACCCCAACCACAATAAAATGATAATATTTTCTTATGATATTTTAGATATAAGTAGAGGACTCATGTCCCAATGTGGTGCATATTTTTTTGTAATTTTTTTCCAAGCAAATAATTAATTATGATTTTTTTATTACAACTTTTAAAAAATATAAAAACACGTATGTCTGACCACTTTAAGTTGGTCAAAACTTCATGAAATTCAATTTTTCATTTTTTAATCCTATTGTATGAAAATCATAGAATGTGACACATGTTTTGGATTCAAAAAATGTGATACCGTTTGAAAGCTATAGATGTTTTTCAATTAGCCTATCAATCAGGACTTTAGTCGTAATTCAAATAGAAAATGAATAATAATTACATATTAAATTCAAAGTAAAGCATAATTTATCATCAATTTTGGGTTAAAAAAAAGTCGTTAGCCACATACCCATCATATTGCCACTTTTTGGCCCATCATGATCCTGCACATACCCACAAAATGATAAAGGTATTTTTATATCACAAACCAAGTATGCAAAAGAAATGCTTAAAATTTTTGGCATGGAGGATTTTAAACTAGTCAGTACTCCCATGGTTATTGGCTGCAAATTGAGTAAATCAGATGAGTCACCTGATGCAAATTAGACTTTGTATAGATCAATGATTGGAAGTCTACTATATTTAATTGCATCTAGGCCTGATTAATGCAAGCAGTTTGTATGGTAGCTAGGTTTTAGGAAAAAAGAAAAGAATCACATGTAAATGCAGTAAATAGAATCTTTAGATACATCAAAAGTACTGTTGACTATGGTTTATGGTATCCCAAAGGCAAATATTTCACCTTAACAACATAGATAGATGTTGATTGGGAAGGAAGTGTGGATGGCAGAAATAGTACTAGTGGCAGAGCTTTCTTTTTGGGCAATAGATTAGTTTCCTAGAGGATTAAAAAGCAAGAGTTTGTCACTTTTTCTACAATAGAAGCAAAATATGTTGTAGCAGCTGCATGTTGCACTCAAGTCTTATGGATGAAGCAAACATTAAAGGACATCAAAATAGAGTACAATGAACCTATCTTGATTCTTTGTGACAACTCAAGTGCCATTAATATCTCAAAGAATCTAGTGATGCACTCCAGAACAAAGCATATATCAATCAAGTATCACTTCATTAGAGAAAAGGTTACAAATAAGGAAGTCAACATGGAGTATGTTCCAATAGAGGAACAAGTGACTAACATATTTACAAAGCCTCTTCTTACAAAATAGTTTGAATACTTGAGGTAGAAGCTGGGAGTAGTTTCTCCCACCACATGTCACTAACCATTAGTGATAGGGAATTTATCCAGGGGGAGCTTCATTGATCACTTCTTTAACCTTGGTTAAGAATAATGTAATCAAATCATGTAAAATTTGGTTTTACAATTTCTAACAATTTGATGGTCGTAGAGTTTGTCAAGATTGGAGCATTTCCTTAGGGGGAGTGTACACTTTTCCACTGATGTCAAAGGGGGAGAAATGTGATGCAAAATAGAAGCATGCTAAGACAAGAAGAGATGTATGTCATAGGGAGAGTTTCTTTGTTACAGTGTGTATAATCAAATCGGTACAGAGCTTTAGTGGTATCTGATTGAGCAGTTAGAGTTTTTCCATCAATGTCATAAGGGAGGATTGTTGGAATATGTTGTCATTCATCTCAAAAGCAGATTAGAAGAGAAGTGTATTAACCCTGTGCAAATGCGCATATTGCTATCAGTGATGTCAAAAGTGCAAATTAGGCAAAGGAGTTTGTTGGCATGATGACAAAAGATGGATGAGAGAGCAGTGGATCTGATGGAAAATTGAGTGGTTGATTCATGATGGGTATTTTGAGATCTTTCCATAAAGGTATTGTATAGGCCCAGATGATGTATATCATACCCATAAATGAATTATATTTTCTTTCAGGTGTTTTAGGGTTTATCAATTAAACCCTAGGTTGTTTGCAGTCATGGCATCTTAACATATCTTCTATTTTTTATGGTGACTTGTGTTTGGCAGTCACAGGAAGCTTAAGTAATGACTTAAGCCCTTTATGTTCATCCCGTGACTGGCCCCTCACTTCTTGGCAATCGGTTGGCAATATTCTTAAGGGTTATCAACATGACAAGAGTATTTTGGCAAGACTCGCCTAGGAGTCTCTTCGATAACCCGATGGTTATACCATCAGCGTGACAATTCTATATTGATGAAAGAATGGGCTATCTTTTTGACATAGTGATGGTGGCACTATGGGGATTTATCGATGAGACAATACGATGTCGGGAAGAGTTTCATCCATGTCTCTTCGACAAACCAATAGCTATCTTATCGGCGAGACATTGATGTATCGGTGAGAAATTGGGAGAAGTCTCCTCTATGGAGCGATAAGGAGTATGGAAGTGTTGTCGATGAGACTGTATGGCATTGGTGAGAATTTTGTAAATGTCTCCCCGACATGGTGATGTGAATGAAGTGGTCAAGTGGGACCAAGTCATAATGACATGGGTGACTATGATGAAGAAGCAGATGCGTGGCGTAATGAGATTAGATGAGCCAAACTCCACATCCTTGTTGTGGATTAGGATGCAGCCACATGGTGATGAAGTGGATTGGTGAGGTCATAAATGGTATTCATCGACATGATACAGTGGTGTCATTGGGACATTGAAGGATGTCTCCCCAACGAATAGATGACCCTTTCATCGATGAGACATTGGTGTATTGCTGTGAAGAAGGTCTCTTCAATAGGGCGATAGGAGTGTGTCGTGCTAAGTGGGACCCGAATGTGACGATGGCTAATAGATGGAAACGGATGATTGCTCGATATGTCATTTCACATTAGTGGTGTGAATGACGTGGTGACAAAATGGAAGATAGATGGCATATGGGCCCATGCACTCAAAGGTAGTTCTCATCGGTGAGAATGATGGACATCGATGAGACTAATGGATGTCCTAGAGACAAAGCAATATGTTAGATCGATGATGGAGATTTGGAAACTATTTATCGAATGGTCGTGATTTAAAAATATGATAGTCAATGAGGATCGCAGGATCAGGGTGCGAAAGGAATAGATCGATGATTAGAGTTCAAACACAAAGATCCAAAATGGTTAACTCTATGTGAACAGGGTTTCAACTGGAAACTGACACAGAGTAGAGATTTAATTGGTTCAACTACTCCCAGCGACCAATTGAATGAAGATTTTATCTTGTAGGCAACGAAACATATTATAGAAGTGATTGAGATCAAAATCAGATTTAAGGATTAGAAGAGAGCATTAAATGCACAATCAGACTTTAGGATTTGATATGGAGAACAAAGGAAAATTCTTTAAAATTGAATTTAATGTTGTATGGTTTGATGCAAAGCATGGTGATATCTAATAAACCTTATCAGATGTCTTTATGCTGGTGTGTGGCTTGATGAACTGGTAGCCTGCTAGTGAAGCTAACGAATAATGGAAACCCTAATATGATGTTAGGGCTAATTTGGACGATGATGTGGATCCTAAGGTGGTAATTTCAATTTGGAAAAAACATAAGACAATTAGGGCATGGTCTGTGGATTGAAGTGTGTTGTAGAAGGGGAGAGAGAAGTTTGTAAGTACACTGTGTGTTGAACAAAGAGAAGTACAACTAAGAGTGTAGAGCAAAGAAGTGTGCAAAGTAGAAGTATGTGAGCTACTGAGAGTGTAGCTATAGTAGCAAAGTGTAAGTTGCAATAAGTACAACAAAGTATTATGTGTATTAATGTATCTCAGGTTTATATAGTACCACTCATATGCATATTTGGACTTATAATTTTGCAAGAGGTTGTAGCCTCCATTTGCACTATGTTGTAGCTTAGAATAGGGTGTAGTAGTATCCTTGAAGTTGTAGCTTCTAAACCGGGAGTTTTTTCTTCCTTGGGTTGTAGCCCTAAACATTGTAATTGAATTTCATTGACTGTGAGGCTGGATTAGGACTGTAGATCCTAACATCATTTCTCACCGTGGTTTTTCCCATCTTGGGTTTTCCACGTATATTCAGTGTTATGTGTTGATCTCTCTTATGTGCTTGTGGTTATTATATTTGTTCATGTTTCAATTTGCACATCTGAGTTTAGGATTGAATCTGTAAAAGTCTTTAAGAATTGAAAGTTTTAAGGGCTGATTTGGATGATGATGTGGATCCTAAGGTGGTAATTGTAGTTTGGTGAAAACATAAGACAATTAGGGCATGGTCTGTGGATTGAAGTGTGTTGTAGAAGGGGAGAGAGAAGTTTGTAAGTACACTATGTGTTGAATAGAGAGAAGTACAACTAAGAGTGTAGAGCATAGAAGTGTGCAAAGTAGAAGTATGTGAGCTACCAAGAGTGTAGCTATAGTAGCAAAGTGTAAGTTGCAATAAGTACAACAAAGTATTGTGTGTATTGATGTATCTCAGGTTTATGTAGGACCACTCATATGCATATTTGGACTTATAATTTTGCAAGAGGTTGTAGCCTCCATTTGCACTATGTTGTAGCTCAGAATAGGGTGTAGTAGTATCCTTGAAGTTGTAGCTTCTAAACTGAGAGTTTTTGCTTCCTTGGGTTGTAGCCCTAAATATTGTAATTGAACTTCATTGACTGTGAGGCTGGATTAGGACTATAGATCCTAGCAGCATTTCTCACCGTGGTTTTTCCCATCTTGGGTTTTCCACGTATATTCGGTGTTATGTGTTGATCTCTCTTATGTACTTGTGGTTATTATATTTTTCATGTTTCAATTTGCACATTTTAGTTTAGGATTGAATCTGTAAAAGTCTTTAAGAACTGAAAGTTTTAATATCAATTGATTCACCCCCCTCCTAGTAGATCATTGTGTTCTAACAACAACACTACAAGCCGACATCAGATCTAGGAGAAAAAATATTGCCAATAATTTGAATTTAATTTAATTTTAAGCCACACAAGACTCATACACCAAAAGTGGCATATGAGTCCCATTAGGCTAGGCTATGGGACACATTTTTCAAGAAATTCTTAGATTGATGTGAAATCTAGATCAGGGCCCCAAAACTTAGGTGAGACTCATATGCCCTATTCTAGGTCACTAAATATGGGCCATAAAATCCAAAAACATTAATTTTTGATTGGCCATTACATGTGTGTGAGGATTATCCTCAAAAATATGCATTAATTAAGGCTTGTGGATGCAAAATAAGGACAAATAAGGCATAAAGAATCCCAACTAATAATGAAAACCCTAGATTAGTGTGAAAGTGATAGGATACACTTTATAACACCTTAAATAAGGCACAACTAAGTCCATTTAGTTTACAAGGGCCTAAGACCCAATGTGAATGTGTTAAAAACATTACAACACTAGATCAAGGCAACATTAAGCTTAATTTAACAAGGAGAGCCCAAACAAGTGTGAAAATGCTGCATACGACATTTTTTGACACTACACCATCCTCTATGCAACAACCAGGTACCACAATAGTTTTTGAGGAAACTCTATTGTGAGTTTGTCCTCAATGAGCTCCCTAATTATTTTGATATGTGAGAGTTCTAGGGTAGAGGTGGGGGCTCTATGAACAAAGTGGGGGCACAACATGCCCAAAACTAGGCATTGAAACCCCTAGCTAGACCAGAGTTCAAGAAAATCACTATTCCTTCCGTTGTGAAGGAGGGCATTGAGGTGGAGACATTAGAGTCCATTAGCTCATTGAATCAAACCCTTATACAACATAGTAGGCCTCTATCATAGGGTGATGTGGGTGATTTTTCCAAGCCTTAATGCCCATCTCAATTATTTTAAAATTATGAGTCTCTTTGTGTTTATGGGTATGAGGATGATGAAGATGCATGTGGCTAAGATGTGCACTTATAAAATATCAAATGGTCATGAACAATGATCTGTTGAAGGAAAAAAATGGCATTGATAGTTAGGTAAATTTAACCACATTCAAGTTCAATTCATTTTCATTTTGAAATGTAAGATTAACTAAATTAATAGATTGATTATAATAAAATGTCTACACTTCATTTTTACATGTTATAGTAGTGTATTTACATATGATGTGTTTATGTGATTTAAATTACTTCACTTGATCTTGCCACTTGTAGGGTAGGGTATCATTTATTTTTGTAAGTTCTATATTCTCATACTTACTCTCATTGGTGGAAAATTTGGGACATCTTTCATACACATTGATTGCACACATAAGGAAGTGTATACAAGATAATATTTCTCTCTATATTTAGCTTCACCTAGTTTTAACATCTTCATCTTTAGCCACAACTTTCACATTTCATTTTTCATTTTTTTTCCTCTATGATTTGAGGGAACTCCTTCATAATACTTACAATTTAAGAGGAAAAAATAATTTAGATAATTATATTCTTAGTTTATGAATAATAGTGTATCAACATTTTCTTTTCCATAGATGGTACAACAAGCTCAATGGACCATTATTGCATATTGAGCATAAAGGGATTGCACACTTATTTCAAATAACTTATACCATAAAATTCATAAATTATTACCCTTTTCAAGACTATTTCTTTCTTTCTTTTCTAATTTCCATGCATTCTCATATAGATTTACTTGTACACCAAAGTGGGGGAATGTAGCAAAAGATTTCATACTAGTTACAAGTTATATTACACCTTCATTTTATACCACTTTTTATGGATGTCATGTATCCCTTCTCTTAGCACTTAGTTTAACTTGTTTCACTGACTAGTTGACCCTAAACCTCAATCTACCAATTTGATATGCTAAATCCATTAATATAGAATAGGTCTATTCCAATTTGTAGGTTTCTTCATTCTCATTTTTGATTAGCACATATCATAGAGTATATACAACTAGAGAATTTTAATAGTAGAAAAACTCAATCTTAAGTGTATCAACATTTGCATTCTCTACTTGGAATGTTTTCAAATCTTATTACAATGACTCTGTGGTTTAACTATTATCAAGGAAGTTAAACGGTTTTCCTTCTATTAAAAGTAGATCTCCAAACATGACTTTTCATCACCACCAATTTCTCGAATGCAAGTATCAATGTAGTTGAATAGACTCTAGAAGAAAACATAAGTATCTATAACTAATCCTTGTTGGAGAAAAATGTCCCAACACTATACCATAGGAATGACAAGGAAAATTCCAATAGATTTGTATCATTATATCAATACCAAATTCCATTTTTTTTTATGCAACCCCTCAAGAAACAAAAGAGGTAAAAGTTGACATGTTGTAAACTGGATAATCTTTCTATTTCTTTCTTGATTGTTTTAATTATTGGGATAACAAATTATTTTAGCCTCAACTTATATGATCTAGGTTTAATTCAATTATGGTTAGACACTTTAGATCTATAAGTTACAATATGTGTTTACTTCCTTAGAATAACTTACATATTTAAGTTGGAAAAAATATTATAAACATTTTAAAAAATATATATATAGTATAAACAATTTTATTATTTCAAAATTATGTAACAATAGAATATGTAGAAAATTGAATGTAGTTTCTAAACTACTAGGTTTGTTTAGAAAAAAAAAACTATTTGGTAAAAATTTGAAATTTCAATGCAGTAGTACTTAAATTTTAGGGGGAAAAATAAGTAGGTGTATGTCTAACCACCCTAACCACAATAAAATGATAATATTTTTTTATGAGATTTTAGATATAAGTAGAGGACTCATGTCCCAATGTGATGCATATTTTTTTGTAATTTGTTTCCATGCAAATAATTAATTATGATTTTTTTATTACAACTTTTAAAAAATATAAAACACGTATGTCCGACCACTTTAACTTGGTCAAAACTTCATGAAATTCAATTTTCATTTTTAATCCTATTGTATGCAAAGCATAGAATGTGACACATGTTTTGGATTCAAAAAATGTGATACCATTTGAAAGCTATAGATGTTTTTCAATCAGCCTATCAATTAGGACTTTAGTCATAATTCAAATAGAAAATGAATAATAATTACTTATTAAATTCAAAGTAAAGCATAATATATATTGGTGGAAAGCTAATAATCTCCTTTAAAAACCCTTTTCGTTTCATCAATTTTAGGTTTAAAAAAAGTTGTCAGCCACATACCCATCATATTACCACTTTTTGGCCCATCATGATCCTGCACATACCCACAAAATGATAAAGGTATTTTTATATCACAAACCAAGTATGCAAAAGAAATGCTTAAAATTTTTGGCATGGAGGATTGTAAACCAGTCAGTACTCCCATGGTTATTGGCTGCAAGTTGAGTAAATCATATGAGTCACCTGATGCAAATTAGACTTTGTATAGATCAATGATTGGAAGTCTACTATATTTAATTACATCTAGGCCTAATATAATGCAAGCAGTTTGTATGGTAGCTAAGTTTTAGGAAAAATGAAAAGAATCACACATAAATGTAGTAAATAGAATCTTTAGACACATCAAAAGTACTACTAACTATGGTTTATGGTATCCCAAAGGAAAATATTTCACCTTAACAACATACATAGATGTTGATTGGGCAGGAAGTGTGGATGGAAAAAATAGTACTAGTGGTAGAGCTTTCTTTTTGGGCAACATATTAGTTTCCTGAAGGATTAAAAAACAAGAGTCTATCACTCTTTCTACAATAGAAGAAAAATATGTTGTAGCAGCTGCATGTTGCACTCAAGTCTTATGGACATGAAGTAAACATTAAAGGACATCAAGATAGAGTACAATGAACCTATCTCGATTCTTTGTGACAATTCAAGTGCCATTAATATCTCAAAGAATTTAGTGATGCACTCCAGAACAAAGTATATATCAATCAAGTATCACTTCATTAGAGAAAAGGTTACAGATAAGGAAGTCGGCATGGAGTATGTTCCAACAAAGGAACAAGTGACTAGCATATTTACAAAGCCTCTTCCTACAAAATAGTTTGAATACTTGAGGCAGAAGCTAGGAGTAGTTTCTCCCACCACATGTCACTAACCATTAGTGATAGGAAATTTATACAAGGGGAGCTTCATTGATCACTTCTTTAACCTTGGTTAAGAATAATGTAATCAAATCATGTAAAATCTGGTTTTATAATTTCTAACAATTTGATGGTCGTAGAGTTTGTCAAGATTGGAGCATTTCCTCACGGGGAGTGTACACTTTTCCACTAATGTCAAAGGGGGAGAAATGTGATGCAAAATAGAAGCATGCTGAGACGAGAAGAGATGTATGTCATAGGGGGAGTTGCTTTGTTACAGTGTGTATAATCAAATCGGTTTAGAGCTTTAGTGGTATCTGATTGAGCGATTAGAGTTTTGCGATCAATGTCATAGGGGATGATTGTTGGAATATGTTGTCATTCATCTCAAAAGCGGATTAGAAGAGAAGTGTATTAACCCTATGCAAATGTGCATATTGCTATCAGTGATGTCAAAAGTGCAAATTAGGCAAAGGAGTTTGTTGGCATGATGACAAAAGATGGATGAGAGAGCAGTGGATCTGATGGCGAATTGAGTGATTGATTCATGATGGGTTTTTTGAGATCTTTCCAGAAAGGTATTGTTCAGGCCCAGAGGATGTATATCATACCCATAAATGAATTATATTTTCTTTCAGGTGTTTTAGGGTTTATCAATTAGACCCTAGGTCGTTTGCAATCATGACATCTAAACATATCTTCTATTTTTTATGGTGACTTGTGTTTGGTAGTCACAGGAAGCTTAAGTAATGACTTAAGCCCTTTATGTTCATCTTGTGACCAACCCCTCACTTCTTGGAAATCGGTTGGCAGTATTCTTAAGGGTTATCAACGTGACAAGAGTATTTCTGCGAGACTCGCCTAGGAGTCTCTCCGATAGCCTGATGGTTATACCATTAGCATGACAGTTCTATATTGGTGAAAGAATGGGCTATGTCTTTTTGACATAGTGATGGCGACACTATGGAGATTTATCGATGAGACAATACAGTGTCGGGAAGAGTTTCATCCATGTCTCTTTGACAGACCAATAGCTATCTTATTGGCGAGACATTGATGTATCGGTGAGAAATTGGGAGAAGTCTCCTCGATGGAGTGATAAGGAGTATGGAAGTGTTGCCGATGAGATTGTATGGCGTCGATGAGACTTTTGTAAATGTCTCCCTGACATGATGATGTGAATGCAGTGGTCGAGTGGGACCAAGTCATAATGACATGGGTGACTATGATGAAGAAGCAGATGTGTGGCATAATGAGATTAGATGAGTCGTACTCCACATCCTTGTTGTGGATTAGGATGCAGCCACATGGCGATGAAGTGGATTGGTGACATCATAAATGGTCTTCATCAACATGATAGAGTGGTGTCAGTGGGACATTTAAGGATGTCTCCCCGACGAATCGATGACCCTTTCATCGGTGAGACATTGGCGTATTGCCAAGACCTTGAAGAAGGTCTCTTCAATAGGGCGATAGGAGTGTGTGGTGCTAAGTGGGACCCGAATGTGACGATGGCTAATAGATGGCAATGGACGATTGCTCGATATTTCATTTCACATCGGTGGTGCGAATGACGTGGTGACAACATGGAAGATAGATGGCATATGGGCCCATGCACTCAAAGGTAGTTCTCATCAGTGAGAATGATGGACATCGATGAGACTAATGGATGTCCTAGAGACAGAGTGATATGTTAGATCAATGATGGAGATTTGGCAACCGTTTATCGAATGGTTGTGATTTAAAAATATGAAAGTAAATGAGGATCACAGTATTAGGGTGCGAAAGGAATAGATCAACGGTTAGAGTTCAAATGCAGAGATCTAAAATGGTTAACTTTGTGTGAACAAGGTTTCAGCTGGAAACCAACATAGAGTAGAGAGTTAATTGGTTCAACTGCTCCTAGCGACCAATTGAATGAAGATTTGATCTTGTAGGTGATGAAACATATTACAGAAGTTATTGAGATCAAAATTAGATTGAAGGATCATAAGAGAGCATTAAATGCACAATCAGACTTTAGGATTCGATAGGGAGAACAAAGGAAAATTCCCTGAAATTGAATTTAATGTTGTATGGCTCGATGCAAAGCATGGTGATATCTAATAAACCTTATCAACTGTCATTATGATGGTGTGTGGCTCGATGAACTAGTAGCCTGCTAGTGAAGCTAACAAATAAGGGAAACCCTAATATGATGTTAGGGCTAATTTGGATGATGATGTGGATCCTAAGGTGGTAATTGCAGTTTGGTGAAAATGTAAGACAATTAGGGCATGGTTTGTGGATTGAAGTGTGTTGTAGAAGGGGAGAGAGAAGTTTGTAAGTGTATTGTGTGTTGAACAGAGAGAAGTACAACTGAGAGTGTAGAGCAAAGAAGTGTGCAAAGTAGAAGTATGTGAGCTACCGAGAGTGCAACTATAGTAGCAAAGTGTAAGTTACAATGAGTACAACAAAGTATTGTGTGTATTGATGTATCTCAGGTTTATGTAGGACCACTCATATGCATATTTGGACTTGTAATTTTGCAAGAGATTGTAGCCTCCATTTGCACTAAGTTGTAGCTTCTAAACAGGGAGTTGTTGCTTCCTTGGGTTGCAGTCCTAAACATTGTAATTGAACTTCATTGACTGTGAGGCTGGATTAGGATTGTAGATCCTAGAAACATTTCTCACCATGGTTTTTCCCATCTTGGATTTTCCACGTATATTCAGTGTTATGTGTTGATCTCTCTTATGTGCTTTTGGTTATTATATTCGTTCATGTTTCAATTTGCACATCCGAGTTTAGGATTGAATCTATAAAAGTCTTTAAGAACTGAAAGTTCTAATATCTACTGATTCACCCCCCCTCCTAGTAGATCATTGTGTTCTAACAACACTACAAGCCGACATCAAATCTAGGAGAAAAGATCTCGCTAATAATTTGAATTTAATTTAATTTTAAGCCACACAAGACTCATACACCAAAAGTGGCATATGAGTCCCATTAGGCTAGGCTATGGGACAAATTTTTCAAGAAATGCTTAGATTGATGTGAAATCCAGATTGGGGCCCCAAAACTCAGGTGAGACTCATGGGTGATCCCACAATAGTGGTTTACAATTTTTGGCCAAACTGGACACTGAAATATTTTTTTGTAACTAAATCTTCACGTTCGAACACCTATATCAACTAAACCGTGAGGAATTTGAAGATGATGAAAACTAGAGTTTTATGAAATTTTGTCTATAGATTCTAAATATATTTTTTTCAAATTTTTTGGAATCAGAT
This sequence comes from Sequoia sempervirens, assembly GCA_007258455.2. Classification (NCBI taxonomy): domain Eukaryota; kingdom Viridiplantae; phylum Streptophyta; class Pinopsida; order Cupressales; family Cupressaceae; genus Sequoia; species Sequoia sempervirens. The sequence continues at coordinate 1,383,173 of VDFB02000363.1, forward strand.
TGCACTTCTTTTTCCATCTCCCTCAAAAACTAATTTTTTTCAGAAAACAACATTTTTAAAAAGTGACGCTCACTGTATAACACAACTTTTTTTCCATGAAGTATAAAATTCTAATTCTTTTGAATTTAGATTCATAACTATGATATCTAGTGCTTCCACTTGGTTAGATAGTTTTTTATTTAATATTTTTTCTTCAATCAAGTTTCAAAGTCAAACCAATTATAATTCAGACATAGTGTGACTGTATAATGCGTAAATTTTTTTGTATGTATCAAAATTCAATTTTTTTCTCTTTGTTGGATGAAGGACTTCAATATCTGGTGCACTCATATTTTTTAGATTTTTTTTTTGATAATCTGCTATTTTTCCACATGTGAAGAACAAAGAGCTTGATTTTTTGATGAAAAACTTACATTCACGAGAAATAAAAAATAAATATAATAATAAAATAAAATTTATTTAAAATTATACTTTTTTGGAAGCTTATAATAAGGACTACATACTTACAAAAAAAATTAAATTAAATGAATTCATTTGATTCCCCAAAAGGTAAATCAAAAGTGGGTTTTTATCAGCATTTTGATAAGTGTAAAAGAGACTCTGGTATAGGTATGGTTTAAAACTAGTGGGGTTCTATCCAAGGGGGTTTGATTTAAGGTAGTTTGATCAATCCATCTTTAATTGGAATGCTTTAAATGGAAATTTTTAAGGCTTAAATCATTATATTTTCTAAAAATATGTGATTTCAACAAAAAAATGTTCCTCATAGAAATTGTAAACCAGCGTTGTGGGATCACCTTCATATGCCCTGTCCCAGGTCATTAAATCTGGGCCATAAAATCCAAAAACATTAATTTTTGATTGGCCATTACATGTATGTGAGGATTATCCTAAAAAAAATGCATTAATTAAGGCTTGTGGATGCAAAATAAGGACAAATAAGGCATAAAGAAGCCCAATTAATAATGAAAACCCTAGATTAGTGTGAAAGTGATAGGATACACTTTATAACACCTTAAGTAAGGCACAACTAAGTCCATTTAGTTTACAAGGGCCTAAGACCTAATGTGAATGTGTTAAACACATTACAACACTAAATCAAGGCAACATTAAGCTTAATTTAACAAGGAGGGCCCAAACAAGTGTGAAAATGTCACAGACGACATTTTTTGACACTACACCATCCTCTATGCAACAAAAAGGTACCACAATAGTTTTTGATGAAACTCTATTGTGAGTTTGTCCTCAATGAGCTCCCTAATTATTTTGATATGCGAGAGTCCTAGGGTAGAGGTGGGGGCTCTATGAACAAAGTGGGGGTACAACATGCCCAAAACTAAGCATTGAAACTCCTAGCTAGACCATAGTTCAAGAAAATCACTATTCCTTTTGTTGTGAAGGAGGGAATTGAGGTGGAGACATTAGAGTCCATTAGCTCATTGAATCAGACCCTTATACAACATAGTAGGCCTCTATCATAGGGTGATGTGGGCGATTTTTCCAAGCCTCAATGTCTATCTCACTTATTTTAAAATTATGAGTCTCTTTCTGTTTATGGGTATGAGGATGATGAAGATGCATGTGGCTAAGATGCACCTATAATAGATCGAATGGTCATGACAAATGATCTGTTGAAGGAAAAAAATGGCATTGATAGTCAGGTAAATTTAACCACATTCAATTTCAATTCATTTTCATTTTGAAATGTAAGATTAACTAAATTAATAGATTGATTATAATAAAATGTCTACACTTCATTTTTACATGTTATAGTAGTGTATTTACATATGATGTGTTTATGTGATTTAAATTACTTCACTTGATCTTGCCACTTGTAGGGTAGGGTATCATTTATTTTCGTAAGTTCTATATTCTCATACTTACTCTCATTGGTGGAAAATTTGGGGCATCTTTCATACACATTGATTGCACACATAAGGAAGTGTATGCAAGATAATATTTCTCTCTATATTTAGCTTCACCTAGTTTTAACATCTTCATCTTTAGCCACAACTTTCACATTTCATTTTTCGTTTTATTTCCTCTATGATTTGAGGGAACTCCTTCATAATACTTACAATTTAAGAGGAAAAAATAATTTAGATAATTATATTCTTAGTTTATGAATAATAGTTTATCAGCATTTTCTTTTCCATAGATGGTACAACAAGCTCAATGGACCATTACTGCATATTGAGCATAAAGGGATTGCACACTTATTTCAAATAACTTACATCATAAAATTCATAAATTATTACCCTTTTCAAGACTATTTCTTTCTTTCTTTTCTAATTTTCCATGCATTCTCATATAGATTTACTTGTACACCAAAGTGGGGGAATGTAGCAAAAAATTTCATACAAGTTACAAGTTATATTACACCTTCATTTTATACCACTTTTTATGGATGTCATGTATCCCTTCTCTTAGCACTTAGTTTAACTTGTTTCACTTACTAGTTGACCCTAAACCTCAATCTACCAATTTGATATGCTAAATCCATTAATATAGAACAGGTCTATTCCAATTTGTAGGTTTCTTCATCCTCATTTTTTATTAGCACATATCATAGAGTATATACAACTAGAGAATTTTAATAGTAGAAAAACTCAATCTTAAGTGTATCAACATTTGTATTCTCTACTTGGCATATTTTCAAATCTTATTACAATGACTCTGTGGTTTAACTATTATCAAGGAAGTTAAAGGGTTTAAGTAGATCTCCAAACGTGACTTTTCATCACCACCAATTTCTCAAATGCAAGTATCAATGTAGTTGAATAGACTCTAGAAGAAAACATAAGTATCTATACCTAATCCTTGTTGGAGCAAAATGTCCCAACACTAGACCATAGGAATGGCAAGGAAAATTCCAATAGATTTGTATCATTATATCAATACCAAATTCCATTTTTTTTTAATGCAACCCCTCAAGAAACAAAAAAGGTAAATGTTGACATGTTGTAAACTGGATAATCTTTCAATTTCTTTCTCGATTGTTTTAATTATTGAGATAACAAATTATTTTAGCCTCAACTTATATGATCTAGGTTTAATTCAATTATGATTAGACACTTTAGATCTATAAGTTACAATATGTGTTTATTTCCTTAGAATAACTTACATATTTAAGTTGGAAAAAATATTATAAACATTTTTAAAAAAATATATATATTATAAACAATTTTATTAGACCACAAAGGTACATTTTTATTTACAAATACACACCATTATTATTCATCAAAAAAATATTCATTGAATTCTATAAACATTGTACATTTTACATATATTAAAATTTGAAGTATAGTACAAAGATCTATATTATGCAAGCAATATCTAATTAAAAATAAACACCATTCAACTTAATTTTAAAAGTAAATAGTTATTATATTCAAATTAAAAATAAATAAAAAGATGTGTCTCGAATCTAGAAAAACCTCCAATAATATATTAAGAACCTCCATTACAATAATATATTGGATTGTTCTATATACTTATAACCTCTATACATCATTCCTAATAATATATTCATTGATTAATATATTAATCATGAAGAAAAATACACCCCATATATGATATTGAAAACCTCAATAGAAAAAGGTTTGAGGAAGGTATGAATAGTAGAAATTCTCCTTGACTCATGTAGAAGCCCCACGCTCTTGCAAAATCTTCACTCCCATATACCTGCAACCTCACAAGCTCCATCAATAATCCAACTAATAACAACTAAATAACTAAAAGTAAAAACTAAAGTAAGCAAGTAGAGAGATGAAAAGAATGAGAAGGAAAAATCTAGCATTTTCATTTAAAAAATACCTTCCAAGCATCATGGTGGTTGCTTGTGGATTCGTTCCAGGGCCATCCCTAAAAGTGGAACCATCGACAACTCTTAGACCATCAACACCTTTGAGCCTATACCTCTTGTCAATCACAGAACCAATATCACACCCTCCATGAAAATGCCACATGGTGTTGATATTTTCCATGCAAAACTTTCCAATGGCTACCTCATCTGATTTATTCTTAGGCAAAGATGGCCCAGTGAAACGTAGCCCGCTTGTGCCACTGGATTTGTCATTATAAGCAAATTTTTTTATAGAATTTGTTTCACAAATGCTACATATTACCTTGACCCCTTGCACACATTTTTGTAGATCTTGAGGGTTAGAATAGTAGTTATAGCGAACAGATGGATTGTCTCTAGGATCCTTGCTAATTAGACTTAAGCTTCCTCTTGATAAAGGGTAGGCTAGTTTCTCAAAGATTACCCCACCATATTCATTTATGACATTGGAGCCATTTGAGGGGGTTTGTTGCACAAAACTACTAGAGAATATGTAGAGCTCAGAGTTGCTCAGAATGCCTACTACTTGTATGCTAGAAGTATTCAATGGTATAGGGGATTGTAGTATTATCGTTGCACGGGGGTTATCTTGGATCCCTTGCCCTACTGAAGGCACATGTTTTAGGACAGGTATATTAAATTTTTTAAGTTGTTTGGAAGGGCCAATTCCACTTAAGAGCAAGAGTTGAGGGCTTCCTATACTTCCTGCTGATAAGATTACCTCACTACAACATGCTGACTCATCAATCAATGCTCGATAAGAACCACCACTAATGGAGTTCATGAATTCTACACCTTGAACCTTCAACTTTCCTGCAACAAATTTTACAACAAATATCAGATCCATTTTAATAGAAATAAAATCATCAAAACACTATAAAAAAGCATTTGCAAGTGAACTAAAATTACTTTCCACTTGTTAATCCTTTAAATTGCAGTACATTTAGGAACTCAAGTTCTCTATGTGGGCTCCCACCTAAAAGTGATGGGTTTGAAAGTAAACTATGAATAGGAGATGGAGAAAGTTTTTTCTTCTTTCGACAGGGTGGGTCAACTGCCATTTATTTCATATGACCACTCAACCGTAACTTCACATGATTTCTATTCTAACTTTTGGCCATTATAAGGCATTGACAAAAAGTTTTTGTTCCGGTTTATGTGAATCCTTCACATGCCCAAGATGATTTTCTATCCATACGTGATTTCAGGGGATGGGAAATTGACAACTTAACTATCAATTTCACTGCTTTTCAAACCATGTCTTAAAAACATGCTTGAATTCTGATCCAACGATCGTCCAGGTTCATACTCATGCAGGACTCAAAACATTTACGGATACATCTTAACTATTCCCTAAAGCAGACGTACTGGTTGAAATCTGATTTTGTTTTGATATCTAAATTTGATGTGGCGGTGCTGATGTTACGTGTACGTTCCACGAAACCTTGCAGGTTTTAGTGCGACGGCAGAAACAGTGACTGGATGAATATGACAACCTAAATTAAGTAGATAATTAGCATTTATGCTCAGACTGGTCCACACTGCTCTGTTGTGGGTTTCAGGAATAATCACCTATTTTAGATTTTTTAATGCACTACGGCAAGGTAGGTGGCCTCTGCATCGGCCCGCACTGACAGATTTATCACTTAAAACAAACCACAGTCAGTGAAATTCATGCCTGGCATGGTTCCCCACCTTCATGGTGGGTAGCACATGCAGGCCTTGGTTTCAGTCCTGGTCTCAAGGATAGTGCAGGAAAGTCTATAGATCTAAAGCCTAAAACCTGTCAAATTGGGCAATTTATTTATAGCCCTCTCAATCAGAATATGGATTAAATTCTATTTTGAGTACTCGAAAAATTGAGAAAGTATAGATTAAAAATGATTTTCAGAGATTTTTTTTAGCTTTCGAGAGAAGTTAAAGGTAAATGAAATTATAGGCCCATCAGAAATCAAAGTCCATAAAATTAATTTACATATACATCAAATCAAGGTGGTTTCATCAACGTAGTTTTCCATAAAAAAATTCATAATGTCAATTATCTTTTCTATCTTAAAACTTGTACAAAATCATAATGTCAATTATCTTGTCTATTCTTAAAACTTGGTACAAAATCATAGTGTCAATTATGTTGTCTAGTCTTAAAACTTGTACTCTAACATAGCCAAAAGTAAACATTGATTGCAGATGTCGGCAAAAAAACAAATGTAATAATTAAAACCGGAGCAAAATTGATGACAGTATAATCTTATTTTACACATTTTTATTTTAAAATATAATTAAAATTTTAAAAAGATTGTATTAGATTCTAGACAGATTGTCCAATATCCATGGGCATCTCTTGATCCAGAAACCATCACAATCATTTACACCTTTAACTAAACAAATGGAATTTTTAAAATAAAAACAAGAAAACAAGAAACTTGATTTATCTAAAATATAAATAAAATTTTAAAAAGATTGTATTAGATGAAAAGGAGAGATTATAAACAGATTGTTAAATATTCATGGGCATCTCTCGGCCCAAAAACCATCACAATCATTTACAATAAAAACAAAGAAAAGAAGAGACTTGATCCAAAACAATAGCTTTGTTTAGTTACGCACCTGATGATGAGTTGAAGAGAATTCTGGAGGCAGTGGCATTGAGCAGAACAACAATATTTTTTGGGTTTGCATTCTTGAGCAGATCTGCAGCAGTATGTCGCTTGCCACTGTTGTCGAAAGTTGAAGCACTAATCTTGGTGCCCTCAACGTGATCCACAGTAAACCCATTGTCAGGAAGCACTCCTACTTCCAGCAGGGCGTCTTTCAGAGCCGACGAGAAGCGAGAAAGGCGATCTGGTTCGAAGGCATTCATCTTCTCCACCCACAGAAACGACTCATTTACCAGCTTCTCATCCCATCCCATGCGTTTAATATACGCCATGCTGGCTCTGCTGTAAAACCCAGCATTTAGAGCAGTTCCGCCTCCCAGAACTCTGGCTCTGTCCACCTGCACTCCATCCTCAGTTAAAAATCCCTGAGCAATGGAAGTGTAATTGTCTGTTGCTTGCAAAGGCTTGCCAAAAGCATCACTGTTCTCAATGTCAGGATTTCCGTAAGGAGACCCACCTCTCTCCAGTACCAAAACAGAATAGTTCTGTGACAGAGTTGCAGCCAGAGGACACGCAGCTGTACCTCCTCCAACGATTATATAATCGTATTTTCTTGCAGCTGCTTTCTCGGCGTTTAAGGTTATAAATGGGTATGGATAGACCGGAATATCTGCACATTTCCACCATAACATTAGTTCCAATTAATCTTAAACATTTCACAATTCAGAAGCAATTACAGTACAGTTTCAAACAATTCTTTTCATCAACATTTTTCATAAATCATTTTTTCATCAATATTTCGGATTAACCCATCATTTTCTTTTCTCTAACTCATTTCATTCTGACAATGAATCATAGAATATGATTCGAAATATTTCACAATTCTGTCTATCAAAAACAGAAGCAATTACAATACAGATTCAAACAATTCTTCTTTCCATCAACATTTTGAATCAACCCATCATTTTCTTTCATCTAGTTTGCTTCATTCTGACGATGAATCACAAAATATGATCGGTTCTGACGATGAATCACAAAATATGATCGGAAATGTAAACAAATGTAAACAGAAATAATATTTATGCAACCAAATCTAAAAACTTTGAAGAAATTCAATAACATAAACTCTGAAAATATCTTTAATTGATTTAAAGAATGTTAAATTGAAATTCCCTGGGAAAGTGTTACGAACCAGACGTGGGTGTTGCTGCCTCCATGCTGAACAACAGCTGAGAACTGGTGAAGAATAGAAGCCATGGAATTACAAGGAGAAGCTCCATTATCACTCTCAGAGCTCCTTCGCTTTCTTATGTACTTTGCTTTGATTCAAAATACAGAAAAAGCACCTTCGCTTTCTTGAAATTGGCTTGCCCACTCAGTCCATTTATAATTGGCAGACCTCTTGGTTTGCATTAAACTTAATTAAATTCAAATGTTAATGTTGTTTGTGGACCCACAAAGAGGTCAATAAGATAAAAAATTCCCACGGCAAAAGAGATAATTTTGTTCAAAGAAGTTAGTTGCAGTACTCTGAACGTCAACAGTCATCAACTTTATTGTGGCATCCCACTTAACCGCCATACCATTGGATGAATATTAGTTTGCCTAGTTAAAACTATATAATGGTTTATTCCCTAAGGAATATTAGTTTCCAATGCGGAGATTTTAACAGTTCGAGGACGACACAAAACCCCAAGAAAAATCATGGTAAATATTAATCATTCCACTAACCAGAGCTTAACCCCATTAAACCCTAGATTTGCATACACGAACAAAAAGGGAAAAGGTCCGGACACCCCTCTATAATCGAGAGCGGGGAAAACAAATAAAAATAACAAGTATTAGACAATTTACCAAACCGACAGACCGGCCATACCTCGACCTAACAAACAATATGCTAGTAATCATATTATTCTAAAACCTTGGTGCTATGATACTTGGGTGATTGACATCCTTAATCGAAGGGTCCTCATCATCAACCACCTCCTAAAATTGGGGAGGACATGCACCCATCAATCTTGGTCCCATTACCCCAAACAGTAGGGCAAGTTGTGAAGAGACTTCTAAGACATTTTTTTTTTTTTAAATGATATTTTTTAAATAATACATGATGAATGCTTTTATTTGTAAGTGGTATTTTGTTTATCGACAAAATTAAATGGTTCACCATTTAATTTATTGGTTATAAGTTTTGTTGGATATCAAGATTTTAATAAATCAAAATTGTGTCGGGGTATACAATGTCATCTTCTTTTATATTGAATGCATCTCTCATAAGATTGTCAAAACTCTCTATTAAAAAATATCAATTATACTTTGAAGCCCCTTCCGACCATTAGAAGATATATTCTTCAAGATTGTCAAAATTCTCTATTAAAAAATATCAATTATACTTTGAAGCCCCTTCCGACCATTAGAAGAGACATTCTTCTCAACTTGAAGGTCTATATGATTGAGTGTTAATGTGAGACTCCTTACAAAGCATTCCTCCAACACTAAGCACTACATTTGCCTTGAGGATGCATATGTCTTGGTTAAAGAAGATGGTTTATTGAGGAGAAAGCTCAAAGAAACTAGATCTTTTTGTTAATAAGATGTTAACTAATAGAAAAAATATTTTTCTTTTATTTATTAATTCCTATCTAATCTTCAAATATCTTCTTTATGAAGATGTAATAAGGTATGTTGAAAAGAAAAGAAAATATGTATGGGGAAGTTATAAATCATATCCTTAGATAATTCATGCATCTTGTGTCACATGTGTTAAACTTACATTGTATAGAACCTTCTAATATAAAACTCTAATAAAATAAGAAAATCATTGTTGTTTAGAACTAAAAACATTAACAATAATTACAACATGGCAATTGTTGAAAAATAACTACAATAGTAAAAATTAGATCAAAATAATATCATAAAACATGATTCCATAAAACCACAATAGTAGCATAAAGAGAGAGTAACCAAGTAATCTAATTATCAAAAAAGGACAAAAGTAAATATAACTACTATTTACCCTCAAACTTTAAACTTTGTAATAACTATCTATCTACAAATTATTTTATTTTCTTTACATTACTATTATTATCTCTAGTATAAGTATCCTAAATACATCTCTCAAAAAAGGTTGACCTATTTTATTTACTACATGAACGTATACATTTTTGTTTCTGTTTTAAAATCATTTTATTTCATTACAATATTTACTTTAATATCTTAAATACATTTATCTACAAATTATAGGTATATATCATTGTAGAGTTATTTTAATAATTTTAATTTTTTAATGTATATCGACTTTGTTTTAATTTATATATATAATAATGACATAATTATAAACACTTCGGAACATAATCTTTTTAATTATCTTATTCATTTGTGTATATCATATTATTATCTTAAATATTATTGTTATTTTATCATATATTGCTCTCCATCACACTTTATCTAATATTTTGTAAATCTCTTTCACTATAGACCATGAAAAAACCTCTACATTATATTATTTAAAACTCTAATAAGTCAAAAGTAGCAAACCGTATAAAGTACTCCCATGGAAGAATATTAAAAAAAAAAAGTAGTTCTCACCAAAGAAAAGCTCCCATCAACTATTTTCGTAATTTTTTTTTTTCATTTTCTTATTTACTTTGGCTTTAAAGTTACAATATTAGGTGAGCCTTTGTCTCTTTTAGAGACACCCTTCTGCTCTTTTTCCAAATGCAGAGAATCTCACACTAATATAATATTATTTTATGCCTGAATTCTATCTCCAGGTCAATCTCTCCCGACTGTACACGGCCATACGACTTCCAACCCTTGGTCGTTATTCCTAACTTTAGAAGACGGAAAAAAAAAAAAAAAGTTAATAAGAACAAAAATTAGGATTTGTAGGTGGCCAAAGATCACGCTTCGAGTCTCTTATCAGTCAAAAGAATTAAATGCCAAAAGATTACGTTCACATGAGTGAATGCATTCAAAGTGAACAAATTTAAGAATATCTTACCTATAAAAATTAAAAAATTAAAAATCCTCTTGACAATCACTACTAAAGAAAGACCCTCCGTAGGAAATGATGGGTTTCAGCACTAAATCGGTGGGCCCCTTTTCCGTGGACTACATTACAAAGTCCCCTTCTAACGTTGATGGGAACACGGCATAAGAAAATAATTTTCTCTCACGAGCTGAAAAAATTGAAATGTCCCTCTCAAAATGCTCTCAACTCACATGGGAAACAGACTTAAGTGGACGAAAATTGTAGCATATGAGCAATGTCCAAAAAGCTTTGAAGTGCATTGTGGCTTTTTCTCTCACAATTTATTGCTTGGCCCCTACACTTTGAACTCAAAATTTTGTGAATGGAAAAACATACATCCATGGATTAGGTGGCCATCAAATTTTGAAAAATTTAAATTATGTCTACTCAAAAGTAGATTAGGTTAAAACCAAAAACATTAAAAAATTTAATAAAAAGAAATAAATAAGTAAGTAGATTTAATTAAAAAGTTCGCCCGCCTTAAAAACCTAAGGTGTCATTCTAGGAAAGGAACAAGGGCCCCTAATTATGGCCTTGTTAGCTTCATTATGTTTAAATTTTGAAAACGATTTAAATTAATAATTCTGTCCTTTTCATTTAAGCATGTGAAATAATAGGGATTAGATTCTTTGAGTGTGCGCCAAATATATGAATCGGTGAAGTTTAAAACAAAATAAGTAATCTTTAATGTGCCTGTGATAAAGCTTTTTTGTTTTTTATTAATTTTTGTAAGTCGAATACTCTCACGCAAATCTAGAATATGCGTAAAGGGTCGTGTCACGTGTCACTTGTGGACCATGTGTCGTTTCTTTTCTTTTTGGTATCTAAAAAGGAAACTAATTAGTTAAAGTGGCTCAGTAAAAGCTAATCACTCGCGGGATGTAAGCGTGACGCAATATTCTACGTAATCTAGGAGTTTGTGTTCAAAAATGAAATGTCCAAAAAAAAAAATTAAAAAAAATAAATAAATAAAACGGAGAACACGATCTCTACTTTATGTAAGGTTCACGTTCTATATTTCAAGCGTGACGGCTACACCGAGAAAATGGATTTTCTTTCACTAAACTATAGAAAACATTGCTTTTTATGATCGATGACATTTTAACCATTGTAATACTAGAATTAGCTGAGAATGTTTTAATATAATATTATATCATTAATTGTACATTTTCATGTGTAAAGTTTGATTTTATGGTGTAGTTTTTGTTTTTTAGTTTTATTTAAAGGAATTAAAATACGTACTATAATCATTTAGGTAATTTATACATGTGAATGTTGTTTTTGACATCATTTATTGTAGTTAATCTAACCTACTAAGGATTTTGATCTAGAGAACATGTTTATTTATCGAACCAGTAAACTCCTAAATGGTATCAATATACATCACCTTGATAGATTCATGTATTAGGAATGAAAGACAACCAATTCTTCAAGCACACATGCCATCAATTTATTTACATGTAATATAGATCAATTTCACATCTTGGATGAAGTTTGTAGTAATTTAGATCGAACCCACAAGGCTCAAGATTGATCTATGAGTTTTTTTGTGCTAGTTCAAAGTTTGAGACAATCAACGCAATAAGGAAAATAAATTTGTGACAATGGAAAATCAATTCTAAACATCATTCTTCCATCATTGTTTTCAAAACTATAAGTACTTAGACCTTGCATTTAGTGTTCATGCATTCATCACAATTATTTGTCCCAACTTTGATTAATCTAAATTATTTTTTCTTAATTGATTGTATTTACCTATTTGTCCTTGATTTATGTAAAAAAGGATTGTATTCCTTTACAATTTGGTGAATTTAACCTTTTTTTACATATGACCTTCTCCCTTCACATTTGTTCTTCTACATTAGAGTTTCACATTTATTTATTATTATTTATCCTTTATCTCATATCTAATTAGGGTTTGGACCCACTCTTTATTTATGCATCATAATTAATTTATCTATGTTAGGGGCTAGGTTTTCATTATCAGTCTACTTGATTCTAACCCACTTTTCCACACCCTTGTTTGTGCCTGAGGGGAAATTTAGATTTAATTTAGATTATTAGCTAATTTCTTAATTTATATCATCTCTTACCTCAATCATGGATGTGTGCACCAATGTGGGGGACAAAAAAGTGGTTCAAAGTATTACTTTGAGCTAAATATAAATGAAGCATAATGCATACATGTTATAATGCATTTATATTATAAAATTGCTTTCTCAAAATAAAAACATAAGCCACATGTTTACCATAACTTACAATCTCAAAAGAGTTAAAATACAATTTCTATTATTATGTGAACCCATTTTGTTGATTAGAATCATTTGCAAGCCCCCTTTCTATATTTTTCATAATATTACATCAAAGAAGAGGAAAGTAATTTATATTTTTAGTTTTGTAGATCAAATTTTCTTTATATTTTTTATAAATATTTTTTTGATAAGATTTTTGTTTTTCTTAATTTTCATACTAGTTTATGCCCTAATTCTAAGCCTAAAGTGGAAGGGAAATTTATAATAAATAATTATATACCACCTAAATATATTCTAATACTTCCTATAAACCTTCCATAAAGCCAAAAAGTAAGATATGTTTAAATTCAATTTTCAAATGTTAAACATTGAAAAACTAGAAAAATTGCAAGTGTAACATTTGACGGGTTCATTGAATTTTGCTCCCTCCTAAATAATTGGACCTAATTGTACATCTAATGTCCTAAATTATGCATTCCATGGCCCATTTGAACATTTATCAGGAAAATCCATTTACAAAACCAAAGCAAATATTTAATATTTTGCTCCTGACACTTTACACCTCACAAAATATAACTAGGACAAAGTCATCGTAGGCGACTTGGTCCTCCTATTTTACCTCCAAATTTTAATATGTTAGAGTTGGAATTTTATTATTTGAATTTAAAATTTCAAATGTCGGCTATTGATTTAATTTTTGGGAAATTAGATTAAATTCCTATAAATACCTAGTCATTACATCATTTGAAATCTATCTAGCAAGAGTTGGGAATCAAGAGCATTATCAAGCAATTATTATCAATTCAAGAGAATATTTATTGTAGCAATTCAATATCAAAGCATCATGTAAAGTTTCATGTGAGTTTGTTCATGTTTATGCTATCATTTTGTTTGTACTAACCCTTGTAGGTCTTTCAAGAAAATCAATCCAAACAAAAATCAAGCTTTTAGAAGATGTGCTTGAATTCCTTCAAGGAAAACAAATTTGAGTGGTGAGTTGTAGTCCATTAATAATTCATCATTCATTTCCCATTTAGCCTTTATCACTCAAAAAGATAATCTTTTTATCATCAATTTTTCCATTGTGGAGGTAGAAACACCAACATGGGGTTTGATTGAGGCAAGCCCCTATATGGCACACACCTTCCTCTCTCTTTGAATGTGCAAGTTAAAGATTTAAAGAAGATTAGAGGAATATTTAAGATCATTTTTTCATTGTTGCATTCAAACCCTACAACTTAACATACGAAAACCTAGTTATCTTAGCATCCAACAAAGATCCAACAATGAGATCTAAAAGGAAGAAGGCTTTGATCAAGCTACAGAGGACTATGAAATTAGATTCCAAGTTGAACTACCAAGACATAGTCGCCCTAGGTGACTTAGTCCTCCAAAATTAGGTTCAAATTTGTATGAAAATTGCACAAAACTTTGGCTTTCTCAGACTTGGTCTCATAATTTGACTTTTAGTTTCTAATTTCCATGTATTTATATTATAGAAGTTTATCCTCAGTCATTTAGCTACATCATTACATTTTCATCAAAAATAAATTTCAAACCCCCTAAATAATTCATATCCAAGGGTGATTGACTCACCTTCAAGGTTGCAAGTCAATCTAATTCCCTTGTTGATCCAAATTATAATATTTTATAGTGAAAAGTAATAATCCTAATTAAACCCTAGGATCACTTTTCCCACATTACACTCTCCCTCCCCCCTCTCTCTACCTCTCTATCTCTCCCTCCTTCCCCCCTCTCTATCTTTATCTCACCTCTCTCTCCCTATCCCTTTAAATATCTTTAAATATCTTTGTCTCCCCTATTCCTCTCTCTCTACTTACCTCTTTATCTCTCTCTACCTCTCCCTACCTCTATCTCTCCCTCTCTCCCTCATTCTCTCTCTACTTCTCTTTGTCTCACCTCTCTCTCTTTACCTTCCTCCCTCCCTACCTATCTCTACCTACATCCCTCTCTACCTAAGGAGATAGGGAGGGATAAAGGGGGTGAGAGAGGGAAAGATATAGAGAGATATCTAGATGGATAGGGAGAGGGAGGTGAGATAGAGAGAATTAGAGAGAGAGAGGGATAGATAGAAAGAGAGGGGGGAGAGGGAGAGATATAAATATATTTAGAGGGATAGGGAGAAATAAGGAGAGGTAGGTCAGGAGAGAGTAGAGAGGGAGAGATATAGAGATATCTAGAGGGATAGGGAGAGAGAGAGGAGAGACAAAGAGAAATAAATAGGGAAGCAAGGAGGGATAGAGAGAGGGAGAGGGGAGAGGGAGATATATAGAGATATGTCTAAGGAGAGGCTTGATTATTCTTTTGAATAGTTACAACTACCCATAGACTACTACAAGATGATATGATCTTGTTGGTGGGTATGTGCAGGATCATCATGGAAAAAATAGGCCCTTAAATGGCAATAAAATTTAGAAAAATCAAAGTTAGGCAACTTGACATAAAAATTTGAATAAGTTATCTATATTATTTCAAAAATATGTAAGAGTAGAATTTATAAAAAATTGAATTTAGTTTCTAAAGTACTAGGTTTATTTAAAATAAAATAAAATCTATTGGGTGAAAATTTGAAATTTCAATGTAGTAGCACTTAAATTTAAGGGAAAAAATAAGTAGGCATCTGTTTGACCACCCTAACCACAATAAAATGATAATATTTTTTTATAATATTTTAGATATAAGTAGAGGACTCATTTCCTGATGTGATGCATATTTTTTTGTAATTTTTTTCCAAATAAATAATTAATTATGAAATTTTTATTACAACTTTTAAAAAATATAAAAACTCGTATGTCTGACCACTTTAACCTGTTCAAAACTTCATGAAATTCAATTTTTCATTTTTTAATCCTATTGTATGCAAAGCATAGAATGTGACACATGTTTTGGATTAAAAAAATGTGATACCATTTGAAAGCTATAGATGTTTTTCAATCAGCCTATCAATCAGGAATTTAGTCATAATTCAAATGGAAAATGAATAATAATTATTTATTAAATTCAAAGTAAAACATAATTTATATTGGTGGAAAGCATAGAATCTCCTTTAAAAACCATTTTTCGTTTCATCAATTTTGGGTAAAAAAAAGGTCGTCAACCACATACCCATCATATTGCCACTTTTTGGCCCATCATGATCCTGCACATACCTTGGTTACCAAAATTTCCTTAACTCAAAATTTATAAGATCTTCCAAAACCTAGAATCTATATTATAACTCCTAAAGATCTAAAACCATTCTAAAAAATCTTAAAAGTATATTCCATGTTTATAGTTTTAGGATGTTTGAGAATGGTTTTGGATCTCTAAGAGTTATAATGCAAATTCTAGGTTTTGGAAGATCTTATATTTTTAGATAGTCAAATTTAAGTAATCAACAAGATCCTATCATCTTAAATGTTTATTTCATGTATATAGTTTGAGAAAGAGGGAGAGTGTGATCTATATAAGGAGACATAGAGAGATGGGAAGAGAAAGAGAGGTATTTTTCTTCTTGAAAATGTGAGTATGTTATAACAAACTTACATTACTATCTCCTTTACATATTTACAACCCTTAGGATTGGATTTTCCTCGAGAATCCAACCCAAAGGGTTAGACTTACATGTCAATTTCCCCATAGGTGGTTTTTTTGCAAATTCTAAGAAAATGATATAATCTCGAGTGTGCTCCCCATCAAGTTTGCATGTCTTTCAATGTTAAGATTAAAAAATACCATGTAATAACATTGAGCTCTCTTAGCTTTCTAATGACCTTTTTTTTTAACATTTTGAATATGTTAAGGTCTTGATCTTTAGCTTATTTTTCTAGTGTTTCCATTTTTTGACAAAACCTATGTATGGTATTTTTGGTTTCATTTTTTACCCATTCATCAAGATTTGAAATAAATTACATTTTTATAAGTTACTAGACTCATTTTTTATTTAAATATTAGCATTAAAAATTGAGAATAAAGTACATGGTGTTAGCTATTTTTTCACTAAAGTGATTTTTTAAATATACTGAAAAAATGTTAGCATTTTAGGGGGACCACACCAAACACTATGTTATGTTTTTCTAATAATTTAATAGGAGCACTTTGTGTGCCCCCCCTATTTGAAGCATTTAATCTCCACCATTTTAAAAAAATAATAGTAGTTTAGACTTTGTAGATTTAGAGCACTACAATTCTTGTTCTTATTTCCTCTTCAAATTTTGAGTGTAACTATCTTCAATTTCTCATCCAAGATTAGTCTTTCCTAATTTTAGAAAAAAGTGGCCACTTAAGACCCCCTTTTGGTCCCCCATTTTTCTACACTTACCCAATACATTGTGTAGATTTTGGAATGTGAGAATTTTTTCTTGAAATGGTTTTCCCCATGTAAATAATTATGCTATGGTATCACCTATTATTTATTTATGAATATATTTCTCCACTTTCTATAATAAGTTTTTATTAGTTTTTAAGTTTTTTTACACTTCTCCCATCAAAATTAGTGTAGGAATTTATTTCGAAACACCTTGCTTCCTTATAAGTGGTATCAAAACCTAATCACCTTTGATTCTAGTTGTTAAGTAGATCTTTTTTGAGTTAATCATTATTTGAGTGGCAACTTGTGCAAAAGGATAACTTTGTGATATTTATTGTGTTGGATGTTGTGGTTGTGTTGTTGATATGTGGTTGTCATTGATGTAAACACTATTAGTATTGATGTATTGTAGGCTATATATGTCGAGGATAATGAGAAAATTGTTAAAGAAAGAGTTGCAGGTTGATAGTGGAACAGTGAAGGTCATGAAGGTGTCTTGCTCAATACGTTGATGATCAGGAATTGTGGACTAAAGGGTTTATTTCTGAGTGTATCTAGTTCATCCACTAAAAGTTTCAAAGGTTTGCGTGAAGATTTAATCATGTGATGAACAATTGTGTTTTGACAATTTTTATGTGGCTTCAGTTAGTGTTCCTGATTGAAGTTGATGTGATTCTAGTAATTTCAGTTGATGTGGATGCTTCTATGATGATTCTTGGTGCTCATGAATGGTTCTAGATCATGTTCTATCTTTGTTGCACGTCTGTGTTGATCGAGGTGCTCGTGGTCAGTGATTTTTCTCTTGTATGTTCGGATTTTTATGTTCTTGGCCGACTTGGTGGTTGTAACGTGTTGTGGATCCTTGGAGATTGAAATTTGAATATTGTGCACCTTGAGGATATTGTTTAAAGTCTTCATTATATTGTGGCAGACGATGTTTGATTCACATTGAAAATTTACTTGTAAATTTGGGCCGACATTGTGTATTAGTTTTATATTTTATTTTGGTTGATGAAGTTGATGTAATTCCATGTTACAGATATATAAGAGTGATTGTTTGTGCAAAGTTATGTAAGGAAGAAGTGCTAGAAAAAGAGCAAGTGTTTGAATAGTGATCTAATCATTTGATTGTAGAGCAGAGTGTGAAGAAATGTGAAGGAGTGTTTTTGTTCTTAACCAGAACTGTAATCAGGCTTTTGTAGAAGCTATTTTTCTTAGTTCATACCTTGTAGATCTAATCTGAATATTTGTAAGATAGTGTGTCTTCTTTGGGTAGTGAGCCCTCTTGTATTTGAGCAGCGAGCTCTAGGCAGTGTGCTTGAATGCATGTGCAGTCCCATTATTCTTCATTATACTTTTAACAGGGTATAATATTGTGGACTGACATCGAACGTGGTTTTTCCCCTAATAGGGTTTCCATGTAAAAATATTTGTGTTCTTTGTGTTTTTGATGTGTTGATTTCTTGTGGTTTATTGTTCATTCATCAAATATGATATTAAGTTAGGTTAAGTTTGAAAATTTTAAATATTATGTGACAACTGATTCACCCCCCCTCTCAGTTGTCTATCCTTGTTTTTCTAACAATTGGTATTAGAGTTGGTTCCTCTGAAGAAGTTTAAAAGCTTGAGGTGATCCAAGATGGCATCATACAAGAAGGATAGTCCTAGATTCGATGGAATAAACTACTCTCCGTGGAAATCCAGAATGGAGTGTCATTTGAGGTGTAATGGTGAACCCTTGTGGAAGATTACAAAGAACAAATTCGTAGAATTGTCCTTCCACTCCTGATGAGATTAAAGAAGCTAAAATTGACATCAAGACTATTGAAGCTTTGCTGAGTGCTCTGACGGATTCAAAAATGACAACTGTGATGGATCTGAAGATAACTCATGAGATATGGAAGAAGCTAGAGACTTTGTATGAAGGAGATCACTTGTGAAGGTCACTAAGCTAAGAGCTTGAAAGGAAAGTATGAAACTTTGAAGATGGGTGAAGATGAGAATATTTCTTCTTTTATGCAAAGAGTAAATGAACCTGTGATGGGTATTAGATGTGTCATGGTACCCTAGATGAATAAGAAATTGTAGCTAAAGTGCTCAGATCATTTCCTCCCTCTTACAAATCAAAGGCTCATGCTATTGGAGAGTTTAGAACAATAACAAATGACAAGAGATATGATATTGGTAAACTTGTTGCCTTTGAGTTGAGTGAATTTGGTGATTCTGCCCCCAAGACTGAATCTGCATTTAAGGCCTCTATATCCAAAAGAAACAAGCAAAGATATGATTTGGGAGAGAGTTCTAGAAATACATTCAAGTATGAGGAAGAGATGAAACAACTTGAAGATGAAGAAAGAGAGGTGGAAGAGCTAGAAGCACTGATTCTGAAGAGAGAAGGAAAAGGACAAGGTAAGTATAAAAGAAAGTTTCCTATTAAATGTTTCTCTTGCAGTAAAAGAGGTCATTTTGCTTCAAGGTGTCCTGAAAGAGTTCCTAGGTCTAAGCCTAACAAACCTAGATTTCAAAATAAATGCTATTATGTTGAAGAGGGTGTGACTGATGAAGAATCTGATAAAGAAAATGGAAATGAAGATGAATGCGTGTTCATTGCTATCAAGGAAAATGGTCTAATGGCTACTGGATCTGCTAAAGTTGAGAAAGCTCTTGCAACCCAAATTGAAGAAATGGATGAGTGGGTTATTGACAACAGATGCTCACATCATATGACTAGTGACTAAAACAAATTTGTAAGTCTAGAGAAATATGATAGCGGGGTTGTAAAATTTAGAGATAACAATGCTGGTGTGATTCATGGTAGAGGATCTATTTGTCTTGGTGGTAAACATAAAACTGATGATGTACTTTATGTTGAAGGATTGAAGAATAACCTTTTGAGTGTTGGACAGATGGTAGACAAGGGTTACGATCTTCAGTTCAAAGATGGAAGATGCAGGATACTTGGAAGCTCTAGAAATGTAATTGCTTTAGGTACAAAGACAAGAGGTAATATTTTTCACCTGAGTGTTGCTAATGAAAGTTGTTTAATTGCTCAAGTAGATGAAATCTAGTTATGGCATAGGAGGCTATGTCATGTGAATTTTGATAACATTGTCAAGGTAAGCTCCACTCAAGCAGTAAGAGATCTACCTAAGCTAGTGAAGCCTACTAACACAATATGCAAGGAATGCCAGATGGGAAAATAGATTAGAGTTTCTTTTCAGAGCAAATAACATCATTCTAATGGAGTACTAGAGCTGGTGCATACTGATCTGTGCAGTCCCTCTAGAATTAGAAGTCTACATGGAGAAAGGCACTTTATGCTACTTATTGATGATTACTCTAGGATGATATGGGTTGCTTTCTTAAGAGAAAAATGTGAAGCATTAGAGAAGTTCAAAATTTTCAAAGCTATGGAAGAGAATGAGATAAGTTTGAAGACTAAATGCCTAAGGTCAGGCAGAGTTGGTGAGTTCACCTCTCAGGAGTTCAATTCTTTCTGTGAAGAGAATGGAATCAAAAGACAATTACCTGCTCCCTGAACCCCTCAATAAAATGGAGTTGTAGAGAGAAAGAACAAAACAATTCTAGATGCTACTAGAACAATGATGCTGGAAGGAAATCTGCCTCAGATCTATTGGAGGGAAGCTGTAAGCACTGTTCTGTACACTCTAAATTGGGTAAATGTCAATAGTATTTTTGGTAGGATCCTTTTGAGCTATGGTTTGGTTATAAGCCTACTATTAAATATTTCAAAATATTTGGAAGCAAGTGTTATATTAAGAGAAATGAGGACATATGCAAGTTTGATGCAAGGAGGGATGAAGGAATCTTTCTAGGTTACTCTACGAAGAGCAAGGCTTAACGATGCTATAATAGAAGATTGAGAAAAATGGTTGAAAGTGAAAATGTCAGAGTTGATGAGGACTTTGCTAGATCATCTAGATAATGTGGATATGATTTAGATGACCAGCAAGATAGTACAGACAAAATGAAGAATGCTCAGACACATAATCAAGTTCAAATTGTTTCGGTAAATAGGCATTAGATTCTTTGAGTGTTTTCGAAATATATGAATTGGCGAAGTTTAAAACAAAATAAGTAATCTTTATTGTGCTTGTGATCAATATTTTTAGTTTTTTATTTATTTTTGTAAGTCGAATACTCTCATGCAATTCTAGAATATGTGTAAAGGTGTCGTCTCACGTGTCACTTGTGGACCATGTGTCATTTCTTTTCTTTCTGGTATAAAAAAGGAAACTAATTAGTTAAAGTGGCTTAGTAATAATTAATCAATCGTGAGATGTAAGCGTGATGCAATATTCTATGTAACGTAGGAGTTTTTATTCAAAAATGAAATGTCCAAAAAAAAAAACAAAAAAAAAATGAAGAAAATGATCTCTACTTTATGTAAGGTTCACGTTCTATATTTCAAGTGTGACGACTACACCGAGTAATGGATTTTGTTTCAATAAAATATAGAAAACATTGCTTTTATGATCTATGAAATTTTTACCATTGTAAGAGTAAAATTGGTGGATAATGTTTTAATATAATATTATATCATTAATGGTACATTTTCATGTGTAAAGTTTGGTTTATGGTCTAGTTTTTGTTTTTTAGTTTTATTTAAAGGAATTAAAATACATATAATAACATTTAGGTAATTTACATGTGGGAATGTTGTCTTTAATATCATTCATTGTACTTAATCTAACCTATCAAAGACCTTGATCTTGAGAATTTATTATCTCTTGAGGATGAGGATGATGCTCTAGCTATCTCTCCACATCTAGATATTCAACCCTTACCCAAGTGGGCTTGCAATCAGGGATAAACTTAAGAAACCCCCTAGGAAAAGGTGTAAAATGTAGCAAATCTTGTATAATTCTTGAAAAAAATATTAATTTTATTGGTGAATTTTTTCTTTTTCACAAAAAAATAATAATTCAATTGGTGAATCTTTTGTAATCAATAGAAGTTTGTAGAAAAAAATGGAAAATTATATTTTTTTGAAACCAATAAAATATTTTCATTAGTGATTACAACCTATTTTCAAACTAATAAAATATTTTCATTGGTGAATTAAACTTGTTTTCAAACCAAAATAAATTTTTGTTGGTGAATCAAACTTGTTTTCGAACCAATTTTTTTTTGGCAAATAAAATGGTAGGACTTGTGTAATTTTTTTCTAGTTCTGGGTTTGATCCTCCCTATTTTTGAGCTTTTGAATGATTTATATGGGTTTGGGTTTACCCGAAGAATGATTAGGGTTTATCTTGATTAGAAAGAACCTACAAAAAACCTAACTCCTTGATTGCTTGATAACTTGGTCTAATTCTATGTTGACTTGCTTGGTTAGTTCTTAGTTGGTTTAGTCATGACCTATGTCCTTGTATCCATGTATTGACTGGCCCCTTTTACCTAGCGATACTGTCTGATCCATCATCATAAAAAAATATTAATCTTTATTATTTGAGTATTTGGTATGTCAAGTCAAAAATATTTTCAAGTGTTCCTTTTATTGAAATATTTGGCCAAAAAATCCTAAGTTTGAGTCATACATATTCTTTTATTAAGTGGCCCCTTTTTCATATTTCCTAGGGGATGTCCCCATTTTAAAACAAAATTTGGCGCATGTGTAAAATTCTTAAGTTGATCCACCCCCTTGCTCAACTTTGGCCATGTGGTAGAGTATTATTGCATCATACTTGTTTCATTACCCACTAGTTCCCTTGGTCTGAAGTGCAATGGCATCGTTGATCTTACCCCACAAACAACTATCATAATCTCATGCCATCAAAATGTATCTTTGTATCATGTTTTCAACTGTTGAGTGCCTAATGAAAAATGTGATATGTGTAGTCGACCATGATTGAAACACGTGGCTAGATCTTATCCCATCACACACTCCCTTCACATTGTGTTTGTGAACCAACTAGCCTATTTTCAAAATGCAATGTGTGATGGAAACAAAGGAGATAAATGAATGAAGAATATACCTAAGGAATATTCCATATAGGTATCAACTCCTCACTATATGGCATGGTTCTCTCTCATCACATTTTGTGTTCCATGAAGGGAAGAGGAAAGTGTGATATGCACTAAGTGCCCCAAATTGCAACACATTTCATCATCTTTTTTCATCGTATCACTTCAATACATCACAAATATGGATGGAAGAAGAACATAAAGAAATGCGATATGTGATGCACATCAAAAGGAAGGCTATATACCAATGAGAATATTCTATACTAGATGTCATGACCCCAATTCATCGCAACACTTCTTCACATCATAATTTTTAAGTCATCAAGCCTAAGGGAAAAGGTGATGTGTGATGGTTGTGAAATATGTTGGTGACAAGGTTCAAAAGACGGAAGGGGTATGTGGTAGCTTCTCAGCTCATCACACAAGTCCTTCACATTGCATTTTTTCTTGAAATATTTTAAAGAAAAAAGAAACATGCGAAGGATGAGTGATGACTGTTAATCTTGTTTTTTAAAAAAATGATTGACAGTCAGTATTCAAACAAAAATGGCTAACTGGAAGTTTTGGTTTTCTCACTTGTGCGAGAAATCTCTCTATAATTAATGGTATATCCATTAAATTTGAGGGCCATAAAGTTGATAATTGAGTTTATTTTCTCTATCTTTATAATAATTTTCAAGCAAACAAGCAAGCAAAGCTACAAGAAAACAAATTTAAAGTGAAGAGAAGCTAGGGTTTCTAGGTAAGTAAAAAAAAATTTCCTTCTATACAAAGTTTTCAATTAGAAACTAAGAGAAAAGTTAATTGTAGTTGCATAGGGTTTTTAAAATTGGGTTGTTGCAATTGTCTATGTTGAGTTTTCAAAGGAAAATCGTTAGGCCCTAGTCTAAGTTTGGAAAATATTTATGTGGTTTCTTGTGTAATTTTAAGCTATAAAATTGCATAGTCTTGCTAAGGTGCCGAGTAATTAAAAAAACCTAGTATCTAAAATTGAATTGTGAAACCCTAATTTTATTCAATTCTACAAAGATGATTCAAGCTAGTGAACCCTCAAGGCTAAACCAAAAACCAAAAGATCCAAACCTAAACTAAAAAGAAAAAACATAAAACATAATACGTTAAACCTAAAACCAAAGGGGTTAAGCGTGACTTTGCAAGATTTATGGAATATGACCTCAAGGAGTTATTCTCAAGGGAAAAGTAGTTGAAAAGAGAGCTACTAGTGAGGGAATTATGATTGATCACCTAGAAGATTTGGTAAGGTAGATTGGAGATATAACAGTACCCAAAAATGGGTGGGATTTGTTTCAATAAGCATACCAAAGGACAAACTAACCTCATCCATCTTGCAACTTATGGATGTGTGATCTTGGAAAGCTCATTGTTCCAAATGTTTTTGTGGAGGTATATTTGGTCAAGGTAATTTCCAAGTGTTATGACCTTGATGCTAGAATCATAAAGAGTGTGAAGGGGACTCCATTGTTGAACATTATTAGAAGTCAGATTGTGAGGACATTTAGGCTCAATCGCTCTACTACAGTTTCTATCAACTTCAATGCATTGTGTCAAGAATATAAGAGAGGAAATTATGGGTATAGAAATCATGTATTATGAAGGCATAGGAAAAATGATTTGGGTAAGAAGGGGGTGAGGTTTACCCCAAAGGAGTTTGAACCCTTTAACTATGATGAATTTGTGAACTAATTTAAGAAAATATTCTATAGTTTATGCCAAGTTCTTGGGAAGAAATATTATTTAAGAATTCTTGTTGCTATGATGATGATGGCTATGGATATCTAGGATAAACATTCTAATAGGATTTTTGATTATGCCTCCTATATAGCTAAATAGATCCATAAGAAATTAAATGATTTGAAGGAGCCCAATGTTCCATTATATTTTACACATTATTATGTGCTTACGCATATGTTTTTATGGATTGGTTAGAAGGTATGATGCAAGTTCATGGACCTGAGGAGAAAGGATGAGAGAGGAAATGGTATTCTTCTGTAGCTATGGACACACATTTGGGATTAGAATTATTCTGATTCTAGCTATATAGCTTTCTGTAATGGGTTAGTGCATGATATTTTGGACAATTTGGGTTGCAACCAATGTATAGGATTTCATGAAGTATCAAGGAGATCTTGAGGCCCCTATAGTTCAAATCCAACACCAAGTTCGACCATAATTGGGGAGATTGGTATTTACATGATACATGTATTGTTTTTAGAGTTTGTAGTGCTTTGGTGTAACCACATTGCTTGCCCCTTTATGTTTCTAATAGATTGGATTTTATGTAAATCATGTGGAAAATTGATACCATGAATAAAGAGAATTTTAGAGGTGCAAAGAAAGGTTCATTTATCCCTGGACAATTCTCCTTTTCTCATTTTAGTGTCACATCCAAGGAAGGCTTGGAAAATTTTGTTGGTATGTTGAATAACTACAGGATGAGGGTTGAGAAGGTTAGAAATTGTGACTATGAGGGATTTATTGATAGGGAGAGGAAGAATAGAGGAATACATGCATTTTATCATTGTTTCTTATATACAAAGGATGTAATTAGAAATCTAGCATCAGAGGCTGAGGTAAATGAGAGAAAACAAATTTGGATGCATATTATTAAAGTTGAGGAGGCGAGGTTTAAGGTGAACCCAATGTATGTAATCCCATATGCTGAGATTCAAGATCCTTTTCAAAAGGATATGGAAATGTTGGAATCCTATAAGAATGGAACATTCATGAATCTAATAAGGAAAGTCGAAGAAGAAACAAAGAAAAAGAAAGAGGAGAATTTGGCTAGGACTCAAAGTAGGCTTGCTCAATCTATTGCTTAAGGTCCCTCCATTCAGTCAATGGAGATAGAAGAGGTGAAAATGGCTCACCCCCTTGTTGAGTATGTTTCTTAATCACAAGAAGATGATACAATAGAAGAGTAGTTAGCTAAATATATTCTTAATGAAGAAAAAGTGAAATATAAATTCCTTGCTCCCTAATTTAATGATGAAATGGATTCTTTTGTTCCTTCTAGCAAGATTGTAACCACAATTTATGATGGAAATAATGTTGTTGATGAAGATATCAAGCTAAAGGCCTGTTAGGAATTCATGGATGATGAATCCTTTGTCTAAACAAAAATTTAGGTAAAAAATAATGAAAACAAGGAGAGTATTGAGAAGGCAAAGTAAGGATTCGATCCTTCATTGCATGAGGAAGTGGAGAGACAAGAAGAAGAGAAATTTGAGAAAAAGATTTCAAAAATTTCCCCTACTGATGGTAGGTTGTTGGTAAAGAAGAGTGGCATTCTTTTGTTGCCTGGTTGGGATTTATCTCTACCATTGCTCTGGACATAATAAGACATGATGTTGATGCATTCATATATAAAGAGAAATATGACAATAAGGTTTTTGGCTCTGGTTTCAATCCAAGATTACACACATTAGCAATTTGGTCTATGGGACCAAATACAAGGAAGCCAAGAGTAATCAAATCAGTTGGTGATATTACTGGTGATTTTGTAATAAAGAGACCACCTGAGATGACTCCTACACAAGCAACCAAGTTAATTGTGCATGCTACTACATTATGTTGAGTGTTGATACTGCATAAATATCTTAGGAAATATATGATCAATTGTTGAACAAATTCAATAGGCTGCAACATGAATATAATAAGTTGAAAGTTAGTGCTCCCTAGGAAAAACTTGCAGTGAAATCCCTTCCACCTTCTACCTCCACACAAGATAGAGAGATGTTCTCTCACAGGATCAAGAAATTGAAAGAAGAATTAGAGATGGTAAAAGAAAGTGAGTAGAAATCCAAGGAGGAGACTTTAACGTATTTACTAATATTATTGATGAAATCTTGGGGCATAGGATTTCCTACATATTACATAAGCTGGATAATGCATGGAATGTGTACAAAAATATTCATGAAGCTTATAAGAAACATTATAAAGTTTAGGAAAGTTTTCAAAATGTATGGAGAAAATGGAGCACTAGGGTCAATGCCTTAAAAAATAATGAAAAATATGGAGAGTGACACTAAAGAATCTTCAAAATTTCCACAATTGTTGCAAGCTATTGGATTATTGGGTGAAATTTTAGCTTTCCAAAGAAAATTGGACATATAATTTAAAGGAAAAGTGAATATATTTAGAGAAATGGAGGAAAGTGGAGTGCCTAAAATTCTAGATGAGCCGGGAGAACTAAAAGACTTCACTATTTGGAAAGGGGAATTTGGGAACATTGTACCTTCTTTGTCTGCTCTCATTTATTTCTTAGGGAAGCTGGATTATGCAACATTAAATAGTTATATTGATGATCTATTTAGAATGGAAGTTGACTTAGATATGTTTTTGAAGGAGGAAAAGACTATAAAAGATGTAAGGTAAAATAGGGACAACTAAAAGGTGTAGAATTTGTTGGATATTTAGTGGCTAGAGGAGGAGTACAACACATAGCTTGAAAATTTTATAGATTAAGCCTTTGATGTGTCAATGCTTAAAGTTGTCTCCTTTTGAATTGGAAAGTGGTTGGTTATTGTGTGTTGATGTGGATGAATCTCTTTGTCCTTTTATGTTTTATGCATTAAGTTGTTAATTTTTGAAAGCAAGCGAAGATGGGGTGAAGAGAATATTTGGTTCATCATACAACCATCTTCCTTGACAAAATGACTTTTGGAAGACGGGATATCTTCTCCAATGTCATAAAAACTTTTTTCTTTTTATGGAATATTATCCCCACGAGTAGTTATGGCCCTTTCCTTGTAATCTATTTGTATATCAAATGAAATGGTGACATGTGTAAATGAGCTAAGGCGTGTTTCTCTCTTGTTTTATAAAATGGAATTCACATCCATATGCAGGGATCTTTTGGTGAATTTTGTAATGGAAATGCAAAAAATAGAGTTTATGTTCCAGGTTTTTGAGTCTGAGTCTTTTGTAGATTGCATATGTTGTACAAAAAGTACTAGCATTTTAGGAATACAAATGGAATAATTTTGAAGCCAAATTGTCTCCCATTGTACATTTTATACAAGTTATGAATGAAATGAATCAAAGATCATTCTATTTGTCTTCATTTTCTTTCTTGTGGATGTGTATTTTTGTTAGAATGAGTTAAATTCCTTAATAGAAGTATATATTTGTGTGAATGTATGTAATGATCTATTAAGAAGAATTAGTTAAGAGTTTTGATTTTAATGATGTAATGCATTGTTAAAAGGCTATGCAATTTTTATGTGAAAATTTTGTTCTACAGCCTTAACTACATTGATTTTGACTCCTCCACCCTAGGTTAAGGAACCAATATTTTTCCTTTGTGTCTAATTTACAACTCCAGGATCAACCACACTAAAAATACTTTCAATCTTTAAATTAAGTTGAATATGTTTGTTGAAATGAAATCTTACCTTATTCTATTGCTGTAAAATGTTGAATGATTAAAGGATAATACCATATCTCTTCCTTTTTTCATTATCATCAAGAAAATCGACATAGAAAACATCTACTAATTATAGTATTTGTGATAATTAGTATGTGATATTAGTGAATACTATTTGGGATCACCCTCCCAGGTTCTACAGAGCCCAAAGTGTAGAAGGAAAGTTATTCTAACATTCACCTATTCATTGGCCATTCCCTCCAAGTAGGCTACTTGTGAGATTTGATTAGGATTGAAAAATCACCAATAGATTGGTGACTTTACTAAGGATAAAATTGAATAAATCTCTAGTTTGAGATCACTTATAGTTAAAGTCATGAAATGTTGAAGTCATTTGTTTAGTCAAATGTAAATCTCTACAACTGTCTCATCATTTTTCAATTTCCAAGTATGTGGTCCAAAGTTGTAGATATTATATCCATATTTGTGTGAATTTCAATAATTTTTCATAATTATTGTCAAGTATCTCTACATTTGCAATTTTTCAAAAATTGATCAAATATTTACACATATTTTCATATTCCCATAATTTGGGTGGTGACTCCGAGTCTCCTTATCAATGCGAGGATGGTGTTGTAGCACTAATCAAAGTTCATTTGAATTTGTCTTGGTTTGAATGGAAATAGGTTGTCTTGGGAGTCTTTGGTAATTTGGTGTGATAATAAGGTCAAAAGGACCATCAAAATGTGTCAAGAAGTTCAATTTTGTAAAGGGATGCAAATGTTGTCAAAGATGTTAAAAAATTGCAAAAATATGTAAATAGGGTTTGAGAAGGGTTTAAGGGTGTTGAGTCTTAGACTATGCCAAATAAGGTCTTAGGGGATCATATAATATTTTTTTGAGTCATAATTAATGGTATTTAGGAGGTTAAGGGGTTAAAGTTGCAAAAATGTCAAAATTGACAAAGTTGTCAATGTTGTAATGCAAGAAATTGCAATTTTGTGGAAACTCAATGGTCAAGGGAGAAGTTGGAAGTTGGTCAATTGGAGGGAATTTTTGTGGGATGAATGTTTAAATAATTTTAATACATCTATGATTGAAGGTTGTTGAACAATTGAGAAGAAGATCAAATAAAAAGTACCCTTGTTCTTGATAATTTTTTGTATTTTTACATTCTAAATTGAGTTTGTAGGTTCTTTACGTGACCATACAGTTGTATATTGATTAATTAATTTTTGGATATCATTTTATATTTTTTCTAGCTTCCATTTTAATCTATACTAGTGGTTTTTTATTAAATTTGAGGAGTTTTATTGCTAAAACATAGTAGCAGGCCTGTAGGTGAAAACTTGAAGTTTTGAGATCCTAAACATGGAATAAGCCCATTCCACATACTGTAATTGTTGTGAATATGTGGAATGGACAAGGGGAGTTAGTTTTAGGTTGGTAGTGAGTAGGATTTGGTCTGTATGAGGATATTTTGGGGAGAAAGCATGATTGTCCTAAAGAGAATGATGAGCTAGGGTTTGAAAATGATGAAATTGTGAGGGTGTTTGAAGAAAGTTGATGAGTGGAGGTTGTAATAAGGTTTATTGAGTGTGGGAAGACATAATAGAAAGTTTTAAGGTTATTTTTGAAGTTGCATCTGGTTGGGAACCATCAAAATCAATAAACCCTACCTTTAATGGTGGAAATTGAGGGTTACTTGGAGCAATGGGTAAATGAGAGTTTGGAGTCCTAAAACCTATTGAATTTGGCTATTTGTTACTTTTTTAAGAGGTTTGAGAGGTTATTTTATGTTTTTGGTGAGATTCAAAGATAATTTCTTTGTAAAATAGACCTAATTGGTCTACTAGGACAACATTGTCTTAGGGTTTTAAATGAATTTTTCAAAATGAGTCTATGTGGGTTTTGACATATGTTGTATATGGATTTGATGGGTGTCAAAAAATGGTAAGTTTTTGAGTGAGGGAAAGATATTTGAGAAGAGAAGTTGTGCAAACAGGTCTTGTTATGTCTTTGTATAATTCCATTTTTATTCTTGTGAAACAAAATGTCCCCTGCTTTTGGTTTTCTTTCCCCTTTGGGTGTTTGGTTTGTTCTTAGGAGTTCTTTTGTTTTCCTCCTAAGTCTGTCTTTTGTTCTGTCAAATTTTGGTTCAGCTTCAGCTTGAGTTAGGTTTCTTTTTGTTAAAATTGAATCAAATGATGAAAAATGATATATTTTATATGCTTTGAGGACTAATGGAGGAATTTGTGTTACAGGAATAAATCATACCCCTTATGCATTTCTCAAGGAACTCATTTGGAAAGCCTGCCTCAGTCAGATTTGGCATAAAACTCCTGAAGAAGAAATTCACTGAGACCCTCCTGTTGTCTTGCCAACTAGAAGTTGGTTCTGTTCACTTGAAATATACTGGTCGGCCATACATTTTAATTGCCATGGGTTTTTATATGTCTCCCCGACTACTGAGGTCTCACCGATCATTGCACACAAAGCTAGCATCACTGTAAGATTTGGGTTCAGGGAGAAGTCTTCTCGACAAATGGAAGTCTCAGCGACAGGGGGTAGCGTCGGCATGAAGTCTCGCCGACCGAGCGAAGTCTCACTGAATGGTTTGACTTCGGCATAAGGGTGTGACTTTAGGGTAAAGTCTCACCAATAGGGTGGACTCTTGCCAAAGTGAAATGGCGTCGGGGAAAGATTTCAGTTCGACATGAAGTCGCGGCGACTGAGTGATGTCTCACCAAAAGGATGGTGCCTTCAATATAAGGTTGTGCTTTCGGGGAGAAGTACTACTGACACGAGGAGTCTCGACGAAAGATTTAAGTTCGGCGTGATGTCTGGCCGAAGGGGTAAAGTCTTCTTGACTAGGCAGAGTCTCGTTGAAAGATGAAGGCCTTAGAGAGAGGTCCTGCCAACTGATGAAGGGTCTTGGCAAAAGTTTTGAGCTCGGTGAAAGGTCTCCCTGACCAAGAAAAGTCTCCCTGAAATGAAATAACCTCTCGTTGAAACAAGGTGGCTTCAATGAGAAGTCTTGCCGACTTGATAAGGTCTTGCCGACATGGGAGGTCTCGGTGAAAGATTACGCCTTCAGCATAAGGTCTTGCTGAAGAGGTGAGGTCTCGCCAAGAGAGATTGCCTTCGGCATAACATCTTGTTGACTAGGGAAAGTCTTTCCGATCGATGAAGGGTCTCGGTGAAAGGTTTGAATTTTCTATAATGTCTGGCCGAAAGGGTAAAGTCTTCTCGACTGATGTGGGGTCTCACCGAAACAAAATGAGCTCAGGGAGAATGGAAGAGCTCAACAGGATATCTCGCCAGCTGGTGGTATTCTCGTTGACATGTTTTGTGCCTTCGGTGTAATGTGTTGGGCTTGATATGAAATCTTGCCAAGTGCGATTGTCTCGGCAATAAAAGGGAATATTGCTATAACTTTGGCTACCCGCCGTGATGTCTGGCCGACTTGATGGTGTCTTGTCGAAGGATGAGGGGCTCGATATGAGGTCCTGCTGAGAGAATAGAGTCTCATTGATAGATATGTGGCTGTGGTAGGACTCATCACCCAGAGTTTGCATTCGAAAAGAAGTCTTTCCGACAATGGGGAGTCTTTCCAATAGCGATGGATTTGCTAATAGAAAAGGTATATCAGTGTGACCAATGGGAACTCGCTATGACCTCTGACTGATAGTGATTTTCTTGGTGACCACTGTGGATATCGATATGACTCTGGCCGCTCGCTATGAAGTCTTTCCGACCATCATATGTTATGCCGGTAGCTGCTATGAGGTATAATCGCATTGGGGAGACATGATTAGTGTCTCACTAACATGCGATTCTGTATGAACAACCTTTGACAGCCCAAGAATCTTACGTGGAATGTGTTCACCCAATAAGAGGGAGCTAAAGGAGAACCATTGGCAGTGAGACTGATTGACTGCCCCTGTGAAGGAAATCAATAGAATGTAAATAACATGGACTTACTCTGAGATCAAAGGTGATGGAGCAGCTCGGTGAACACTGGTGTGGAGATCTAATGGGAAGTCTGATGCTGCTTCCAGAGGTGGTCAATGTGCAGAAAGATCTTGAGCACAAGGAAGCCGAAAAGAAGAAAAGAAACCACGAGTCTCAGTGACAGTTGGGATCTCTACTGGCAGAAGGTAGATCGGTATTAATGGTTATACTTCAGAACATTCAAAGCAGTTCTGATGGAAGTTTGAAGGTGGACACAGAGGCTAGAAGTTATTGCGATGGTCAAAAAAGATCTAAAGGCTTCTCCTAAGGGCGATCCTTCACCAACATGGACACGGGGATACACATTGAATGTAGCATTAACTTCATTCCAAAAAGATCTGAGGGCCAATCCTTTTTGGAGGCTGATATTTTTGTAAACCCTAAAATAGGGGCCAACTTTCCTTTTGGCATGTTTTGTATATATGGAATTTTGGGCTCTTTTAAAAGGGATTTTTTTTTAGAGAGAGGAGTAGGAGAGTTAGGATAGATAGAGATTTCAAAGGCAGACATAGATTTTTCAGCAGTAGGGATTTTCTGAAAGATAGAGGAGACAAAACCACATCCTATTTCTTTGTAATGGGAGCTTCTTTTGTCTTCTTAGTTAGGAGTTAGATTCAGCATAGACAGTGATGTATCTTTCAAGTTTTCTTAGTATAGATGGAAACAATCTGAAGAAATAGGTTTTCTATACACTGGTGATTGTGCTAGATTTGTAAATGTTGCTTATCTATTTCACTAACAGTAGAAGCAACCAAAATAAAATCTACTTTATATTGTGTTCTTGAATGGTGTTTATCTCGAGTTAATCATTTGATTTGAAAAGCTTTCAAGGAATGAAGTCTTATTTTATGTTTTTTTTTAAATAGTGATTTGCAATCTGTTGTTGAAATTAGCACTATGAATGAATGAAACTGTGTGTTAATCGCAAGTTAATTTTTTTCTGCAGTTGTATCTAGGAATTCCTTGAAAAATAACAAGTCTGGTTAAGTTGGATGAATTATCATTCTCTTCGGTTCCAAAGCTTTGATATATCTTTTTTTGTTTCTTTAAAAACCCTGGTTAAAGTAGGTTTAAATTTGTGTTTGATCTTAGAACAATCCATAAGCTCAACACCAGCAGGCCCCTTGAACATTATAGTTCACATCAACCATTGAGTGAAAACGACACAGTCGAGAACTGATTACAAAGACCTTGGGAGTTAGATATCCATGTGTTATTATTTCTCTTTTAGGAGAGAAGAATAGTAATATTCTATTTATTGTTGCTGTGCTTACCTGAACCATCAATAGAAGCTGGCGCTACAAGGAGGGCCAAAAGAGAAAACTGGATAATACTAGGTTTTTCTCACTAGAAAGGTCCCATAGGGTTCTTCAATCAGCTGAAAATCCACCACCTTTGATAGAACTCAAGACCCCAATAAGACACAAGAGTCACAAGACTGGGGCAACCATCATACCACCCTTGTCATCCTCGCTCACTCCACCAGGCTTCACACCAATACCCCAGTGGATACCTATCAATCCACCACCGAATCCATCTCAAGTGCCATCACAGCTGGTTCAACCCATCCAACAGCTGTCTCAACCACCACCACCACTACCAATGGCATTTTTTCATAATAATCCCTCTCCATTAGGG
The DNA here is from genome assembly GCA_007258455.2 of Sequoia sempervirens. Lineage (NCBI taxonomy): Eukaryota > Viridiplantae > Streptophyta > Pinopsida > Cupressales > Cupressaceae > Sequoia > Sequoia sempervirens. The sequence continues at coordinate 1,417,234 of VDFB02000363.1, forward strand.
ACTATTCCTGGAGGCTTTCATGATATTCCTAAGAATCTTGAGAAATTATGTCCCAAATACATTCATGGCAAATCAAAGAGTGGTGAAAAGAACATACATGATTTTAAGGACACTTGTACCAGAGATTAGATAGGTCACCATGATGTAGTTTGTAGTTTTTTCCCTTATTCCTTAGGGATATGGCGTACAACTGGTACCTAAATATTGCTCAGCGCTCTATTCTGAGCTGGATAGACCTGGAGAATGCTTTCATCAATCAATTTAGAATTTACATGGATCCAGCCATTTTGTTCCACCAATTTGCTACCATTAGGAAGGAGCCAGGTGAACCCTTGCCCTTGTTTAATACCAGGTTTCAACACATGTATAGGAGATTGTAGGACCCCTACCTAGTTGACGAGAATAGTGCCATTCAAGCATACTTTAGAGTTATAGACCCTCTGATTGGCTTGTTTCTGCAAAGGACTTATCAATCGACAGATATTGATTCCCTGTCTAAAGTATATCATCTAGCCATTAAGTTGCAACAACAAATTAGTTCTCAACAAGGAAGTTTGGGAGGAGGTTTTCCTTCAATGGGGTATCAGATGTCTAGCCCAACCCCCTTATTCAATACTATCCCAGGAATGTATCCTTCCCATTATGGACCTATGTCTGAGTTGCAGACTCAATCTCCCATTCCATTTTTTGCCAACGAAGCTCCTAAATTCCTTCAACAATCACAGGCTCATCATAGTCTGCATGGTCATCATAACCAAACTAGAACACCAAATCATGGCGATCAACCACTTGTTGTTAAGAATGTTGAAAGTGAAAAGATAGTTCAACTCACAAACGAGGTGGAGACCTTAAAGAAAACTTTGTCTCAAGTTACAAATGACATGGCTTAGCTTAGATTGAACCCCTCTCAAAACCAAGGTAATTATCTAAATTAGAGCAATAATAATCAAGGTAATTATCAGAATAACTATAATCATAGCCAGAGGGGTTATCAAGGCCAAAACTCCCCTAACCATGGTTATCAAAGTCAAAATAGAGGATATAACCAAAGGCAAAATAACATCCAACATTGGAATACAGGGCCAAATAACGGTGGATTTCCTCACAATTATCAAGTTAATGAGGACAGGTCACATACTGCAAATGTGGCTGACCTTAATTTTCTGATTAACTGGTGCAGGCTGCATGATACTGCAACCCTTTATGAGGTAAACTACCCTGAAATGGAGAAAGTTGTCAAGATGGCACAGGAAGATGCCCAAACATTCCAAGGGAGTTCAAATAAAGAAGGTGGATTAGTAGATACAACAATGAATTATGACCTCTTTGAGGAAGAACCTTCATTCCCAATGCAAAGTGAGAATGAACCAGAGGGAGATTCATATGATGCCCAAGCCTTTCAGACAAAGGGAGGACACTTCCTAAGAAATCAGAATAAGGGTCCATTCACTACATTAGCACCACCTAATGACATGGTGCCTTTGAATCAAAGTGCTAATAATAACCCTCCTCCACCAAAAGGTTCACCTGACTTCCATAACAAAGGTAATTCACCTAGGGTTGTCAAAATTAATGCAAGTTATAACACAAAATTTGATATTTTTGGTGAGATGCAGAGAAAAAAAACCTCTATCATATTTTGACATCCTAAAGTGGTGCCCTACTTAATGAGAGATAGCGCTGAAAGCTTTGGAACTAGCTGATAAATCAAAAGGGAAAAACAAGGTGGCACCTGCTGCAGACATGAACGTACCTTTGTACAGAAGCAAGGTAGGTACCCCACCATTTATTTTAAGTTTGAGAATTTGTGGGAATAATCTACATAATTGTCTACTAGATTCAGGGGCTTCTGGCAATGTTATGCCATTTTTTGTATGTAAGAAATTGGGATTGAACCCTATCCAAACAAACAAGAAGGTCATCCAAATTGATAAAATAGAGGTTAATGTAGTTGGAGAATTGAGAAATGTACACGTGCAAGTAGGGTTTGACCCCAATATTTTAACCAATATAGATATTCAAGTAGCAAACATTCTCGAGACTTATGGTATGCTATTGAGCAAAGATTTGATGAAATGTATAGGGGGATATCTCTCCCTTGACTTTTCACATATGTGGCTGCCATGGAGGGGAGTGCCTATGTAGATTAGGAGTGAAAGTAAACCTCGCCTCAAGCATATCATCACTAAATATGATTGTCCCAACAAGGTAGCTTATTTTGAAACCGAGATAGGGGTTTATAAGAGAGAAGAAATTTTAACCTTTTCAGTTCTTCATTCTAAAGACATGTCAATACAAAAGTTCCCTGATTTTATGACTAATGAAAATCAACAGGCATTGATCAGAAAGTTGCAACAGGATTAGCTGGTCTTGGGGGAAGATATCGATTTGTAAAGTCTTTTAATCCCTAATTGGTGTAGGATACACTACCAAAATCATTCAGAATTGACCTCCTAGCCCTGCATCAACATTTTAAATCATGTTTCCCAATATGAAGAAACTAGCCCAAGTCACCTTGAGACCACTACATATCACTTCTCATTTGAAGCCAAAGATGTAGTAATGTTCACCAGGGATAAGATACCTTCAAAGGAAGTTCCTTCCCAAGTTGAACTTACCCTAGTCACATTTCCAAACCAACATGTTTATGAGGAACAACCTCAAGGTTTGCTCGATACCCCTGCACTCACAAGTATACCAAAACCCAAGGGATTAATCAAAGATACAAGTGGCTGTCAGAAGGATAGCCACGGATTACCTGATATATCTGATCAGGGATTGGAAATTGCACCTAAGGAACCTATTGAAAACCTCTTGCCAATATTTGATGCAAAGGATCAAGAGCCCCCACCTATGGCTCATCTTATCCAAACACCCTTAATAACCTCCAAAGGATTATCCCTAGCTCATGATCAGTTGTGGACCCTCATGTTTGATGGATCCAAATCCAAAACAGGCTGTGGTGTTGGGATTGAATTAACCAACCCAAAAGGAATTTTTGTTTTGCTACTTACATGTTGCAGTTTAGATGCACTAAAAACATGGCGGAATATGAAGCTCTAGCTCGGGGGCTGATGTTTGCACATAAGAAAAAAGTTACTGCATTGATGGTTAAAGGAGATTCAGAAGTAGTTATCAAGCAAGTGCGTAGCCAATACACATGTCACAATAGAAGGTTGGCAGCTTATAGAAATCGAGTATGGAACCTGATTGAAGACTTTGATGCTTTTGGGATTAGCTTAATCCCTAGAGAGGAGAATCAGATAGCTGATTCATTAGTTGTTGCTGCAAGTACCCTAAAACCCATGCAAGGCTCCAAGCTTAAGAGATTCTTAGTAGAGTTGATTTCCACCTTGGCTGTTCCTGATAACATCAAGAACTTTCAGGTTTTTGATGATGATCGACATATCCTTGCTTTTCTAGCAAGCTTAGATGTTTTTGAATGACAGATCATTGACGAGTCCAACATGGATCAAGGAGATTGGAACCCTGAAGATTGTGATACAGAGGGGGTCCTCAATTTAAAAAGTAATAGTATTCCCAAGGGAATGGTGGCCTTAGAAAGAGTTTTTGATTCAGACCCAAGGGCTCAGGAGAAGATATCAGTCGAAGATAAGGGAGGTGAATACAAAACTATTAACCTAGCTAATTCTGGCTCAGAAAGAAATGTTTGCATAGGGAAAGCTTGCATGAAGCAATAAAAAAAAGATATATTAAGGGCGCTGAAGAAGGATATTTCTGCAATAGCCTGGGGGTATGAAGATCTGAAGACATTTTATGCCTCTGCTATGACTCATATTATTCCTTTGATGCTTGAAGCTAAGCCATTTCGGTAGAAACAACATCCTGTCAATGCCCTGATCGAACCAGTGATCTTTAAGGAAGTTCAGAAATTGCTTTATGCAAGAATAATCTTCCCTGTATGACATTCAACGTGGGTGGCTAACTTGGTTCCAGTCCGTAAGAAAAATGGGGAGATTAGGCTATGTGTAGATTTTTGAAATTTGAATAGAGCTTCAGAAAAGGACAACTACCCACTCCCTTCACTAGACAAAGTATTACAGACTGTCAATGGGTCTCAAATGATTTCATTTTTGGATGGTTATTCTAGATACAATCAGGTAATGGTTAACTGTGAAGACAGAATGAAGACAACCTTCACTACTAAGTGGGGAACATTTGCTTAGAGAAGGATGACATTTGGTTTGATAAATGTTGGAGCAACCTTTCAGCGTGCCATGGACATAGCATTCAAAGATCTGATCGGTAAATGCATCATTGCCTACATGTGTTAGATCTCAAAAACGCAGGTAAAGGGTACCCCAAGAAGCTTCCAATCTCTTGATACGTTTTAGGGAAACAAAGAAGGTTAAATGGCTTAAACCTTCTACTCTTTAGGTGCTGCTAGACCTAGGCGGATGTACCTATATGAATTGGGCAGACTTGACTTTTGATCTTCTCTTCTTGAAGTGATTTGTCCACGATGGCAGATGGAAGTGGACAAATAAAATTAAATTTGGTATAAATTGTATACAGTATTAAAACTTAAACCTAATATGTTCAGTTAACAGATGTAAAAAGAATTGAATAAAACTGAATGATGAAACTGTGGAGACTAGTGCCTTATGGGGTATGTGGAGTCAAGAGAAATCTGAAACAAGTACTTCATTCTCTAAAAAAATCAAGTTGTTCAGCATATGATTTAGTTTATAGCTTGTATAAACATGCAAGGTTATGATTACCGAGTTCTTCTTATTTATCCAACTGACATTCCCTAATTACTCTGATCAACTTAGGGGATTTAATCTTTACTAGAAAGAACCAATCAATTGATCATACAAATGCAACAAATGTGCATTGAAAAATTGGATATAAACTTGTTACACCAATTTAAATAACCAGAAAACACCATATTGGAGACAACCTCAATAATGCTTTCAATGAACACCATAAACAACTGATACCAAAAACAACTGCACCATATTAAAAGATTTCAATTGATATCTCCATGATTTTAAACATGCAACATAGTCTCATATTGGAAAAACATTATGTTCTACTATATTCTACGATCTATTTCTATCTATTTACAATTGGAAATGAACATTTATACATTTTTATCCAAAGAGACACAACGCTTCACATTCCATGTCGGCGGGCAACTATATTCGGGTTTCATTTAACATTCGTTGAAGATTCACTGAGACATCCCGTAGTCATACCGAAGGCCAATGTCCAACCGAAAATCATCTCTTTCATCTTGTGTGTCGCTGTGACAATTCTAAGTTGGGGAGATGTCCCACAGATCACCTATGTCTCACCAAGATGTGCTCTTTTATTATGTTTGATTCACTGTGACCCTTTAGAGTCGGGGAGACGTCTCATAGATCACACCGCGTCTTACCGAGATGCACCCCGTGGTAACTTTTTGGTCACTGAAATGTAACCACCTTTTTGCTGATATAACCATATCTCGGTGTGACCCTCAAGTTTCTCACCTATGAAATTGATATTACCGATGAAATAAATTTCATCGGCAAGACTATGAATCTTTGAAAAGACTCATACCGATGCCAAATGTATTCCAAAACAGATCTCCATCCATGGAGACATATTTAGATGCCTGCAACTTCAAAGTTCTTTTTTGGCTGTCACTCAATTCCTCTAGACACTTCATGTATTTAAGATAATGCATGATATTTGCATACCATGGAGTATGCTCAATGCTTGCAATTATAGTCTTTTCGTCTACATTGCAAATTTGATTTGCTTCAATATTCGCCTCTGCCATTAACCTAGCCAAGCCCTAACCTCTTACCAGTTTAGTAATTTGTATCTCCATGTCAAACTCTTGGATTTTGTTAATCCATCTGCATCTTTTTCCTCTTACTTCAGATTGTGTCAGAATATATTTGACAGCTGCATGAGGGACATCAACAACCACCTTTGCTCCAACAAGATATGGCCTGAAATATTTTATAGCTTTTACTAATGCAAATGCCTATTTTTCCATTATATCATAATTTAATTCAGATCCCTGCAATGATTTACTGAAGAAAGACATAGGATCCTCATTCTTTTGTAACATAACAACAACAATAGTCTGCATTGAAGTGAATGAAAATATTTGAAAAGGTTTTGCAAAATCCAGAGACTTAAGGACAACAGCTTCCTTGATGGCCCTTTTTATGGATACAAAAGCTTCCAAGGCTTCTGCGGTCCACTCTACCTTTTGTCCTTTCTTCAACACCTTTGATATGGGTTTAAAGATCTCATCAAAGTTAGAGACAAATCTCCTAACAAAATTAATCTATCCAAAGAATGATTGTATAGCCTTAACAATTTTAGGGACATGAACTTTATCAATGGCCTCAACCTGCTCAGGATCTATCTTAATCCCTTCTTTTGAAACAATATGTCCCAAGAGATTACCTTCTGTGACTGCAAAATGACACTTCTTAGGGTTCAAGCTGATACCATACTCTAAGGCTTTAATAAATACCTTCTCCAGATGTTAAACATGATCTTCAGCCTTCTTTGAATAAGCAGTCAGGTCATCCTTATAAACCACCATGATAACATTGATCAAATCTGAAAAATTCCACATCCATAGCTCTTTGGAAGGTTGCTCCTCCGTTTGTAAGACCAAATGGAATTCTCATGTAAATATATGTCCCCCAAGGAGTTGTAAATGTCATATTATATTGCTGAGATTCCTTGACCTTGGCCTGGTTATATCCTGAAAACCCATCCATCATAGGCAATAGTTCACACCCTGTTACCTTATGCAATATAGCCTCCATATTGGGTAGAGGATAATTATCTTTGAGGGATGCTATGTTTAGATTTTTGAAATCTAAACATAGCCTGATATCTCCATTTTTCTTTCTCATAGGGACCAAGTTTGAGACCCACGTTGAATGCCTGATTGGTTTAATGATTCCCCCATTTCTGAGCTTTTCCAATTCTTCTTGCATTTTAGGCTCCAATGTTGTATTTATGGGTCTTTTCTTTTGTCTGAAAGGCCTAGCATCTGGCTTCAATGGTATTTCATGCTGAAACAGATCTTCCCTGTATGCTTTGAGATCTTCATAAGACCAAGCAAACACATGTTTATATTTTCTCAGCAACTCAATCAACATTCTTCTAATTGTAGGGCTTATCTTCTTCCCTATGTACACCTTTCTTGGTGCCATCTCAGTCCCCAAGTTAATCTCCTCAATATCCTCCCTTTTGACTGGTGTTTGCTTCATGAGGGACCGATCACTTCACTCATACACCCTCTCTAATGCCACTAAGCCTTTAGGAAGCTTATTTGTTTTAAGGTGTAAGATCCCCTTTTCAAATAATGTTTGCTTCCCATCCACTTCCTCAACAAAGGTAGTAAAATCAATTTCTTGGGCTTCATATTGGTCTATATAGTGGAGAAATTTCAAAAGGTCAGTATCATCATTAAAGACCTGCCAACTATATATGTTAACAGGGACAACATGCCTTGTCTTGAACTCAATTTATGATATTCCAACCAATTTAATGTCATCTCCTTTTAGTGCCAAATTTACTAAAAAATCTGCCATTATGTTCTTTCAACTCTCAATCCACTCAATTGTGTCCCATATAGCATTCCTGTATTGTTTCAATCTTTTATGTTTTGCTGCATATTTGGATCTAACTTGTGAAACAACCAACTCAGAATCCCCTAGAACAATCAATAACTTGATTTTATGTTTCACAGCTATATTCAAACTTGTTATTAAAGCTTCATATTCTGCCACATTGTTTGTACATTCAAATGTTAATAGGAATGGATACTTAAATGTAATACCTTCAGGTGAAACAAACACAATCCCAGCTCCATTACCGTCTTGGCTGCATGCTCCATCAAAATAAATTTTCCAAACTTCATTGCAATTTTGTGCCACATGCTTTTCAATTGGATCACTATTGGTTAATTCTGGCTGGGTTGGTCTTATCTTAAAACTCCCAAAATTGACATCACAAAAATAATTGATTTGATCTTGTGGTACATAGTCAACAACCTGATTCATCTTAGCTCCCTGTATAACTTCACTTCCTGACCATTCACTGGAATAGTTATATAGGATATATCAAACTGAACATTTCCCCCAACTGCTGATGTCCATTGCCTTGACAAAAGCATCCCAAACTGAGGAGGGGTGTCTATTACTGTTATATCAATACTATAGGCCACTTGAGGATAAGCAGCTAGCTTGACTTCAACATCTCTCATTATACCCACCACAAGAATAGGTCAGTTATCCATTCCATAACATTTCCCTTCATATGTATCTACCCACATGCCTAATTGTTTCATCACTCCTACTGGCATAATATTCATGGCAGTGCCATAGTCTATCATGCAGTTCCTCAATAACTTGTTATTTATTAGTAATGTAGTGAAAAAAGGATCAACTGATGGGGGATTTAACACTAAATTACTAAGGAACACTTATGGGATATTTACTTTCTCTTGTTGATTAATAATTTTAGTGGCCCTCTTACTTTCAGAATTACCATGTGTTATCAATTTAACTGCACTGTCCCTATATTCCTTAATTTTCATCATCTCAAGTAGTGGCACAAACATTTTTGCCTGATATAAAGCCTAAGTGAAGTCAAAAGAAGAACCCTCAGCCTTAATCATTTTCTTTTGTTCTGATGTTTCTCCTTTGTTCTCTTCTTTTTCATTTTTACTTGGTTGATCAGTCTTTTTTATTTCTTTATGTAATTCCTTTACTTCCTCCTTTTGGATAGGTTTCTGTTCGCTTTTATAATTTTGTTTGTTTTATGTTTTCTTCGAAGCTCCTTGTGTCACTTTTTGATTCTTCATAAAGATTAACCTAGGGACACCTTCCTTCTCATTCACTGTCCTATTTCTCAACTAGTACTTACTCTTTGCTTCTTCAACTGCAGCAACAGTTAATCTCTCTATCTCCTCTTCAGTGAGTTTCCTCATGCTATCTTGAGTAGGCATCTCATCAGAATGTGGTTCTGCATAAACATCCTCAGAGTCAGAAAGAACCCATTGTTCGGCCATGTGGACATTGTACCTTTGATTTGAAACATCATGCTCATATCCATCTTCCTCTGAAGATGAGTACCTATCCTCAACATGGTGAAAAGTATTTGACATTAGATATATTGTGTGATCTTCTCCATCATTTCCCATGAACATTCCTTCTTCTTGCATTCTTTGGGCTACAACACAATAATCTGGTGAATGTGGCTTATTACAAACTTCACAAAAATAATTGTTACTCACCATATAGGTTCCCTTCTTCCTTAATGGATCAGGAGTCTCTTTGTTTCTAGGCCTTTCTATTATAGGTTTCCCATCTTTCCAGTTTTTGTTATAGGGCATGTCATGTAGCTTAGGCCTTTCATTTTTGTATGTGTTCTCCTATTTTTATTGATAATTATTGGTTTGTTGAGGAGCCCTATGATTGTCTCTTTTATCAGTTATCCCAATAGCCTTCCTGTTGTTTTCAATTATTAATGCTATCTTTTGGGCCTCAGCCAAGTCTCTTGGGAACCTATTTCTCAATTCATACCTTGTTTTAGGATCAAAGGAATTTAGGTAAACACTCAATGCTATAGATTCTGGAAACTTTGATCCAGAAGGTATTCTATTCTGTAGTTTATTGAATTTCTGGTTGAAATCTAAAATTGAATCATTCTGACTTTTCTGAATTCACATCAATTCATGAAGAGCAGCATCTAGTGCACTTAGATTCCCATATTGCTCGAGGAATAAGTCCTGAAATATTTGGAGAGAATCAATAGAGGTTGTTGTTAGGCTGTTGAACCAATCCCTAGCTTCTTCAATAAGCGACATCATGAATAGCCTCATATGTAAATCTTCATAAGGTACATCCAAATCTTGAATGAAGGCATTGAAACTCCTTAAATGGTCTTCAACAAAAATTGCACTACTCCCTGTAAACTTAGACACCAAATTTCTCCAACTGCCATCCATAAGATAAGGGTATAATTGAAACCCAGCAAAATCAAATTGTCTAATCATTTTTGTATACTGATGAGGGGGAGGGTTAGGTGTGTAATGATATTGGTACATCGGGTTATTGTATTGTGTGTTATGATGTGGCATATAATGCTAACCATGAGGTGGCTGTATATTTGTATATTGTGTGGGAATATGAGGTGGGTGATTTGGATGTCTATATTGATTCCCTACTTGATGGTGAGGGACCCCTAGTGGATCAGAAGGCCCTGCACCATTATTACCCTGCTTATGAGGTGGTACATACTTTGGGGAGCAACCAGGTGTCTGAGTAATGTTCTGAGTTTTTTGAAATTCAAATTCTCTCATTGCTTGTGTCATCTGGGATTTCTCCTATTCTTCTCTTTCCTTTCTTTGAGATTCAAACTGTGCTTTTACTTCTTCATAAGTTAAAGATTCATAATCTTCATGAGGAGTCTCATGATCATTAGAATCATCTTGGTTACCCTCCAATTTTTTATCATGTTCATGTTGAAATCTGAGTCGTTCAACTTCAAATTTAGCATGCCACTCCGCTTGTTTCCGAGGATCGTAAAAAGGATTTCTTTGATCTTCTGGGGTAGAAAGTTCTGCACTTAAATTATCTTTCCATGCATCATAACGGTCATATGTTTCACCATGTGGTATTGATGATTTTTCTTTGTCTGTCATGCACATGTCCTCACTTACCTTTTTACCCTTATCAACCTTATCATCCTTGTGTGTCCACTTACTACTGCCAACAGGGGCTCCAGTATGACCTCCCCTATATTGAGATCTTCTTCCATTCATGTTGCAATGTTTTATCAGAGTCGCCACCCACTTTCTTAAAATTGAGAAAATATTGATATTTGTTATTCCTAGCGGACTCTATATAGATTTCTAACTCTATGATTAAGGCACAAATTCTAAGTTAATCCCCAGTAGAGTCACCAATTTGTTAGCTCTCAAAAATGCAAGTAAAAGGTACCTCAAGAAGCTTCCAATCTCCTAATACATTTTAGGGTAACAGACAAGGTTAAATGGCTTAAACCTTCTACTCTTCAGGTGCTACTAGACCTAGGCGGGTGTACCTATATGAATTGGGTAGACTTGAATTTTGATCTTCTCTTCTTGAAGTGATTTGTCCATGATGGCAGATGGAAGTGGACAAATAAAATTAAATTTGGTATAAATTGTATACAATATTAAAACTAAAACCTAATATGTTCAGTTAACAAATGTAAAAAGAATTGAATAAAACTGAATGATGAAACTATGGAGACTAGTGCCTTATGGGGTATGCGAAGTCAAGAGAAATCTGAAACAAGTACTTCATTCTGGAAAACATTCAAGTTGTTCAACATATGATTTAGTTCATAGCTTGTATAAACATGCAAGGTTATGATTACCGAGTTCTTCTTATTTATCCAATTGACATTCCCTAATTACTATGATCAACTTAAGGGATTTAATCTTCACTGGAAAGAACCAATCAATCGATCATATAGATGAAGCAAATGTGCATTAACAAACCGGATATAAACTTGTTACACCAATTTAAATAACCAGAAAACACCATATTGGAGACAACTTCAATAATGCTTTCAAAAAAAACCATAAATAACTAATACCAGAAACAACTGCACCATATTAAAAGATTTCATTTGATATCTCCATGATTTTAAACATGCAACATAGTCTCATATTGGAAAAACATTGTGTTCTACTATATTCTGCTCTCTTTCTATCTATTTACAATTGGAAATGAAAATTTATACATTTTTATCCAAAGAGACACAACGCTTCGCATTCCATGTCAGTGGGAAACTATATTGGGGTTTCATTTAACATTCACTGAAGATTCACCAAGACATCTCGTAGTCATACCAAAGGCCAATGTCCAACTGAAAATCATCTCTTTCATCTTGTGTATCGTTGTGACAATTCTGAGTCAGGGAGATGTCCCACAAATTGCCTATGTCTCACCAAGATGTGCTCTTTTATTATGTTTGATTTTTCGTGACCCTTCAGAGTTGAGGAGACGTCTCATAGATCACACTGTGTCTTACCAAGATGCACCCCGTGGTAACTTTTTGGTCGCTGAAACGTAACCACCTTTTCGCCGATGAAACCATATCTCGGCGTGACCCTCAAGTTTCTCATCGATGAAATAAATTTCATCGGCAAGACTATGAATCTTCGAAAAGACTCATACTGATGCCAAATGTCTCGCCGAACCCGTTCCTCCATATTACTCAATTCGGTGAGACTCTCCCCAAAGCATTCTAACAACGTGACTTATAGGTCGGTAGGACTACATGACTTCCTCCCAATAGTTATTTGATATAATCCCTCCGCTATGTCGGCAACACCAAACACCTTTGGTAAGACCTTACTCTGATGCACTTTAGTCTTAGCGATATGCATATCCTCATCAGTGTGATATATGGGTCGCTGTGACAAAATCATTCTCACACCGATGCAAAAAAATGTCGGCGTGACAAAATGGGTCGGCAAGACTTTGAAACCTTACCCCGACAACCCTTGATAGGATTCCCCTGCGCATGTCGGCGAGACCGGAGGTACTCGTCGAGACCTCATTCCGAATACCCTTTGTTTGGCCGAAGTGCTTGCTTGTTCCACGCTAGTCGGTGAGACATAAAGAATTCGCTATGACTTCACTCCGACGATGAATCTCTTGCCAATGTGTTCTTTCTCATGCACTGGTCGGTGAGACATGACCCATTCAGTGAGACCTCACCCCGATGAAATAATTCTTGCCGATATGAAGCTTCCTCTGTCTCCAATACAATGACTAGTGTCCTATCGAAAGACACCCGCAGATGAATTCCAATCAGTGTGACATTCTTGAGGTCTTGCCGATAATCTGCAACAAATGTATATTAGTAGAAATTGCAATATGGATCAGGGAGACCTTGATTTCTTCATGCTGATAGGAATTATAATATGGAATATTCAGACCTAGATGGACTCATGGGATCTCATGGCTGGATATGGGAAAAATGTTATGAAGAGAGGACCTTGTGCTTATGATGAAAACTCGTTTGGAAACTCAAGGATATGAAAAACTGATTGTAAAATATTCAAAATTTTACAGTTCTAATAGTGGCTCCGTCTGGGGATGAATGATAGTGAGATCATTGCAAGGATCCAAATTTCTGGGTGAGCAGACCAAACTCAAGGTGATGGATCAAGCGAGCAAGATGGAATGAATGGAAATGAAAGTGACCCTACATTACTATACATGGAAAAATTATTTTGAAAGAAGGAAAATCAAGATTGTCCATGTACTGGCAAGTCCCGCTCCTTTTATTTCCTAAACTATTATGCATGGAAGATAGAATTTTGAGAATATTGTCAAGGATTGTCCATGCACTAGCAACCCTTAATCCTTTGTATTGTTCAAGAGAAAAAATGCTTCAGAAATTTCCCATGTACAGGAAATTCCTAATCTTCACCAGTCATATTTTGTAGATAATATGAATCTTCACCTCTCTTTCCAACAACCACAAAAGGTCCCAGCCACAAAGCTTTAAATTTCCCATGCTTGCCTTTCTCTTGACACCTTGCGTTCCACATCAGTACCAAATCATCTTCCTCAAATTTTCTACCTTTTTCCTTTTTATCAAATAGATACTTCATCTGTGTCTGTAACTTTATGTTTTGATTTTGGGCAACTCTCCTTATTTCATCAAGTTCAGCTAGTTGCTCCATTCTCTCTTCCATAGGTTCTAGAATATCCAAATCTTCCTGAAGGACAAACTTGTAGACTGATAACAAATTCTGCAAAGGCATCCTGGCCTGTGTTCCATACACCAATTTGAATGGGAATTTTCCAATTGCCTTTTTAACAGTGATTCTGTTAGCCCAAACATCCAATTTTTGAATCCCAAGCCTTCTTGTTTTGACCTAGCATCCTTCTTATAATCTTCATAAGACTTTTATTGCTAGACTCTGCTTGACCATTAGCTTGTGGATGGTAAGGGGCTGCATAAGAAATGGTAATGTCATATGTGCTACAAAAGTTTCTGAATTCATCTAATCTGAAACACATCCCATTGTCCGTGATCAACCTCAGTGGTGTAACAAACCTGGTAATGATGTTGTCCATTAGAAAATTTGTCACAACTCTACTTGTAGCCTATTTAATTGGGATTGCTTCAACCCATTTGGTAAAATAATCAGTGGCCACCAGTATCCACCTATGTCCACCACTTGATTTTTCTTGTACATCTCCACTGAAATCAATTCCCCATTGATGAAAAGGGGCATCAGCCTCCAAGGGTCGAAGTGGAAAAGCTCCCTGATATTTCAGTTTTCCAGAGAATTTATGGCAGGCTTCACATTTTCTTACATATGTAAAAGAGTCATTAAAAACTTTTGGCCAGTAGTAACCTGCCCTGAGAATTTTATGCGCAGTTGTCTTTGCTGAGTAATGTCCTCGACAAACCCCTTCATGCATTTCACTTAAGACATTCCTGGCTTGTGATTCATCCAAACATAACAATAGTATACAATCCCTATTCTTCCAAAACAGATCTCCATCCATGAAGACATATTTAGATGCCTGTAACTTCAAAGTTCTTTTTTGGCTGTCACTCAATTCCTCTAGACACTTCATGTATTTAAGATAATGCATGATATCTACATACCATGGAGTATGCTCAATGCTTACAATTGTAGTCTTTTCTTCTACATTGCAAATTTGATTTGCTTTAATATTCGCCTCTGCCATTAACCTAGCCAAGCCCTGACCTCTTACCAGTTTAGTAATTTGTATCTCCATGTCAAACTCTTAGATTTTGTTAATCCATCTGCATCTTTTTCCTATTACTTCAGACTGTGTCAGGATATCTTTGACAGCTGCATGAGGGACATCAACAACCACCTTTTCTCCAACAAGATATGGCCTAAAATCTTTTATAGCTTTTACTAATGCAAATGCCTGTTTTTCCATTATATCATACTTTAATTTAGACCCTTGCAATGATTTACTAAAGAAAGACACATGTTTTTCATAACCATCCTCATTCTTCTGTAACATAACATCAGCAATAGTGTGCATTAAAGCGAATGAAAATATTTGAAAAGGTTTTGCAAAATCCAGAGAATTAAGGATAGGAACTTCCTTGATGGCCCTTTTCATGGATACAAAAGCTTCCAAGGCTTCTGCGGTCCACTCTACCTTTTGTCCTTTCTTCAACATCTTTGATATGGGTTTAATGATCGCAACAAAGTTAGAAACAAATCTCCTAACAAAATTAATCTGTCCAAAGAATGATTGTGTAGCCTTAACAGTTTTAGGGACATGAACTTTATCAATGGCCTCAACCCTCTCAGGATCTATCTTAATCCCTTCTTTTGAAACAATATGTCCCAAGATCTTACCTTCTGTGACTGCAAAATGGCACTTCTTAGGATTCAAGCTGATACCATACTCTAATGCTTTAATAAATACCTTCTCTAGATGTTGAACTTGATCTTCAGCCTTCTTTGAATAAGCAGTCAGGTCATCCTGATACACCACCATGATAACATTAATCAAATCTGCAAATGCCACATCCATAGCTCTTTGGAAGGTTGCTCCTGCATTTGAAAGACCAAATGGAATTCTCATGTAAACATATGTCCCCCAAGGAGTTGTAAATGTCATCTTCTATTGCTCAGATTCCTTGACCTTGACATGGTTATATCCTGAAAACCCATCCATCATAGACAATAGTTCACATCCTGTTACCTTATGCAATATAGCCTCCATATTGGGTAGAGGATAATTATCTTTGAGGGATGCTATGTTTAGATTTCTAAAATCTACACATAGCCTAATATCTCCATTTTTCTTTCTCACAAGGACCAAGTTTGAGACCCACATTGAATGTATGATTGGTTTAATGATTCCCTATGATGTCCTGATGTGGGCCCCTATCGGGACATCACATTCCCCCATCTCTGAGCTTTGCCAATTCTTCTTGCATTTTAGGCTCCAATGTTGGATTTATGGGTTTTTCTTTTGTCTGAAAGGCCTAGCATCTGGCTTCAATGGTATTTCATGCTGAAACAAATCTTCCCTATATGCTTTTAGATCTTCATAAGACCAAGCAAACACATGTTTATATTTTCTTAGCAACTCAATCAACATTCTTCTAATTGTAGGGCTTATCTTCTTCCCTATGTACACCTTTCTTGGTGCCATCTCAGTCCCCAAGTTAATGTCCTCAATATCCTCCCTTTTGACTTGTGTTTGCTTCATGAGGGACCGATCACTTACATCATACACCCACTCCAATGCCACTAAGCTGTTAGGAAGCTTATTTGTTTTAAGCTGTAAGATCTCCTTTCCAAATACTATTTTCTTCCCATCCACTTCCTCAACAAAGGCATTAAAATCAATTTCTTGGGCTTCATATTGGTCTATACAGTGGAGAAATTTCAAAAGGTCAGTATCATCATTAAATACTTGCCAACTATATATTTTATTAGGGACTGTAGGCCTTGTCTTGAACTCAATTTGTGATATTACAGCTAATGTAATATCATCTCCTTTTAGTGCCACATTTGCTAAAAAATCTTCCATTATGTTCTTTGACCTCTCAATCCACTCAATTGAGAATGCATCAAACAACTCAATTGTGTCCCATATAGCATTCCTATATTTTTTCAATCTTTTATGTTTTGCTACATATTTGGATCTAACTTGTGAAACAACCAACTCAGAATCCCCTAGAGCAGCCAGCAACTTGATTTTATGTTTCACAGCTATATTCAAACCTGTTATTAAAGCTTCATATTCTGCCACATTGTTTGTACATTCAAATGTTAACATGAATGCATACTTAAATGTAATACCTTTAGGTGAAACAAACACAATCCTAGCTCCATTACCTTCTTGGCTGCATGCTCCATCAAAATATATTTTCCAAACTTCATTGCAATTTTGTGCCACATGCTTTTCAATTGGATCACTATTGGTTAATTCTGGCTGGGCTGGTTCTATCTTAAAACTCCCAAAATTGACATCACAAAAAAAATTTATTTGATCTTGTGGTACAAAGTCAACAACCTGATTCATCCTTGGCTCCCTGTATAACTTCACTTCCTAACCATTCACTGGAATAGTTGCATAAGATAGATCAAATTGGACATTTCCCCCAACTGTTGATGTCCATTGCCTTGACAAAAGCATCCCAAACTGAGGAGGGGTGTCTATTACGATTATATCAATACTATAGGCCACTTGAGGATAAGCAACTAGCTTGACTTCAACATCTCTCATTATACCCACCACAGGAATAGGTCAGTTATCCATTGCATAACATTTCCCTTCATATGTATCTACCCACATGCCTAATTGTTTCATCACTCCTACTGGCATAATATTCATGGCAGCGCCAGAGTCTATCATGCAGTTCCTCAATAACTTGTTATTTATTAGTAATGTAGTGAAAAAAGGATCAACTGGTGGGGGATTTAACACTAAATTACTAAGGAACACTTCTAGGATATTTACTTTCTCTTGTTGATTAATAATTTTAGTGGCCCTCTTACTTTCAGAATTACCATTTGTTATCAATTGAACTGCACTGTCCCTATATTCCTTAATTTTCATTATCTCAAGTAGTGGCACAGACATTTTTACATGAGATAAAGCCTAAGTTAAGTCAAAAGAAGAACCCTCATCCTTAATCATTTTCTTTTGTTCTGATGTTTCTCCTTTGTTCTCTTCTTTTTCATTTTTACTTGGTTGATCAGTCTTTTGTATTTCTTTATGTAATTCCTTTACTTCCTCCTTTTGGACATGCTTTTGCTTACTTTTATCATTTTGTTTGTTTTCTGTTTTCTTTGAAGCTCCTTGTGTCACTTTTTGATTCTTCATAAAGATTCCCCTAGGGACACCTTGTGCTTATGATGAAAACTCATTTGGAAATTCAAGGGTATGAAAAACTAACTGTAAAATATTCAAAATTTTATAGTTCTAACAACATGGATGACCTGACGGTATTCTCTAAAGATAGACTAAACCATGCTACATACTTGGCTAAAGTTCTTGAAAGATGTATCCAGTATGGCATCTCCCTGAATCCTAAAAAGTGTGTGTTCGGGGTTTCTGAAGGGAAGATTTTGGGACACATAATCTCAGAAAGGGTAATATCGATCGATCCAGACCAAGTTGAGTCCATTCTAAAGATAGCTAGGCAAGGAAGCAAGAAGGAGATGAGATCCTTCTTTGGAAAGATCAACTTTGTGAGGAATTTTATCACAGTTTTTTCAGAAATTGTAAAATCGTTGAATGAAATGATGAAGAAAGATGCCAAAATAGAGTGGGGTGATGAGGCAAAGGCCACGTTTTCTCAAGTCAAACAATCCATTTTGGAAGCGCCAGTCCTCACCAGGCCTGACTACTTGAAACAATTCTATATTTATTCTTTTGCTTCTGAAAATTCCTGTGCAGCTGTCCTAACTCAAAGAAGAGAAGAGGGAGAGGAGAGGCCAATTGCTTTCATGAGTTCTCCATTTAAGAATGCTGAAGTTAAGTAACCACCTCTTTAAAAACAAGCTTTTGCACTGGTTAGGGCTGTCAAGAAGTTCAGGTACTACATCCTATGAAGTCAGATTATTGTTGTAGTTCCTGACATAGCTGTGAAGTCTCTACTGATGCAGAGCGAGTTGGGAGAATGAAGTGGGAAATGGATGGCCATTTTGAAAGAATTTGATCTGGAGATTCGCCCTATGAAACTTGTTTGAGGTTTGGGCCTGTCTAAATCCATAGCTGATGCTGGTGAGAACATTATATGCCAGCAATAAACAACACAATCCTTTTCCAACGACCCTTGGTATGCCGATATCATCTATTTCACGCTCAACAATCGGTGCCCAGAGGGAATGAATACAACTCAGAGGAGAGCGCTGAGAATGAAGAGGTCCCATTATATGTTCAAAGGAGGATTGCTCTACAGGAAAATTTTTGAGGGAGTGTACCTACGATGCCTTGATCGGCAAGAGGCTAAGCATGTAATTACTGAGTTTCATGGGAAACATGGCATAGGTCATGGGTCTATAGATTCGTTAGCACATCAGATCCTAAGATTGGGTTACTATTGGCCATGTGTGTTCAAAGATTCCCATCAACATGTAAGAACATGTCACATATGTCAGATTTCTGCATCAAAAGAACCCCATCTAGCCTTGCCATTGCAACCTGTTTATGAGATAAGACCATTTTCCCTATGGTCGTTGGACTTTATTGGGGTAATTAGCCCAAATTCTTCTGAAGGACACAAATTTATTTTGACTGCCACTGATTACTGCACAAGATGGATAGAGGCTATACCCTGCAAGAACAACACGACATAGGTAGTAATCAAGTTCCTCACCGAATGTATCACAACTAGGTTTGGAGTACCCTTCGTATTGGTATGTGACAATGGCTCTTCCTTTTCTTCTGCTGAGTTCATTTAATGGGCTTATGATCACAAAATTGTCTTAAAATATTCTTCAAACTATTACCCACAAGGAAATGGAGTTAGATGCTAAAGAACAGAAGAAGAGTTAGATGCTAAAGAAAAGAAGATGGAAAGGATTTTGAAGGTAGTAAAAGGTAGTAAGCATAAGGTAAAATTTGAATGACCAATGTATGATGGTATTTTAGATGAAGAAGCTTTGTTAGATTGGGTTTTTGCTTTAGATAATTTCTTTGAATGCGAAGAATTTTTTGATGATGAAAAAGTGAAGATAGCCAAGAATAAATTGAAGGGACATGCTTTAGTTTGGTGGGATTATGAACAAGTAGAGAGGAGAAGAAGAGGTAAGTCACACATTTCTTCATGGGATAGGATGGTAGAAAATTTAAAGGGAAATTTTTTTCCAAAAGATTATGCCATTCAAATGTCAAAGAAACTTCAAGATTTGAAGCAAAGAGATATGGATGTAAAAACTTACACTAATGAATTTTATAAACTGGGCATAAGGGTAGGATATGTAGTAGATGATGTTGAGAAAGTGGATAAATATCAGAGTGGGTTAAGATTTAATATCCAAGATGAGATAAGTTTGCTTAATCTAAAAATAATTGAAGAATGCTATCAGGTGGCAATAAGGGCATAAAAAAAGGCTAAAAGGAGACAAGAAAAATCAACAAGAGGAAGGGGCAGCACTTCAAGAGGTAGAGGCACATTTTCTTCTTCAAGACAAAATAATGAAAGTCAAGATTATGCACAAAGAGGACAAGAACCAATTACAGATTTTAGAGGTGGATTTAGGGGATCAAGAGGAAGATTTGGAGGTAGGAAACCTAACATTTTTTTAGGAAGGTGTTATAAATATAATGAGTATGGTCACCCTGATTGGAAATGTCCTAAAAATATTGGTGCTTCGTCAAGTAGTGGAGAAAAGAGGAATGAAAGAAGAGCTCAAATTGTGTAGGAGGATGAAAGTGAAAGTTCAAGTTTAAAAATTCTACGTGATGTACCTGAGGTTGGTGAAAGTCTGATAGTGAGAAGGACTTTGTTTCAAGAATCCAAAGATGAAGAGATTGCTCAAACAAGGAAATTGTTCAAAACAGCTTGCAAGTGCAAATATAAGGTGTGTAAAATTGTGATTGATTTAGGATCTACAAATAATATTGTGTCTTGTGAAATGGTTGACAAATTGCATCTAGAGAGGATCCCTCTTGAAAATCCATATCATGCTTCATGGGTGAGTGATGATCAATCAATTCTTGTTAAGGAGCAAGCATTAGTTGAATTTCAAATTGATGCATATAGGGATAAAGTGATTTGTGATATCTTACGAATGAGTTGTTGCCATTTACTACTTGGTAGAACATGGAAATTTGATACTCACTCTATTTATGATGGGAGAGCTAACACATATAAGATTTTGAAGGATGGTGTCAATTTTATCCTAACCCCATTGTAGGAGGGTAGAAGAGAATAAAAAAAGGTAGCTAACATTATTACCTTTGGCAAGAAAGAGTTTGAAAAGTTTGTAGGTGTTGAAACAGAAGGAAAGAAGAAATTAGCAACCACTTCAGGGTCAGAAAAGGACAAGATAGTGAATATGTAGGCTACCACAGTCATGGGAAACAATAAAGAAGGTGAAAGAAAAGTGAAGAGGAATAAGTTTGAGAAAGGAAAAGGTGAAAAAATAGAAGATAAGTTGAAAAATCAAGAAGGCATAGAGGTTGGGACAATATTCTATCCTATTTCTGCTAAGGAAATGGAGAGGTAGCCAAGTAATGATGGTACAGTGATGAAGAAGTCTGTCAGGGTAGAGAATAAAGAGGAAAGAAGCTTGAACACAGAAATGCAAGAAAATGTGAAGGTAATTCAAGAACAAGTGAATGGTTCTAAGTGTGAAGTCAGAAATGACAAGGTAGTAGAAGAGTCCAAGATTGAAGAATGTGTGTTTGCAGGTGATAAAGTAAGAGCAAGGATAGTCAAAAGAAGAGGAAGAGTTAAAAGATATGTGATAGGGCAGTCAATGCAAAAGAGAGAAAGGTTAAGTGATAGGCAGTCTAATTTCAAAAAAAGAGTTGCAAGACATTAGTGGATACTAAAAAGGAAGAGAAAGAGAGAAAGTGAAGACCAAGGAGGTGAAGAACAAAGGTTGGAGCACCAATCAAAGTTCATTTGAATTTATTTGGTTTTGAATGGAAATAGGTTGTCTTAGGAGTATTTAGTCATTTGGTGTGATAATAAGGTCAAAATGACCATCAAAATGTGTCAAGAAGTTCAATTTTGTAAAGGGATGCAAATGTTGTTAAAGATGTTCAAAAATTGAAAAATATGTAAATAAGATTTGAGAAGGATTTAAGGGTGTTGAGTCTTATATTATGCCAAATAAGGTCTTAGGGGATCATATAATATTTTTTTGAGTCATACTTAATGGTCTTTAGGAGGTTAAGGGATTAAAATTGCAAAAATGTCAAAATTGGCAAAGTTGTCAATGTTGTAATGCAAGAAATTGCAATTTCGTGGAAACTCAATGGTCAAGTGAGAAGTTGGAAGTTAGCTAGTCAGTTGGAGGGAAGTTTTTTGTGATGAATGTTTAAATACTTGTAATCCATTGATGATTGAATATTGTTGAACAATTGAGAAGATCCAATAAGGGTACCCCTGTTTTTGATAATTTTTTTGTATTTATACATTCTAAACTAAGTTTGCAGGCTTTGTACGTGACTGTACAATTGTATATTGCTTAATTAATTTTTGGAGATCATTGTATATTTTTTCTATCTTCCATTTGAATCTATACTGGTGTTTTTTATTAACTTTGAGGAGTTTTATTGCTAAAACATAGTAGTAGGCCTATAGGTGAAAACTTGAAGTTTTGAGATCGTAAACATGGAATAAGCCCATTCCACATACTATAATTATTGTGACTATGTGGAATGATCAAGGGGAGTTAGTTTTAGGTTGGTAATGAGTAGGATTTGATCTGTATGAGGAAATTTTGGGGAGAAAGCATGACTGTGCTGAAGAGAATGATGAACTAGCGTTTGAAAATGATGGAATTGTGAGGGTGTTTGAAGAAATTTGATGAGTGGAGGCTGTAAGAAGGTATGTTGAGTGTGGGAAGACATAATATCAAGTTTTAAGGGTGGTTTTGAAGTTGCATCTAGCTGGGAACCATCAAAACCAATAAACCCTACCTTTAATGGTGGAAATTGAGGGTTACTTGGAGCAGCAGGTAAATGAGAGTTTGGAGTCCTAAAACCTATTGAATTTGGCTATTTTTTACTTGTTTAAGAGGTCTAAGAGGTTATTTCAGGTTTCTAGTGAGATTCAAAGATACTTTCTTTGTAAAATAGACCTAATTGTCTACTAGGACAGTGTTGTCTTAGGGTTTTAAATGAATTGTTCAAAAGGAGTCTATGTGGGTTTTGACATATGTTGTAGTTGGCTTTGATGGGTGTCAGAAAATGGTAAGGGTTTGAGTGAGGGAAAGATCTTTGAGAAGAGAAGTTTTGCAAACAGGGTCTGCAGACCTAATAGACAAAGGGCAGAGTTGTATTGAAAAGGTGACTTTTGAAGGTTTAGTGATTTTTTTTGTTGTTTGTTGCTAATCTGAATTGTGTTGATTGTGAAGGAAACCACCTATCCATGCATTAGAGGATAATTTGAAGAAATAAAAGAAAAAAGTGAGAAATTACAAAATGATGAGAGGACCTAGAGGATATATGAAAAAGCATCTTAAGGAGAAGCTAGAAGGAGAGTTGCCTTGAAACACCGAGCCATCCTGGAAATAGAAGACTACAAACACTAGTAAGTTTACCTCTCCTCCTCCATTAGGATCTAGATGTTCGCTTGCTAGTAGTGATGATAATTTTCAAGATTCGTATGAGTTTGGTGTGCCTGCTACAAATCAGGAAAATTCAATCCTAAGAGATCTTGCTGAAGGAGAGAAATCCCATTCAAATCTTTTGGCTAGTAGGAAATTATAGAAAGAACAATTTTGGGAGTCTAATTTTGATGCCATGTTAGCATCTAGGAGGTTAAATCTTGGAGCATCAGGCACACCTAATCCATTATATTATGATCTACTTGGTAATCCTATTAGTAAATCACCTACTCTTACTTTCCATATGGATATTTCAAATATTTTGGATAGTGCTTTAGAGAATTTTGACTTAGATATTACATTTCCCAATGAAGAGGAGTTAATGAGTGAAATTAATGAGTTACAAAGAGAAACTCAAAGAGTTAAGGAATTGGGAATAAAAAAGGTTAAGGAGAGAAGAAAAGATAAAAAAGTTATGTATGAGAGGGATATGTTGAAAATAAATCTTGAGAAAATGAAATAGTTGAATCAAGAGGAGCCTAAACCTGTCCCTACCACATCCAATAGCCCATTGATTTCCCAAATACTTAATAGTAATATTGTAAGTGCCCCATTAAATAAAACCCATACCAGTACCTAGACTAGTTTAGTTGTCACTACCTCTATTACATCAACTTCTGCCTCTAGTTCCCTTACTCAACCTATTGAAAAAGGAAAGATTCATTTAAAGGGAATAAATATTAATGAATGTGGGTCATCTAAAAAAATTCCTACATCTGAGGGATCTGACTCATTAGAGATTAACCTAAAGAAATAAAATGAGCAATTGCAAAAGGAGTTGGAAAGAATAGAGAAATTAACTGCAAATGTTGAGTTACAAAGGAAGATTGAATTCCTGAAATCTTCTAATGGAGGTTTTATAGCCTCTGTTCCTCTGAATCCACCACATTCTTCATCTCAACCTACACGAAAAATTGACGTTAATACTTCATCCAATATAAGTCAATCTATTTATTTCTCCCAACCCCAAAATATGAATAAAATTGAGAAAAATCAAGAGAACATGTATACTTAGTTTGAGGGTAATAATACAAGTCAACAATTAATCAGAATGCAAAAGGGAGTGGTAATGATGGAAAACATACGAACCGAAGAAATAAATTTAACAAGAGACCTCTACAACTAGAAAGGTATAGGTAATTGTGTTTTAATGGGATTCCTAGTTGTCCTAATCCTATTCCAAATGACATCTAAAATGTATTAAATAAGTTTACTAGAAATAATGCAATTTCTAGTGAAGATCACCTAAGAGAATTTTTGAATTTATTGGATGATTATGAGGTAGAAGAGGAGGATGTTGTAGTAAAATTGTTCATGCAGTCATTGGTTGAGGATGCCAGAGATTGGTACAGAGGTCTGCCTAAGGCTAGTATTGGATATTGGGATGATTTTAAAATAGTTTTTAGATAATAGTATAGTGACATAATAGACCCAAGATTCATGTTAAATGAGCTCAATAACATTTCTAAGGGGTAAATTAAGACGGTTTCATAATTTAACAAAAGGTTTCAAAAAGCTATGTTCAAAATCCTAGCTTACTTGAGACCAAATGAACAAATATGTTTGGTCTCATATTGTAATGCTTTTGATTCCAAGATGGGGTATCATATTAGGTATAATAATCCTTAAACTTTGAGGGATGCTTGTAACAAAGTTTCCCTACACATTGAAAGTAATGGAAGGGCCTTAGGGAAAGTAGGGAGAAGAGAAGATGTAAAAATTCTGAAAAACCCTAAAGTCCATCAAAATGTAAAGGAAACAACACAAGAAGATAAGATAGACAAGATGATGAGTACCTTGAAGGACTTGAATTAAAATATGTCTAAATAGGAAAGGGTTTAGAAAATGATAAGATAAATTTCCAAAGGAATGAGAGGCTACCAAGATTGCATGATCAACCATACAATACAAACTAGCATAACGGCAAGCTTGTTTTTAATAATCAGAAAAACTTGCAGAAAAAAGAAACTCTAGATCTCTTAAAGAAGAGTTGCAAATTTTGTGGATGATACTCCATGGTGTGTAGCATTGCAACTACCATATTCACCACTCCAATGTGTTGTAGCATAATCTTTAGAATAAGATCATAATGCATGTGGTGACTATGATTTTCCTCATGAGCAAGATGGGGAAATTAATATGCTATTTGTTGAGGGAGAATGTTCCTCTTATGAAGAGACAACTAAAATTGATGTTGAAAATCAAAGACACATAGTAGATGCATATCAACAACAAGTATTTTCTAAGGAAGATGTTGAGGAGACTTATGCTATGAATTCTCTTGACACAAAAGAGACTGGTGTGACCTTGAGAAGCCCACCAGATGAGGAAATCAAGGAATTAATTGTTGTTGTTGTTGCTCAATTTTAAAAAACTACCATTTTAGAAATAGGATTGTAAACAATGATCAAGGTAAATATAGCAATGTCTTTATTAAGGAACAAAGTAAAGATAAAAAGGAGAGTCAAGCAAGTAAGAAAAAGGAAGAACCTAAAGAAAAAAACACCAAAATATAGGGAAAGAAATCTGGTGGAATACATATTGTTGAACCAATAGCTTCCCCGTTAACTCAGCCCAAGCCTCAAAAGTTGAAGACTGATGAAGAAAAGAAAAGGATTGAGATTAAAGAGGAAGGAATATCTGATCCAAGGAAAGGTCAAATAGAAAAGAACCTTATGGTGGCATATGATGTACCCAAGTACACCCCAGTTGACCTATTCCAATTGTTATCACAAGTAAAAGTAATAGTCCCACTTCTTGAGATGATGAGAATTGGGGAGCACAAAAACAAAGCAGTAGCTTTTATTAGTGTTTTTGATACATATTGTAATGAGAAAAGGGTGGATACTTAGCCTGAGGTGAGTAAATTAAAGTAAAAAGAAGATACTAAGGGAAAAAACAATGATGAACCTGTTTTGGGCCCTTTCAAAACCCGTTATTTACCTCTAATAAAAAACAACAATGATGAACCTTATGTGTTTTTGGGTGCCACACTTATTGCATGTCCAAATTTGGTGGACCCTTTCTATATTACTCTTATTATTGATGGAAAAGTGTTAAAAAATTGTATGATTGATTCATGGGTGTCTTCCAATATGATGCCAGTTAAAAAATACAAGCATTAGGATTGAAAAACCACCAACATAAAACCTATACTCAAACTAATAAAATATTTTTATTGGTGAATTAAACATATTTTTAAACCAATAAAATATTTTCATTGGCAAATTAAACCTACTTTCAAACCAATAAAAAAATTTCATTGGCGAATTGGTATGCCAATAAAAATCATAGTGTGGGTGAAAAATATCAAATGTTATATATTTTCTATTTTTGGATAAATTTTCAACACACCCAAATTGCTACATAAAGTCTCTCGAATGAAGACAAGTATATTATAATTTTTTAATAAGAAGTGATCCACTGAGAGAAGTACTATGTCTGAAGCCAAATGTTAGTACAACTTAACGACTAGTAACTATGAGTTATATTATTTAATAAGTTAATATAACATTAATATACTCAAATAATTAAAATTTTATTGACAGTAACTATGAGTTATATTATTATGCAACTTAACTATTCGATGAATGCTCAATGTATGGTTGTAGTTGCATTTCAGAAGGAAATGTTCAAAGTGCTAGACTTGTGAATTCAAACCTCTAGAATAACCCTACAACTATTAGATTTAAAAATATCAATGGTTGACCTTTTATTTTGGTGTGTTATTACTTATTAAATCACTTAAATTCAGGACTTAAGTTTTGCAAAATAATTTTGTCACATCAATATGTGTCTCTTGTGGTGAATTAAATGCTCAAGTGTTGAGTTTGATGTCTTCATTTTATATATACTTCACCAATTTGATGTTTTTTTATATCATTTATAACATATTTAATTTCTCACTTCTCTATTCACAATTTCATTGTGATATTATGCAGTCTTCATGGCATGTCATGCTATCCAAATGTTTTTGGGAGAAAAGAAGCAACAATGCATATGATAGACAAAAGTTGGGTATGGTTTTCACTATTCCTTGTGTCCCTATTGAGGATGCTATAAGAACAATTTTGGGTAGGGAATGGCTTCAAAAAAACCCCATGCTCTATTTTCTATGTAGCCTCTACTTTCTTGTCCAATTGAATGGAAATTTTGTTGGATAAAGAGTTGGTGAAGATGTTGGCAATATGTTATTTTTAGCCTTTCATTTACTCTCTTTCTTTGTTGGAGTTAGAACTTGAGCATTATAATTTTGAATTTAGGCTAGCCCCTGTTAGTGTAATCTTTCCAAAATTTGAACTGAATTCTTCTATAGTGAAAGCTCTTGCCTTGGTTGTTATGAGGTATGGTCTAGTCTGTGATACGATAAATGAATCACTGCTAAGTCTGGAGTTTTGGAGGAAGGATTTGGGTGATTCCATTTTCTTCTTTGCTCTTACTTTGTTAAATTCAATTCACCTCTTGCTCAAACACCCAATTTAGGGCCTCCATGGGCCATCATGATCCTTCACTACCAGTATCCTCTACTAATGGTAATGGTTTTTTTTGTAATGAATTGTGTCTATGTTTTTTTGTACAACTCTTGTAATATGTATTTTATGGCTGGTTTTTTGTCACGATTAGTGCTTTTTTGGTTGGTTGGCTATCTACTTCAACTACTTAAATAATTTTCATAGGCTCATAGCTCCAATCTTGTAAATCTTTTTTATTTGTTCAATATAAAAAATAGCTTTTAAGACTGAAAAGATATTTATATTTTTTGTATGATTAATTTGTTTACTTCTTTGACACATATTTAATATTGATCTTAATTCCCAAGAAAATGGTATGAGAATAAAAATCATACTATATGCCACAAAATATCATTATTAAATAAGTTAATGTAACATTAATATACTAATAACATTAAAGTCAATGTAAAAAAATATTTCATTGTTTGATGGATGAATTTTCAACATATTTATAAGTTTTTATCAGAAGTGAGTGAAATTTAATGTGACTTATTAGTAGATATTGATAATAATTAAGCTACAAGAATCCATTTAGTTATCTATCTTTTTAATGCATTGAAATACTCTGCCTAAAGCCAAGTTGCCAAATGTCAATCCAAAAACCATTTGCAATGGTTCTCCCATGTGTTAACGAAGTGCAAATGCAACAATTGGAAATTTGGCTCACCTTTTCAATTAAACTTAATTATTCTTTTGACAAATTTAAATTTAAAACATGTAAATTGAGGTAAGATAATAGGATGAAGATCCTTGATTAGATTGTGTAATTTTGGTATTAAATGTTTTAACTATCGGCTCATGCTTCACCATAGTGGGATGCAAAACCAAGGTCCAAAATTTTCTATAAATTCAGCTAGAATTATTGATGAAGTTCATCATAATCTTGATTAAAGATCTATTTCAAAAATTGTTATAGAATCTGATACACCAATTTTTCTAACCAATCCTCGATGATAATTAGCCTTCATAGGAGCAATTAATAGCCAAATACTTATAGATATTTTAAAGATAAGAAGTAGATGGATTTTTGTATTTATCAAGATGGTTTAGGGTTTCAAATTTGTAGAAGTTGTAGATAGATATCAGGTGAACACCGATATTTCTTCATGATTCATGGCTTCTTTACTAAATGTTGGAGTTCCACGAGTTGATGTGTTGTTCCTGGTGAGTCTATTAGTTTGACATGATTATCTAGGAGGCCTAGGGGATGTTTTGGTTGTTGTGCACATGGGATTGGTGATCTTTGCACCAAGGGATATTCCATGCTTCTTAAATGAAGGATCCATTGTAACTTTCCATCCTTTTGTGTTAAATTTATGCAATGTCACTTTAGTGGGACACCATCAACTAGTCATTGTAGGATATCATTTTCTAAGGAATGAAGTTTTATCATAATTTTGATAAATGTAAGTGAATATTGAATTCTGCTACTAGTAGGATTTTGTTACTCAGTAACTTTCTTATGTACATTTTGCAAGCACCTTTATACATGCTACATTATTAAAGATATAATTGTTGACATGTATATTTTTAAATTATTTCTATTAAAATTAGTTTTAAATTATATATCTTTATTCTATTATATTTAATGTAACAATTCAATAAATATCTTGTCATTTTTTTTATCGATTTCACAATTATGCAAGATTATTGTTCATTGAAGAAAATTTGGTTGTGAAACCGTGGATTAATTCCATATGCATTGGATGGATTTTTTCATTGATGTCAAAGGTAGATGGAGTGACATAGATGGAATGTCAAAGGATGAAAAGGTATTTGATGTCGACAATTTGACAGGGTTGGTACAAAAATGATTGATTTCCAAGGTACTATGGTTGTTGGTATTGGTACAAACTTGCTTATTCATCTCTTGGTGCTGACATGGTTTTGTTTCAAAGGTACTTGTTCATTAATCCTTGGATGCATTCATGATGATTTATTCTTCATGATAATGATGCAAAGCAATGTTAGTGATGTCGATCATCTTTTTTTTCCTTGATCCCAAAGATACAAGTTTGTTGCTTCATGGTGTTGATAAGTGCTACTTCAAGATAGTCAAAGAATTGCTTGAAGGTCTCATGGTATTCATATTAAAGTTTTTGTTTTTAATTCATAACTTGTTCACATGGTGTTGATGCAAAAGTTTCAAAGATACTATTGGTGAAAAATGCAAAGGTTCTATGGTTCATCTCATCATTTCATGGTAATTGATCATTGCTTCATTTTATGGTTCATCTTGTGATGTTAAGGGTTTGTTGTCAAAGGTATTCAGTGGAAGAGGTTTTCTTAAAGGTATGATTGAAGAAGGCATATTTAACCCTAATCCTTATACCTCTTCAAATCTTATCTTCTTGTCCATATCAAAGACATGATATTTTACATCATAGGTATATTGTGAATATCAGAGGTTGGAGAGTAATTACATTTTTGAAAATCTATTGAGGTTTTGGAGTTGATTAAGGTTTCTTCATTGGTTCATATTTTTTTCCAAAACCCTAACGTCACTATTCAATATAAAGTTTATTTTGCAAATTTAATAACAAATTCACCTTTGTTATATTTTACGAGTGACTTGCAATGAGAATTGAAAAGTAACTTAGGGTACTACTTCAAGGGTATGATGTACATTGCTAACTGGTCTCTCTATCAGTTCAACAAGTTAACAATTTTTATTTTAATGTTCAAAGAAAAATAAAAAGTCATCATTTAACTAAAAGTATGGAGGGAGTATGGAATCAAGGACTCATATTTAAACCTCTCAATAGCTAGTTTCTGAAGCTTGAACTTGATAGGTGTATGGAAGTCATTGCTCATGATTTTGTTGAGTAACTGTTTTGTAAAGATATGATTAAATATGGTTAATGATCAATGATCTTTATGAAGGTTGCAAACTAAATGAATGAATGATATTTAGAGTGTGTTTGAATTCCAATGGGAAGTTGATGTGGATTTTAGTTAGCATACATTTGGTAGTGTGTTAACAATTTTGTAACTATTTAAGACAATTTTTTGTATATGAAGTGAAGCTAGTGAATTGTGAATGTTGATGAAGGCTCGTGCTCTATGAGAGAATGGAGACAAAAATACTATCATTATGCTCTGATAATGCATAGAGAGGAAAAATTGAAGAAAAATGTATAAGAATGTTATATGTTAACACAAAAGGTTTGCATACCTAAAAATGTGTCATTGCATAGTTAAGTGTTCTGTTAGAGAGTTTTGAAGGTTTTGATAATCATGATATTAGGTTTTTGAAAAGATACACACAAAATAAAAGATGAGAATATCAGGACATCAAAGAGTTTTGTGATACCTTTGTTTTCCATTGTGTCCATGAGTTGTATGTGTTTCTGTAGAGATTATTATGGCCTGAATATGATCACAAGAGATAGGAGTGTGATAGAAAGTAAGGGATCTGTGTGAAAATTGGTTGAAAACCTTGACACCATTTTTTCCAAAGTAAAGCACATAAAGGAAGGTTTAAAAATAGAATATAAAGGTGTTGTGTAGTAACTCTATATCACTGTGTTCATAAAGTTTGTTCTATTTTTTCCCAAGAGTATGGTTTGATTGAGAGCTTTGGTT
This sequence comes from Sequoia sempervirens, assembly GCA_007258455.2. Classification (NCBI taxonomy): domain Eukaryota; kingdom Viridiplantae; phylum Streptophyta; class Pinopsida; order Cupressales; family Cupressaceae; genus Sequoia; species Sequoia sempervirens. Next base: position 1,448,692 of record VDFB02000363.1, read on the forward strand.
CTTGAAGTTTGTAAGGACAGTGTGAATTTGTCTTAAATGTGAAGATATGATTGCAGTCATCTATGTAACAAGGTTATGTAGTAGGGAGAGTCACTATCTTTGTACTGTTCTTCTATTCTCAGTGATAGGCCAGATGTGTAACAAAGTTTGTGTTTGATGATATACAGAGATTCTTGTTCAAGAAGAGTTATATCTTGAAAGTTTGTATAGGGGAGATTGTGTTTACTGAATTGATGCAAAGATAGAGCATTGAATTGTATGGAAGTAGAGTAACTCTTTGATTTTTTCTTATTTATTTTGAAGTGTGGTAAGTTTTCCAATGAGGCATATTGGGTTGCTAGTGAGGCTGATTGAGAAGCTAGTGAGGTAGATTGAGAAGCCAGTAAGGTAGATTGAGAAGCCAATGAGGCAGATTGAGAATCCAATAAGGTAGATTGAGTAGCCAGTGAGGTAGATTGAGTAGACAGTGAGGATTTACTAGTGAGGCATAGAGTATAGCTAGTGAAGCTTGTTGTATTGCCAGTGAGGCATGCAATTTGTAATTAGCAAGGTTTTAGCCATTGAGGCATAATGAAACATATTTTCAAAGTGGTTTTTTCACCCTTTCAAGGTTTTCCACTCATAAAACTTGTGTTTATGTTTCCTCTTGGTAGTGTGTCATATTGTGCTTGATTGATCATCTTTATTCAAGTGTTATGTTATGATTTGCATATCTTTTTGACTCCATCAACATACAATATCTATAGTGTTTGAAGTGTTTTCAATGGGTCTCTTTGAATAATCAAGTAAGTTAAGTTTTGAAATTGGTTTCTCATTTGACCACTGATTCACCCTCCCTCTCAGTGGTCCTATACTCCAACAAGTGGTATTAGAGCCTTAGGTTCCTTGCACAAGTTTAATCAACTTAGGTGATCTTGGTAGTGGAGTACTTATCATGGAAAAATGTAAAAGAAATAAAGGAAAAATAAATACCCAACAGAATGCTAAACAACAAGCACCACCTAAACCAAGTACAAAGGATGATGAAGAAGTAGTTATAAGAAATGACTTACAAACTGAAGAGGATACAAGGTTATAATATTATTTTGTAGTTGAGGATGTTGACAAAGAAGGAGACCACTTTGTGAGTGACTATGAGTAGAAGTATTATGAAGATGAATGTGAAATTGATGTTGAAGGTGAAATCATTTGTGCCCTTGATGAGATTAAGAAACTTAGATGGAAAATCAAAGATTAAAGTTGCAGCTTCAAGAAGGAAAGGAGTCCAAGGCCAAGAAACTTTCAACCCTTCAAGAAGCAGAAAAATTGATCATAGATTTGAAGGTACAAGTTGCAGAAGGTAAGAAAATAAAAGAAGTTAAAAATCAATTCAAGGAAAAAGAGGTTAATTGTGAAAGATATGAATCAAAGATAGTTTCTTTGAGAAAGGAATTAGAAAAATCAGCTTCCAAGTTGCACAAGAATCTTCAATTTGAAAAGAGCATTGAATGCTTGCATGAGATGTTGAGTAAGAAAAAATATCACAAGGATGTTACTAGTTTAGGCTTTGAAAAAGGACAAAGTTCTAAGGTCAAAAAAACACCAAGGAAGAAAATAGATCTAAATTATCATTCTGCTACTCCTAAGGTTGAAGACAAGAAGAAGACAAAAGAAATTACCCCTACACAAGCCAATAAAAACAAATTCATAAGATCTTTTCATTCAAAATAGCATCAAAGGTCCAGGTTTGAAAAAAAAATTAATGGTTATTGTTTTTCTTGTTATGAATTTTTTCATAGAGCAAGAGAGTCTTGGATGCATGAAAATAAAGTTGGATGGAATAAGAGTTCATATGAATATCCAAATAGAAGAAGTAATGTCGTATGTTATAAATGCAACCATCTAGGTCATACTGCAAGGTTTAGTATGACACAAGTCATGAATGATGTTTTTGGATTCTCAAGAAGATATAATTATTCTACTTCTCATATTGGTGAAAAGATCATATGCTATAGGTGTAACAAGTTTGGTCATAAAGCATAATATTGTAGGAGTAATTTGATGGAAATTTTTAGTCTTTACAAGAAAATAGGCACTATGAAAGTTTGGAGAAGGAAACAAGAGAAAGAGAGGAAATAACCTAAGTTTGTGCATACTACACAAGAAAAATCCATAACTACTTAAAGAACAACATGAGGTTAGGGGGATATGTTTATAGTCTTATCATTTATCCCCATAGAAAACAACAAAGAGGTTGTATATCAGTCATAGTGTGTTTTTGATATGAGATTGTGTAGATACAATGCATTTGCATGTGTTCAACAATTTGTTGGCATCATGATTTATTATTAATATCAAAAGCATTAGTGTTACATGATCTCAGTTGAATTGGTATTGATGATGAATGACCAGTTTTTGTATATGTCTAATAGCAACATAGTATTGATGCCAAAGATGCTCAAGTGACAAGTGGCATCAATGATTCATTTTTGTCAAGTCGTACCTTGTATCAAGGTACACTCAAGGATAATGATGAGTATGATAATCAATGCATTGAATAGGAGGAGAATTATTTAGAAAAGGGTAGCATCTGATGCACAACCATCTTTTGAGCCAAGAGGATAGTCACAAAGCAGAGATATGAAGAAGGAAATTTCAACACACTCAAGAAGACACTGATATCATTGTTCCAAAATAATATGGGAATTATCAAGGGAGGTAAAATTAGTCAAGAGTACTATCATAGAGCGAATCAAGGAGTAGAGATAGTCATGTGTCTTAACTCAATTAAGGAAGAGAAATATGCATGAGATGAATAAATATTTTTGATATTAGTTCTTTTATTAGTATAGTTGTATATCTAATCATGATATTGTTATTCCAATGATGCATTGGAATACTTTGATACATTTGAGTTCTTTTATATTTGTCTTCCTTACCATGAAATGTGTACTCATTGGAAATATACTACAATCCTTAAGGTGACAATTTTTTCTTGCATTTTTGCAATCACAATCAAGGTTGGGTAGTGGTTTCTTTAAGTTTAGACACATTCAATTGAGGAAGTTTCATGTATAGTGTTAGTCACAGTTTGCTGGTAATCTCTTTTCATACTTTCCAGTGAAATATTGTTCTTGGAAAATGTTGTGGTGCTTTGATAGTGACAGTAGACAATGTTATTGGTGTGGGATAGTCTATAAGAATGGGAAAGAATAGTCATATCAAAAGGTGACAATGGAAAAGTTATCAAATGGATAAACTATGAAGAAGGGACTATGGCATTAAGAAGTATCATGAAGCTAAGCTAGTCAAAAAGCATGGGACAATTTTTAAAAGTATGACCAAGTCAACTTATAGTGTTTTTCATGTATGATTCAATCACAATTTGATGATTTTAGTCAAGGTTCAATAGTGATATTCATTAGTTTGTAAATCTTTGTCCAGGGATATGTTGCAGTGTCATGAAAATAGTATACATTGTATTTCCTTGAGAGAATATTTCCATTGTGTAATGTCAATCATAGTCATATTGATAGTGATATGATTTTAGCTACTTTATGAGGCTCTTATTGTAGGTATCTATCAATTGTACTATGAATTTCTCAGTGCTATCACAGTGATCTTGATGAGCATAGGTGTTTGGTTTTGATTTGATAATGCTTCAAGAGGTAGGGAGGCAATGGTTAATGTGTTTCCAATGCTTGCTCAATACCTTGTAATGGATAGTCTACTAAGTATCTCCAATTGCATAATAATCAGTTGTGACAATGGTATGACAATGGATAATGTATGGTATAGTGGTTAATGGTTTGATCTTGTCTTCCTTTATGGTTTACAATGATATTTTCCTAGAGTTTTTTTCTCTTGAATGTTTCTTGTTGCAGGGTATCCATATATTTTTTAGTCCCTTTATCATTGTTGTCAAAGGTGGAGAACAATCATCTATTCATGCTTTGATTTTTATTCAATCAATCCACTTCACAGGGGGAGTAATGTTATACATTTAATTTTAAATAGAATCAATAGTCAATGAAAGTAATATACATGTTCTTTATTGATTTACAAATGGTTTAATGGAGAGTTGATTGAAAATTGACAGTGATCTTTGATAATTTCATTATGATTTTGGAATGCTTATTCTTTTGCAATGGTCTCTACTATTCTTTTTGTATTTACACAAGCTCAATGTCTCTGCATTTTGAATGGATAGTGTGCTTCTGTGGTGATCTTAAGTATACCTATATGTTTTGTGAAGTCACAATGCTTTCCACTAAGTGTTTAGGGACAGTTATATGGTTAAATGTTAGTGGCATCCATGTTTATTATCTACAGTGATAATGTTTTGATGCTAATGCAATACAAGTGAACATAGCCTAATGATAGTTAATGCAAGTGTATCTATTTTTAAAGGGGAGTTTGATGTAGAGTAGGTGGTAGAATCCAAACCAACACAATCTCAATGAACTTTGCAAATCCCAAACCCTGACACTTCAAACAAATGACTTTTCTCACAATCTTCCACTATGCTTTGATGACAACAACAAATAAGGTAATTTTGACATAATTTTCAAAAGACAACTCAAACCCATGATATAAATACTATTTTTGATATCCATTAATCCCTTCTATAACATATCTTAAATGTAGGTGGGGTTATTTTGGAACATATCCCTCGAAAACTTGTTGCTACGTTGTCCCAAAGGCCTAATTAGGCTTGCACGCATAGGGGTTTATTGAATCTATATACTCCACGGGTCTAGAATCCAATACAAAACCTCAAAAACATAAAATATGACCTAAAAATTCTCACCAAATCATAAAAAATCAATTTCCATAAGCCTTTCATTAAACCCTAGTCTCTAGCCATCCTTTCATGCCTAAAACATGGTGTTTTCCACCTATGGCATCAACCAAATCTCACCAAAACCTAACCCCTACTCCTGCAACTGAAATAAACATAAATACCTATCTAAATTCACCCATTCTACCAATTTTCAAGCATTTCTACTAGTGGAATGGGTCACAAAGTCATTTTCTTCCTCTCAAACCCTCAAAAATAGGGTTTTCAAAATGATTTTAGTAAAAATGCTCTAAAATTCTTAAAACATAATGAAATCATGTGAGAAAAAAATAAAATTAAATTTAATTCAATCCTTTAACAATTAAAATTCATAAATTTGCATTACTAGGCTGTACTAGGCCATACCAAACTCTGTAACAACAAATTTCTATGAAAAACGTAGTAAAATCAAGGGTTTTAGTATTCAAATTTCAAAATTTACACCATTCCACATATCTCAATGTTTAAAAATTATCTTTTATAACATTTCCAAGCATCCCCAACTAAAAAAAACTAACTCCTCACATTATTTCACCATTTGACCCTTCATATTCCCATTTAGTGCATTTTTGTACTTTTGCACAATGACAACATTTACAAAATTGGAAATTGTTAACAACCCACCTATCTATCACACCTAGCAACTTAAAAATGACCCAAATACATTCAACATGGTCCAAATATGACCTTATTACAAAGAAAACCAACCATCAATCCAAAATGACAAAATTGCCTCATGTAGGCATAAACTGAACTAGGTGCTCCTGCACCATACTCCCCATGGAAAAAGAACTCAAATCCCTTGAGTGAGAACCTGAAAATACATGAGAACCTACACCAAAACATGCAACCATAATCACTTGTGACAATAACAAAGAAAAAGGCAAAGTTACAACTTCCACATCTATCCCTTGATTGAATTTTTCAACTTCAACATGTAGCTGCTTCATCTTGAACTTTGATCTATCCCTCCTTGCAATCTCAACAAGAAATTTGTGTATTCCTTCCTCATCTTAATTTTTTTCTTGAACCTGCTGCAAATATACCTCCTCCATTCTTCTTCTTCACTTTAGGTGCATGCTTGAACTTTCTCATCTTCCTTTGCAACTCGTCCTTACACTCTTCAGTTTTGTTTTCCCCCTCTTCCACATGATGCTCTACCCCTACAATTGTTGCTTTCTCAGGTTTAGGAACCTTTGAATTAACTAAAATAGAATTCCCATTATGCTTTTCTTCAAGGTTTGAAATAGCTGCAACCTCTAGGTGCTTTTCTTCTTCTACGTTGATGAACTCTTCCCTATCAACTATCATCACATCAGCTTTCTTGGTTTTCTCTTTATCTTCCTCCATCAACAAAGGTTCTATTATCTCCACTTGCCTTCTTCTCTTCAAAATAATCTTATTGATAGGCCATTTCGCCTTTTCCCTTATGGGTAAATACAAACCACCTACTTGTTGTTCTCTCTCAAGAAGTTGCATCTCCATTTGGAACTCAAGATTCATTCTTTCTATATGTTTTTTCATTTATTCCAAGGCTTGTTTTAATTTTTCTATCTCTTTCTCAACATCCATTTTCTTGACCTTCTCATTCTTCTTCTTTATCTCCCTTTCCTCTCTTGTTCTTTCTTGTTTCTTGTTTGGTAAACCCTTACTCTGTCAGTCTCTATGGACCATTTTCTTCCACATATCCATTCTTCACACACACAACTATGCTCTACCCAAATGGATTATAGAAGATGCACTCTCTAAGAACTCTTCTACCCACTTCCTCTCAGTGGAAAAAATCTGCACACCTACCCAACTTCATCACTATTAGAGGATAAAACAAACCTTCTCTCACAACTTCCTCTCAGGGTCTTCTAGCTCTAATACCAATTGATGTAGAACAGGTGGTAGAATCAAAACTAACAAAATATCAATGAACTTTTCAAAGCCCAAACCCTAGCACTTCAAACAAATGACTTTTCTCACAATCTTCCACTACACTTTGATGAGAGCAACCAATAAGGTAATTTTGAAGTAATTTGCAAAAGACAACTCAAACCGATGATCTAAAAAATTATTGGAATACCCATTAATTCCTTCTATAACATATCTTAAATTTAGGTAGGCTTACTTTAGAACATATCCCTAAAAATATTTCTACTACATTGTCCCAAAGGCCTAATTAGGCTTGCACACATAGGGGTTTATTGAATATATATACTCCATGGGTATAGAATCCGATCCAACACTTCAAACACATAAAATATGACCTTCACATGCTCACCAAACCATCACAAATCAATTTCAATAAGTCTTTCATCAAATCCTAGTCTCTAGCCATCCTTTCATGCCTAAAATATGGTGTTTTCCACCTAGGGCATCAACCAAATCTCACCAAACCCTAACCGCTACTCCTGAAACCACCATAAACATCAAGACCTATATAAATTAACCCATTCCAACAATTTTCAAGCATTTCTACTAGTGGAATGGGTCACAAAGTCATATTCTTCATCTCAAACCCTCAAAAATAGGGTTTTCTGGTTGATTTTAGTAAAAACAATCTAAAATTATCAAAATATGATGAAATTAGGTGAGAAAAAAAGAAAATTAAAGTTAATTCACCCCTTTAACAATTCCAATTCATAAATGTGCATTACTAGGCAGTACCAAACTCTGTAACAACATATTTTTATGAAAACGCAGGAAAAGCAAGGGTTTGAGTATTCAAATTTCAAATTTTACACCATTCCACATTTCTCAACATTCAAAAATGTCTTATATAACGTTTCCACGCATCCCCAGCCAAAAAAAACTAAATCCTCACATTATTTCACCAATTGACCCTTCATATTCCCATTTAGTGCATTTTTGCACTTTTGCACAATGACAACATTTACAAAATTGGCAACTTTTAACAACCCACCTATCTATCACACCTAGCAACCTAAAAATTACCCAAATACATTCAACATGGTCCAAATATGACCTTATTACAAATAAAACCAACCATCAATCCAAAATGAAAAAAATTCCCCATGGAGGCATAAACTTAACTAGGTACTCCTGCACCAGAGTTAGTGATCCTTTGTCATTTGATGTCAAAGGGTGTCAGATTGGTAGAGAGTGGAGTGTTGGTTTTCCATCAATGAAAAAAGGGGGAGTTTTCTAGATGAAGTTTTTCATTTATGTCAAAGGTAGATGGAATTTCAAAGGATGAAAAGGTATTTGATGTCGACTATATGACATGGTTGGTATAAAAGTGATTGATGTCCAAGGTACTATGGTTGTTGGTTTTGGTACCAACTTTCTTATTCATCTCATGGTGTTGACATGGTTTGGTTTCAAATTTAGTTGTTCATTAATCCTTGGATGTGTTCATGATGACTGATGCTTCATGATAATGATGCAAAGTGATGTTAGTGATGTTGATCATCTATTTTATCCTTGATCCCAAAGATACAAGTTTGTTGCTTCATGGTGTTGATAAGTGTTGTTTTAGGATAGTCAAAGACTTGGTTGGAGGTCTCATGGTATTCATGTTAAATTCTTTGTTTTTCATTCATTATTGGTTCACATGGTGTTGATGCAAAAGTGTCAAAGATACTATTGGTGAAAAATGCAAAGGTTCTATGGTTCATCTCATCATTTCATGGTACTGATCATTACTTCATTTTATGGTTCATCTTGTGACGTTGAGGATTTTTTGTCAAAGGTATTTAGTGGAAGAGGTTTTCTTAAAGGTATGATTAAAGAGGGAATAGTTAACCCTAATGCTTATACCTCTTCAAATCTTATCTTCTTTGTCCATATCAAAGACATGATGTTTTGCATCAGAGGTATATTGTGAATATCAGAGGACAAAGAATAATTATATCTTTGCAAATCTATTGAGGTTTTGGAGTTGATTAAGTTTTCTTCATTGGTTGAGAGTTTCTTCCAAAACCCTAATGTCACTCTTCCATATAAAGTTTATTTTTCAAAGTTAATAAAAAATTCACCTTTGTTATGTTTTACAAGTGACTTGCAATAATAGGTGAAAAGTAACTTAAGTCACTTCTTCGAGGGTATGATGTACATTGGTAACTTTCCCCTCTACTGATTCAACAAGTTAACCATTTTTTTGAATGTTGAAAGAAAAATAAATGTTCATCATTTAACTAGAATTCAAGAAAGAGTATCAAATAAAGGGCTCATATTTAAACCTCTCAACAACTAGTTCTTGAAGCTTGAACGTGAAAGGTCTATGCTAGTCCTTGCTCAGAACTTTGTTGAGTAACTATTTTGTAAAGCAATGATTAAAGATGGTTAAGGATCAATGATCTTTATGAAGGCACAAAACTAGATCAATGAATGATATTTAGAGTCTATTTGAATTCCAATGGGAAGTTGATGTGTATTGGAGCTTTCGTACATTTGGCAGTGTGTTAACAGTTTTGTAATTGTTTAAGACAAAATTGTGTATATGAAGTGAAGCTACTAAATTGTGTTGATTTTGATGAAGGCTCGTGCTCTTTGAGAGAATGTTAGAGACATCAATACAATGATTGTGCTCTGACAATGCATAGTGAGGAACAATTGAAGAACAATGTATAAGAAGGTTATATGTTTCCACAAAAGGTTTGCATTCCTAAAAATTTGTCATTGCATAGTTAAGTGTTTTTCCAGAGGGTTTTGAAGGTTTTGATAATCATGATATCATGTTTTTAAAAAGATACACAGAAAAGAAGATGAGAATAATAGAAAATCAATTTTTTTTATGATCTTTGTTTTCCATTGCATCCATGAGTTGTGTGTGTTTTTGTAGAGATTAGTGTGGCCTAAATATGATCACTGGAGATAGGAGTATGATATAAAGTAAGTGTTGGAGTACATAAAACACTGAGAGGGGGGGTGAATTAGTGTTGTAGATAAAAAAAAATTCAATTGACTTATTTAAAAATAGAAAGTAATGATGCTTATGTAATGCAAGAAATCAAATACTACAATAAATTACTAAATATCCAAGTATGAAGAAAAAATACATAATTCATCAAATGAGACCATAATACAAAGATATCAAGAGTGGAAAACTCTCATGGGGAAGAAAAACCATATAGTAAATGCCTCACTGGCTTAACCTAAAAAAAATATGTTTACAATGCCTCACTGGAAATACTATCTCTCTGATAGATTTCAAATTCCTCACTAGCAATAAAATAATGCCTCACTAGAAAAAATGGCCTCACTAACCAAAGAACCTCACTGGTTACAAGAATGCCTCACTGGCATACATCTACCTCACTGGCATACAAAGCCTCACTAGCATATACTTGCCTCACTAGAAAAACACTAGCCTTACTAACAACTCCAATCACAATACAAGAAGATAAACATAGAGTACTACTTTGTCTACATTAATATCACTGGTTATAGATGAATTCTATAACTTGGATATAAAACACCTTATCTCTCTTTGTTTTCAACCAATAAAACTTTCAAATACGAGCTTCTGAAACACAATGACAATATAATCATCAAATCAGGATTAACCTCTGCAAACTCAACATAAGACCATATAAACAATAATTCAAAGAACTTATTATCTTTGCAGGAATGAAAATATATATTATATTACATACTGCTTATCATGTAGTCTGATGCCCCTTTCATATCATCACTTTTCACAATCCTCACATGCACTAATAGAAATTTCTTTGTAGAACCCAATGCATTCATCTAACTCGTGAAAAAACAACAATCATTACATTAAAAGAAATTCCCTGACCCATCTAGTCGTTGGTACAATTTTCTGTAAGAAATTAAAACTTCTTCCTGCGAACTAACCATCAAATTTAGAACAATATAGGATTTGTTATATTTTAAAATAACTTTAAAATATAGTCATTGATCTCAAATTCATGCCTATCTCAAAAATAGATCTCAGCCTTTGATCCTTAATGAGCGCTTAGGTGACTTGAAGAGCTGGTGTCCTTAAAAGAGGGTCAATCAATTGACATGTTTTAATAACCCTCCAAAAGGTCACTTCAAGTGACTGACTTGGTATAGCAAGTCAACTGCTATTTAAAACAAAAAGTTCATTATAGAAGTGATGACTAAACTAGGTTTTAAATAGTGTATACACTCTGCTATTTAAAAAAAAGAGTTCATTATAGAAGTGACGACAAAACTAGGTTTTAAACAATGTATACTTAGAGTGTAGAAAGAACATTTAGGGTTTTAGATTACAAACCCTAATGCATAAAACCTCCTTCCATAGGTTTGTATCAAGAACTAAAAGAGCATATTCTTCTATATTTCCTCTACATGTTCCTTCTTTGTATGTGCCTTTTGCAAATGTAATCCTTTGATCAAAGAAATGACATTTCATTGAGAGCATATGACTAACTCATGTGACAAATTAAACTTGGGCATCCAACTGAGATTATGGCATGAGAATGTGAATCATCAAAGTAAACCATTGATTTTTAATCCACTAGGGTTACAAGCTTTCAACACCATTCTCCACACTGATATGGTTACAATCTACCAACACCATTAAATAACATAGGAGGGACATCAACTTGTCAACACCATAACATCACAAACTCTTTGCTACTTTTGACATTATGAACAACCTTTTGTAGGATGAAGAATGAGATTACTTCTAACATTATGAACAACCTTTTGTAGGATGAAGCAAAACCTTTGACCTTGAAGCACTAGAAGCACTATCACATCTTATCTTTGAGACCTTGAAGCACTGGAACCACTATCACATATTATCTTTGACATCAATGACAAACATCATGCTAAAAAACTCCCTCTTTGGCATTGATTTCAAACCAATCAATTCACCTGTGTCAAATTGACATTGATTGCATCATGTATCTGCTCTTCTCCCCCTTTGACAAACAATAACAAAGGGCTCCTTAGGTTCAACAATAATCACTCCCCCTGCAACTGAGCACTTCATAGAAGTAGTAACAAACATCTATACCTACAACAATGCCCTAGATTGAGAGCATGGTTCAAGACATTGTTCCATTGCATTATGATAGAAATTTTGCACTGTCATTGTGTACTGCCACTAGAAAATACCAAATTCAAGAATGTAAATGTTGTCCAAGTAAATACATGTGTAACCATAAAAAACTAAAGAATAACCAAACTAAACATCTGAGCCAAACATATCACTAAATTGTGATAGATAGATGTCCTATGGAACTCCCCCTATGAAAATAGAGAACGTTGAGATAGTCATTGATAAACCAGTCACTATGTCTATATGAAAATTGCGATACTGTACCACACTGTCACAATACTATAATTTAAGTGCTTCTTAATCTTATCATCTACCCTTGATTGTGATTTCCCTCTTGATCATGTAGCATTATTGTAACCCTTTTCAAATTGGCATATACAGACCATTTCAAAACACTTGTCAATAACCACAACACAAATGCTAGTTTCTTACTATCCTTTCATTCTCTATCAATATTGTTTTATACCATTAGCAAGAACCATATATTTTTCAAGGTCAAGTACCAATATACTGTCTAAACAAAGAAAATCTCACTAGAGGCTTCCAACAATAATGTAGGGTTCAATATGATGAAGAGAAATGTAGAATCATCTCTATACTAGGAGAATAAATCATTGTTTAGCATCAACCATGAATAAAACTGTGAGACAATAATATTGTAATCTATAATAACTACCTCTTGGAATGCTTGGTACTTTTATGATGTCACAAGATAGGAATGATAGTAGAGAAATGTGTTGTCATATCAACATGAAACAAGCATCATCAACACTGAAAATAATGATTGAGATATTGAGTTAAAGAAATCATAATATAAATAAGTAGAGTCATTGTCAAGTATACTATCACTTGCATAATATCATGAAGCTACCACTTGCTCATTTGATCATTTGATACAAGCACTACGACTAGGTCATATGACTTCCATAAATCATCAATAATCCTAACAATTGTCCTTGACCTATCATCAAACTTCACTATCCTTGTACTAGTCAAAGTCCATTTGCCTACATTTCCTTGAAACACTACTCCCTTTTTGATATAGTATAGTCTTTTCTGGGATACACAGACTACTGAGGTATGAATGAATGTGAACCACCTTATGAAAAATTACAAATGAGATAATACTCCCCATTGGTCATATCTTTTTTTTTTATACTAGGTTTATTTACACCAGTAGTACCTCCTTAAATGCTATAAAGATATGCTTACTGTTCCTTCTAAAACCATTGTTTCATTTAAGACCAATTGCCATCACAGTTATTACAATAACTAACAAAAATTTATTAAGGAACTAGAAAATTCAAGAACATTGAAACACTATCATGCTATTCCCTAAACTGGGATCACGTTTCAAGGCACTGCCTATGAGTCACTGTTAGCAAGAAACTATCTCAAAGATTTACTAACTTCTTTATTGAAGTACATGATAGAAAATGAATTGTCTTTAACTCACTATCCACTGTCTTTGAATAATCACATAAATGAGTCATTAAATAAATTAGTGTTCTCTGTGTATTCATGAAATGATTGTTTCTAATTCAAGAACCAAGGATAATATACTTAAAACTAGATTACCAACATGCCACTACATTGTGCACCAAGTCCACTATACCCACAACCTTATTTATTGAGAAAAATGCACAATATTTCATCAGGAAAAGACATAGGAGACAACACAATATAGAAGATGCAAACTAGAACTTGTGAACATCATTGCTACCTCATAAAGTACTAAAAACAATACAAACTATTAGTGAACTTGATCATTACCTTAAAATACCTGCTAAGAATGGATGAACACCACTATCTTGCTATGATGTTCCACTTTAGAAGGCAACAATATTTGTTCCATTTTAATGTGGGAACAAGAGTTTTACAACCATGCATCAAGGCAGAGTAGGAGCAATATAGACCTACAACTTCACTTGAAAAAAGGAGCAAATGTTAACCACTACAGTCAAAGAAAATATGCTTTGTATGTGCACTGAATGTCCACTTGTATGAAAATACATCACTAAAAATGAAAAGGCTCACAATCTTGATTCTCACTATCTTGATCACTATTATTGAAAAGCAAAATAATATTGCACTATCACCACTTCATTGATCAAACTCAGTTAACAATGTTTGAAACCATAATCAAATTGTGATTAAAATCCAAGATTGTAACCATCACTTATATATAACAGATCAAGAAAGAATTAACTCTATTAAGGGTATCAAGATTACAAGAAATTCAGGAGCATCATTGAAAAACTCACAAATCTAAATCACTTCCACTTTTTGAAAGACAACTTTTAGCCATTGATCCATTATCATAGAACATTGACAAATATGTACAATAGAAATATTGTCCTCATTTACTAGCACCAATAAAAGTTACTAAGAAGAATGCATTGTTATCTATCTAGCATTTCACACAATTACAACCAAGTGTACTGCCAAAAACAAAGAATGAGATGTCTACTAGCACATAAAAAACATTGATAAGAAGTATAAACCAATGACATGACTATCAATGATAAGAAATAAAGGATTATATTGAAAGTTTTTATGAATTCCTTTAATCTATTAACCCTAAACTCAACTATTGCACTTCTTTTTATTATTCTTTCTCACTGTCACAATCTATCATGACTGAACATAAGAAAATTTATATATTGCAAAGAGAGAATTTCAAAGACAAAACAACAAGTGACATTGACATATCCACCATTTGAACACTATCCATGCCACCAATATCTGAGGAGAACATTGTTTGAGGAGATCATTCTTGAATGTAATTCTTATTTCCAAGGCATCAACAACAATAGTTGAGGCATGATTAAACTAACCAAATACTTATCTCAACTTCTATACTTTTGCAACCTTGTCTGCAAACAAACTTCTTTTAAAGGGGTTAAATAATAATACACTAATCTGCTCCCCCTAAGATCCTACTTCTTCTTATGCATTTTGTGATGCCTCTTGTGCCTGAGGCACAAGCATGGATTTTCCTTTCTCTTTCTATTGTTTTCTTCTCCATACCTAAATAGGTCTTTGAGTATCTTCTTACCTAGATGATTTTAACACCTTGCTTATGAAAAACTTGGCTCTATGTCCAAAACCATTACATCTATAATACATGATCAAGGGTCTATATCTTCTCTTGAATCTTACATTATCATTTAGAACTTGTCTACTACAATTTCTTGCAATGTGACCAACATTATTGTAGTTATAACAAACAATATTACAACCCTGATTTGGAAAACTATAAGAACTCTTATTCTTATTCCATACAAGATCATTTCTTGAGTGAACTCTACAATTTATAGCTTTATGACCATAAGTATGAGAAGAATAGAAATATCCATGAAACTGAGAGTAGTTGTACTTGAAATATGGAGGTCTTGAAGGCCTGTTTGTCCTTGTACCTTTACCAACACATTTATCTTCTATCTTATGTGTAGGAGCAGCAGCATGATGACCCAAATCTAACTTCTTCCTTGGTGTACTCTGGAATTTTGTTCATTGTCCTTCTTCATAACCTAATCCTGTGATGTCCTTATAGTGTTTTTGTTTGCTCAACATGTCATTCAAACATTCAATACTCTTTTTAAATTGAAGACTCCTGTGCAACTCAATAGATACAATTTCTAATTCCTTTTTCAAACAAACTATGTCGAATTCTAATCTTAGAAATTCATTATCTTTGACTTATAGATCATATTTGGTAAAGTCAACAACTCTTTTAGTTTCTTCTATTTCATTTTTTAGACTTATAATCAGTTTGTCTAATTTATCAACTTGACTCTTTAAGTTAACAAATTGATTTCTTGCTTCTTCAAACTCTAAAGAAACTTTTTCAAAATCTGAAAGTACCTTGTCCTTGGAGTCTTTTTCTTGTTGAATTTGATCTTCTAATTTCCTATTTTCTTTTTTGAGATGCTTGATTGTATCAAGAGCACACAAAAGTTCATCTTCTATATCAACCTCACATTCCTATTCATCATAGTCCTATTAATAGTAATCTTCATCCACAAAGAGTTATCTTTCTTCACTTACAATGAATTCTTCCTTTTTACCAAAACTCTCAACTACAAGACCATTCTTTTTATCACACTTTATATCAAAATTAAAGAGAGACTCATGCAAAAACTCATTACAAGACTTGACTGAGGCTTGTTTTACAATCTTTTGATCAACATCTTTCTTTTCTCTATTTGAGGCCTTATTTCTATTCTTCTTACCCATAGTACTCCACTTACCATGAACCCCTTAAGTTGGTTAGACTTATGCAAGGGTATGGATCTGATACCACTTGTTGTAGTATAGACAACACTGAGAGGGGTGGGGTGAATCAGTGTTGTAGATAAAAAACAATTCAATTGACTTATTTAAAAATAAAAAGTAATGATGCTTATGTAATGCAAGAAATCAAATACTGCAATACATTACATAATATCCAAGTATGAAGAATAAAAGCATCATTCATTAAATGAGACCATAACACAAAGATTTCAAGAGTGGAAAACCATCATGGGGTAGAAAAACCACTTAGAAATGCCTCACTAGATTAACCTGAAAAATTTATATTTGCAATGCCTCACTGGAAATACTATCTCTTTGATAGATTTCAAATACCTCACTGGCATACAGAGCCTCACTAGCATATACTTGCCTCACTGGAAAAACACTAGCCTTACTGGAAACTATTATCACAATACAAGAAGATAAACATAGAGTACTACTCTGTCTACATTAATATCACTAGTTATAGAAGACTTCTATAACTCATATACAAAACACCTTATATCTCTTTATATTCAACCAATACAACTTTCAAATACGAGCTTCTCAAACACAATGACAATATAATCATCAAATCAAGAGTTAGCTCTGTAGACTAACATAAGACCATATAAACAATAATTCAAAGAACTTATTTTCTCTGTAGGAATGAAAATATACATTATATTACATATTGCTTATCATGTAGTCTAATGCCCCTTTCATATCATCAATTTTCACAATCCTCACATGCACTAATAGAGATTTCTTTGTAGAACCCAATGCATTCATCTAACCCATGAAGAAACAACAACTAGAGCCTTAAAAGAAATTCTCCGACCCATCTAGTCATTGGAACAACTGTCTCCAAGCAGTTAAAACTTCTTCCAACAAACTAACCATCAAATTTAGAACAATAAAGGATTCGTTATATTTTAAACTAACTTTAAAATATAGTCATTTATCTCAAATTCATGTCTATCTCAAAAACAGATCTCAGCCTTTGATCCTTTATGAGCACTCAGGTGACTTGAAGAGCCAGTGTCCTTAAAAGGGGGCCAGTCAACTGACATATTTTAATAACCCTCCAAAAGGTCACTTTAAGTGACTAACTTGGTATAACAAGTAAACTACTATTTAAAACAAAAAATTCATTATAGAAGTGATGGTTAAACTAGGTTTTAAACAATGTATACTTAGATTGTAGAAAGAACATTTAGGGTTTTAGATTACAAACCCTAATGCATAAAACCTCCTTCCATAGATTTGTATCAAGAACTAAAAGAGCATATTCTTCTATATTTCCTCTACATGTTCCTTCTTTGTATGTTCCTTTTGCAAATGTAATCCTTTGATCAAAGCAATGACATTTCATTAAGAGCATGTGACTAACTCATGTGACAAATTAAACTTGGGCATCCAAATGAGATTATGGCATGAGAATGTGAACCATCAAAGTAAACCACTGACCTTTACTCCACTAGGGTTACAAGATTTCAACACCATTCTCCACACTGATATGGTTACAATCTTCCAACACTATTCAATAACATAGGAGGGACATCAACTTATCAACACCATAGCATCACAAACTCTTTGTTACTTTTGACATTTTGAACAACCTTTTGTAGGATGAAGAATGAGATTAATTTTGATATTATGAACAACCTTTTTTAGGATGAAGCATAAGCTTTGACCTTTAAGCACTGTAAGCACTGTCACATCTTATCTTTGAGACCTAACCTTTGACCTTGAAGTACTAGAAGCACTGCCACATCTTATCTTGAAGACCTTGAAGCATTGGAAGCACTATCACATCTTATCTTTGACATCAATGACAAACATCATGCCAATAGTAAGGGCTCTGTGTGAGAATTGGTTGAAAACCTTGACACTATTTTTTCCAAAGTAAAGCATGGAAAGGAAGGTTTAAAAACATAATATAATGGTGTTATGTAGTAACTCTATATCATGGTGTTAATAAAGTATATTAGTTTTTTTTCCCATGAATGTGGTCTGATTGAGAAATTTGGTTCTTGAAGTTTTTAAGAACAGTGTGAATTTGTCTTATATGTGAAGATATGATTGCAGTCAACTATGTAACATGGTTATGTAGTCGGGGGAGTCACCTTCTTTATATTGTTATTATTTTCTCAATGATAGGCTAAATGTGTAGCAGAGTTTGAGTTTGATGATGTAAGGAGATTCTTGTTCAAGAAGAGTTATATCTTGAAAGTTTGTATAGGGGAGATGGTGCTTTTTGAATTGATGCAAAAATAAAGTAGTGAATTGTATGGAAACAAAGTAACCATCTGAGGTTTTCTTATTTCTTTGAAGTGTGATAAGTTTTCTAGTGAGGCATATTGGGTTGCTAGTGAGGTAGATTGAGAAGCTAGTGAGGTAGATTGAGAAGCCAGTGAAGCAAATTGAGAATCCAGTGAAGCAAATTGAGTAGCTTGTGAGGTAGATTGAATAGCCAGTGAGGCATAGAGTTTAGCTAGTGAGGCTTGTTGTATTGCTAGCGAGTAATGCAATTTGTAATCAACAAGGTTTTAGCTAGTGAGGTTTAATGAAACATCTTTTCAGAGTGGTTTTTCACCCTTTTAAGGGTTTCCACTCATAAAACTTATGTTTATGTTTCCTCTTGGTAGTATGTCATATTGTTCTTGATTGATCATCTATGTTAAAGTGTTATGTTATGATTTGCATATCTTTGTTACTCCCTCAACATACAATATCTATAGTGTTTGAAGTGTTTTCAATGGTTCTCTTTGAATATTCAAGTTAGTAAAGTTTAGAAATTTGTTTTCTCATTTGACCATTGATTCACCCCCCTCTCAATGGTCTTGTACTCCAATAATATGTACCTAGGAAATCTTTAAAAGATTCAAAATTAAGTTCCTCTTCTAATTTGAAGTGAGTGAAATAATTGATTTGATAAATTGATATTAAAAATGGCAGAATGTATGGCATGTGTTTTCTTTTTATTGATTTCGACAATTTTATGGGATTATTGTTCATTGAAGAAAATATGGTTGTGGAACCACAAATTAATGCCATTTATACATTTGAAGTGAGAGATTTGATAACTTGGTATTGAAAATTGCACTACATATTATTCATGATGATGTCATGAGTCTAGTTATCAATCAAAATAAGATTTGTAATAGATTTCATATCATTGGTTCATTTGAGTGGCATGCTTTTCAGTTTGATGTATAATCTACATGTAGCTAGACATCAATAAAAAACATTGTAAGTGTAAGTGGCTTTCATACAATTCATGTTTGTTTGTTGGTTAGTGTAAAAAAGTAATTATACCTCACATGACTCATGAGTAAACAGGGATGGTGAGATCATAAATGGCCCATAAATAGGGATGGTGAGCTTAATTAAAATCATTCTTAGAATATTAAAAGTCCATAAAATGGCTTTACTTTTGAGTGCAATGGTCTGAATTTTGATAAGTGTTTTCATTTTGCAAGGTTAATATAAGGAATAAGATGATGTTTTGGTATTATTAGGGATAATCTAAATTCTTCTACCTCTGGTTATGTAGTTATAGAGTAAAAGAGAGACTAGTTTCCTTCATGTTCAGAATGGGTGGAATTGGAAAGAAGTTGATCTGGTTCACCCGACCCTTGAGACAAGTTTTGAACCAAGATGAGGATCTCTAATGGAGATAAGTCCTTTCATAGAGAATGTGACCACATAAGTACTTTAATCTTGTTCACATTGAAAGCCATCAAATTTTCATACTCCATTTTGATAGAGGCCCTTGAAGAGGAACTATGGACTTTCAAATTCACTGTGTGATTTCCTGGTGCCTTGGAGCTACCCAAAGCTAGCAATATCAGATTTAATACCCCTTATCTTCTACATAATTCTAATTGGTAACCAAGATAGGTACATTTTCTATATTACATCTTCCCCTTTTCCAGCATGGTAGGCAAGCCCTATGGATAAATTTTCAAAGTCATTTTGGGTTGTTCTAGTGGGTGAAATTGAGCATATTATGCAATATCATTTGTATTAAATGTTTTAACTATTGGATTGTGCTTCAGCATAGTGGGATACAAAGAAAAGGTACAAATTTTTCTATAAATGTAGAGCCATTGTGGTGGCTTGGAGTTATAATGTTAAATACCAAGATCCTAGCATGGTTGCAAGCCTCGTCATTTGAGAATATGATGTATATCCCACTAGTATAGAAATAACAATAAACTACTAAAAATTTCTTATAAATGACTAAACTTTATCATGTGACCATTAGTAGTTTATTACCAATCATTTATAACATGACCATATTGATGACTAAACCATTTTTAGTCATTATTTGGTTGTTTTGATTGATTGATTTTGTAGTATATTTATTCATTGATTGTTGTAATCTAGTCACTTATTTAGTCTTTTTTTATTCACTAATATATTTTTTCATTGATTTAGTCATTGA
Organism: Sequoia sempervirens; assembly: GCA_007258455.2. NCBI lineage: Eukaryota > Viridiplantae > Streptophyta > Pinopsida > Cupressales > Cupressaceae > Sequoia > Sequoia sempervirens. Next base: position 1,469,248 of record VDFB02000363.1, read on the forward strand.
TTGATGTAATCTCATCACTTATTTAGTTATTTTTATTCATTGATTTAGGTCCATTGGTAGTGTATTTAGTCATTAATTTTAATCATCATTTTGATCAATTTGGTAGTATATTTAGTCATTTTTATTTCACAGGTCATATATTTAGTCATATTTATTCACTATTCACTAATTTTAGTCAATTGGTAGTATATTTAGTCATTTTTATTTCACAGGTCATATATTTAGTCATATTTATTCACTGTTCACTAATTTCTATCAATTGGTAGTATAGTTAGTCAATTTAATTATTTATTGACATTAATTAGTAGTATATTTAGTCATTTTAATTGACCGATGTTTGAGGATTTAAACATAACACACAAAAATACACATCAATCATCAATTGCACACAATTAGACAACCATTGAGAGGGAAAAATTGGTGAACTTTATTAATAAAAGAGAGGTTTTCTAGTTACAACTTAGAAATAGAGTATTACAATTTTTATTTTCAATCACAAGACTAAAAATCTGAGTTACAATATTGCACATAAATGACTGCAAGAAATAAACTTCTCCAAAAAATTTTTGCAATGATGGAAACACATGCTTGGAGCCCTTCAGTGTGAGCACATACCCCTTTCATCTCTTAAAAATTTTACAATATAGGAAATCTTCCTAGAGCAAGTTGTAACGTGTAGAATCCAAGAAGGAGAGTGTTGTTCATGTCCCATATATGAAGCTCTCTCCTTCAATGTACTCAACAATAACCCTACATTATTTCCTCTTTTATATGGAATGTGCCATTTGATATGAGCAATAGGGTGCTACCTTTTTTTCCATGAATGAAGTTGTGCCTGAATACAACCAACAAAATTACTATTAGTCTCAATTCAAAAATAATAAAATTGCATTGTAAATTGCAAGTTTACAAAAATAAGTCCAAACACAACAAAAAAATAAATCAATTAAAATGTTGGCAAATGAAGGCAACAAGGTATTTCCAGATTCAATACTTTTACTCAATGCTATGGAATAGAAGAAAAAAGAATCATTTATCTTCCACCATAGTGAAAAGTTACAATTGCATTCGGTTTGTTAAACATGGCCCTTGGTATAACTATTAGAGTTGTTAAGAATCTTGAGTATGTTTTGATTTTCACACTGCAATAATATGAGAAAACATGGCCCATGGTAAGAGAAATTGTTTTGATTTAGCAATATTTTCACATTGCAACAATATCATAATCTAGCGTTTTTATCGAGCGTTACTTCCAATGTTGATAGCGACCTAAAAAATTTAGTTATTTTAAAATATTGATGAATAGTTTTTAGTTTAAATATAAATTTATTCATTATATAAAATAAATGAAAGTTAAGTTTTTAAAAGAATGGAAAATAAGTGTGCTTAGAAATTCTCTAAAAACAAAGTTAGCCCTTTGTAAAGGAATAAGGGAGAGTTTCATAGAAAGAGATTATCTTTGCAATATTTTGAGCTAAAAAAATCAGAGTTGCTCAATCAATTTGGCTTTCTTTTCTCCTTAAAAATGCTAGAGGGGATTGTAGTGATTCCTAAGCATATGTAACACCCCGTCGCGCAAACCTAAAAGGACAACTAAGTATGCAACAATTTTTTTTAAAAAAAAACATAAAGTAAAAGTACTATGTTAACTATTGCAACTAACATCATATACAATTACAAACTAAACACCTAAGTCCCTTGGGGTACATGAAGATACATTACGTAATCTACTCACTATCGAATTTGATTAATCCAACATTTGTTTCTACTAATATAAGTTCACATATAAACATTGATATAACGATAAGCGTTTACACAAGAATGAACCATAAGGATGCTATACAAGATTTTCTAAGCTATTCATCTTGGAAATAAATAGAACTCATAAGCTCAAATATAATACAACACCAAGTATAATTACATCCATGAATAAAGTTTGAATTACAAGTGTGATAATACAATACATCATTCAACAAATTAAATCTCAATAAACAATTATCCAAATTACAAGATACATTATCCCAACACATGGGAGAGTTACAATATAATTTACAAGATATGAATAAAGTACAAATGTATACATCTAAAGGAACATGAATCTGGAACAAACTATCACCACAATCTCTGCACTGAAGTAACAACTACCAAATGGGAAACCCAACAGGGTGCAAAGCACGTTCCACCTGACCACCCCCATGGTAGGAGTAGTTAAGAAAGGATTCCCGACCAAGACGTCAAAAGTAACACATAAGACTCAACTCCAAACAAGGAAAGAGAAATCACACACATAGAAAATATAACAACAAAAGTCTACTAACACAATATGACAACAAATGACTCCAAGTCAAAATAATAAACCACTTACAAAACATAACAACAAATCACCAAACTCATTGATAGACCACTTCCAGAGGATTCTAGTTAAAACAACTAAGGAGATTGCTAGAGGAGAGTGTCATCGCATGGCCTTCATGGGTTATCCTGACATCCTATCACAAGGTGCCGCCTCCATATATGGTTATCCTGACTGCCTATCTCAAGGCGCCGCCCCATAGGGTGACTCATGCAGAATCGTGCATTACTCGTGGAAACGAGATCATGATTATGCCAACCACGGCCTTCTTGGCCACCTTTAGTCTTTGGAAGCCCTAACAGGTGAATGAGGAATCTATATTTATCTTTTATTATTTAACTACCCATCCCCTAATTTATTAGTTAGGTTTTCACTTTTTACACTAACTCTAATGTGGGTTATCCTGACAGCCGCTTTGTGCGCCGGTGCCCACATAGAGCCACTCTCTCTAGAACCCCTAACATGCAACAAGATCAAAGAATTGTACTCTCAAGTTCTCTAAACATAGAATAAACAATCGCGAGGCAACCCATCTCACATAATCATAGGACTCAATAACTTACACAAAATAATGCAACTCTAGGTTACAATCATAAAGGAAATGGAATCAAGATTCAGATATAGAAGCCCCAATACTTTAAACACCCAATTCAAAAACCTCTGGAAGTTTTACAATAATGCAACCCCTATGGAAAGAAATCTAATCTCAAGAACCTACACATGAGTATAATCTCATCACAAGAAAACTCTAGAAATAACTTATCATTCAACATCAGGGTTCATTTACCACTACAACTATCTTTCACAAATTCTCTAGTTTAAACAAATATTTATGTATATATACATATATTAAATATATATATATTTTTAAACACATTTTAAATCATATATATATACATTATATATATACATGTATTCAATGGAAATTTAGATGGTGTTAGCTTATTAGATAATAAACATTAAAAATCCAAAGAGGCTATCAAGAACAATGGAAAATTACAACAAAGAACGATTATACCTTCCTTTCCTTCCATGCTTCACCTTCATAGCACCTTCTAGTTTGCAGCAAGTCAATGAGGCTCTCAGATTTCAAATTGAGCAACCTATAGTAATGCCAAAGCCCTATGCAAATGTTGAAGGATTTGATAAAATTATGCCTATGTCTATGACAATATGCTAAATGAAAATAATGACTATCAATACTAAAATGACTATAATGCCTATATTCAAAAATGATCGGTCCCGAAATTATGAGCAAAATTGTCTTTTATAGAAAACACAATTTTGAGCGGACGGATGAGATTAAATTCTAATAAAGACCTAGAATGAGAGGTCCAGATTAAACCTGAGAATCCCTAATTAGGTTTAGGGAAAATTCATTAATCGAACGGTCAAGATAAAACCTCAAATAAATGGATCGACAGTGGAGAATAAATGAGACAAATTAATTAGAAAATAAAGATTTTCGAAAATCAAGAAGATAAAGATTGTCTGATTTGCGAGATTCAAAAAATGAAGAAGATAAGAGTTGGAATGAAGATTAGATTTGGAAAATCAAGAATCTGCCCGATTACTTGATTTTTGGAAGATTAGTTACTATTTTGAATTAAATTAATTCAAAATAATGATTTTGTGAGATAATAAATAATCTTTTTCAGGTTATTTACCAAAATGGACTGACAGTTAAGATTGTGATGACATTTTAAATAATTGATTTATTTAAAATGAGAGGAATATTAAATTGGCAATTAAATAATTAAATTTAATTATTTAATTTAGAAGATAAGATTAATTAATTAAATAAATTAATCAATTTATTTAATTAAGACAATTAGTGACATATTAAATAAATAAATAAAACTTATTTATTTAATGTCGGAAGAAATATATGACAAAGGGGAATTAAATAAATTAAGAAATTTATTTAATTAAGGGAAGACTTAGACAATTAATGACGTATTTAATAAATGAATAAAATTTATTCATTTAATAATCATGAAGAATACAAAGACATGAATTAATTAAATAATTATGAATTTTTTAATCAATAGTCGAATGTGGACCAAGGACATAATTAAATGTCATAATTATGCTAGGACGAAAGTGGTAAAAATAAAGCTTGCGGGCCTAGGTCATTTTTAGGTGTCTACATTTTGACCCTCTTTGTCATAATGTTGCTTGTCGCATTGTGACAAAGAAAATAAGTCGAGAATATGCCCCAGTGAAGGTACAGAGTATCATTGCCCCCTCGGGAAATTTTTCCAATTTTGAGCTAGCGCCTAATTTTTTTGAAAAGGATCCTAATAAGTCAATCTGATGACCAGAAAAATAATGGCGCAGTCGGTTTTGGATTCAGACATGTTTAAGATGGTCAACGGGGAAGTCACACATGGTCAAATGACCCTCCAGTACTAACCTTGTTTGAGAAATGTCATTTTAACTTTATAAATAGGTTGAGAAAGGGGTAAAAGTCAATTCATTTCTACTATTGACCTTGCGAATTTGAGAGCTCAGAGCAAAAAAGCACAGTAGCGACAATGGTGATTCTAGTGTCAGAGCATCAGTGGGAGATTGTGCGGACCTTCAAATGGCCAGAGGGCTCAGAGCCAGCGGTATGTACCCTTGTCCCTCTTTGTAATTTTTTCATTTTGCGTGTCAAATTTTAGTTTCTAGGATAGATAACAACTGCGCTACGACGCAACTGTGTTCGCGTAAGCTGCATTCGATGTCGCGTTCGACGCATTTGATGCATCGTGACGCAAGTGCAAAAACAAATTAGGGCAGAGCGGTGGTTTGCGTTGCATTTGACAAATAGTGCGACACATGTGACTTATCGAGTCGCATTTGATTGCTAGAATGCCGCAATCGTGAAGTTGCAACGCATTCGCTATTTTGACCGACGCAATTGCTATGGTGCGATGCATTCACCTTGTTGTGACACAATTGGAAAATTTCATGATGCAAGTGCGATAATACGACACGTTTGAGGAATCAAACGATGCATCTGTGATGTTGGGTCGGATTTGATGTACGGAACGATGCAGTTGACTTTTTGAGACACAATTGCCTTACTGCGATGCATTTGCCTATTACTTGTTTAGAGCTTGTTTTGTTGTTTGCGTAATCTTAAATGCATTTTGATAATATTAACGAATTTTCTCAAAGTGTTTTGATGAATTGTTTGATGTTTTGCAGAGGCAGCTTGCCCCGATTTATACCCGTGAGAGCAGACAGATGACGTTTCGGTTTGCTGACTAGTTGAGCCCGCGGGAGCGGCGACTATTGATGTGATTAGGATTATTCTATGTTGCTTTCATGCCCGCCATTCGACCAAACAGGGGACTACTGATGGCGCTATGTGAGCGGTGGCATTCAGAGACCTGCTCCTTCCACCTGCCGAAAGGTGAGGCCACCATTACCTTAGAGGATGTCTATCATATTCTGCGAGTGCCGATTTGCGGGGAGTAGATCGTCTATGACCCTCAACATGGCGGGCAGACCTTCCATGCCTACTATCGAGATCAGGGTGCTGGACTGGGTATCCAGGGTTACGAGATCAGGCGGGAGTTCCTGGCAGAGCATTATGGTCACTTTGATGCATTCCTTGCGACTCTGATTGGGGGGATCTTGGTTCCTGACTGCCAGGGACATGAATTTATTATTGGTTGGGGAGACATCCTGGTTGGTATGAGGCGTGATAGGATAGTGTATGCCTGGTGTCCTTGCTTACTGGGGACACTCTACCAACAGTTGCACGATGTTGCCTATAGGAGGGGAGAGAGCATCTCATGTGGGACCACACTGATGATGATATGGGCCTGGGAGCACATATCCATATTTTTTCCACCGATTGATAGACCCTAGTTGGCTAACAATATGCCTTATTCCTATTACTACGTCGGTGCCCTGCAACAAACTCATATGGGCGAGACAGGCTGGTGGTGACACAGGATTGACACCATGGTGACATTTATCTGGAGGCCGTACATAGACTGTGAGCCGTGGGATGATGAGGACGAGCACCTTAGCTTCTGCAGATAGTATAGGTATTTGATTGGCACGACAGTGCAAACATCACTGATTATCGAGATGTATTTACCACATTGTGTTCTGAGGCAGTTCGGAGAGCAGCAGGGTGTACCTGCGGGGAGAGCCGAGTATGCCAGATTGTCTCGAGAGTATGCATGGGGGCCAGCCATCCTAGTGGAATTTGTGGAGCAGTAGATTGATGGGCTAGTAGCCCATGCCTAGGGTTGGAGGGGAGGAGCAGTCGATCTGAGGACCACAGGGGATTATGATTTATGGTGGCAGGCATGTAGAGCAGTGCCATTGATAGATCCTGACGGGCTAGTTCCTGTTGACAGATGGTCAGTGATTTTTCATGTGCCATGAGCCAGGTGAGGGGGCAGAGGCGGTGACAGGGGCAGAGGCCGGGGGAGGGATGGAGGCAGGGATGGAGACAGGGATGGAGATGGAGGCAGGGGCGAGATGATGGTGGAGATGGTAGGAGGCGGAGGCGAGATGGTCAGAGATAGGGTTGGAGGGTGCGATAGTGTGTAGCGAGGGTAGCCTTAGATGCTATCCCCAAGGTTGGTGATGAGGGGGAGAGAGAGGAGCAGCCTAGATAGGAGGGAGAGGGTGAGGAGAGACAGGAGGAGGAGAGGCATGAGGAGGAGGAAGAGGTGGAGAGGCAGGAGGAGGAGGTGGGGGTGAGAGGATAGGAGGAGGAGGTGGCAGTGGGGGGACAGGAGGAGGAGGTGGGGGTGGTAGGACAAGAGGAGAAGGTGGAAGAGGATGATGACGATGAGGACGATGCCATGGATGAGGCTGAGAGACTCCTCAAATGGTGGATGGTAGAGGGAGAGGAGGTACCCCCCAGCTCAGGATTGCCCCAGGATGCTCCGACAGATCAGAGGGTGGCCGATCTACAATAGAGATTGGATGATAGCATGGCGCAGGTCAGGTCACTACAGTCAGCGCTGGAGGTAGCCCGGGTGGAGTAGGATTAGGCAGTGATCCGCCAGTAGGATGCAGCTCAATGGTGCACAGATTTTGCAGCATTATGCATAGGGCCTATAGGAGACATGGCTCGCGAGCTAGCTCGGGTGAGCACAAGATTAGGGCAGTACAAGACCTTATACGAGTAGGTAGTGCCACCGGAGCTATGGGATCTTACTTTTTCTCAGTCACAGTCAAGGACAGGTAGTGGCCACAGATCAGGTAGTGCTAGTGGCAATAAGAGTCATACTAGTGTCAGAGGATCTACCTCGACAGGGCACACTTCAGGGCATAGGTCACATTATTCACTCAGGCACACCCCAAGTCACCATTCGGGTCACAGTCATGGGTCGATTGGTTTAGTGCAGAGGTCGGTACAGGTATAGCCACCAGTGGTTGATCCCTCTACTTCTTAGAGTCTAGTTGTGATGACATCACAGATGTTTGTTACCATGGAGATGACACCATCCTTCTCAGTTCCAGTGGTAGCACAGACAGAGGTCGCTACAGGTCCACCTATTATTTCAGCGCTAGTGACAGAGCTTCAGCCACCGCATTCTTCACCACGAGGGGATGATGAGAGTCAACCCTAGGGGAATTTTGTTATTATGACACACTATGTATATTATTGAGCCTGTGAGCTCCATTTTTGGGATATCCCATGACTATATCCTGTGACATTGTATATTTTTGAGATGATACTATATGATGATGTAGTTTTGATGCGGCCTACATGTGTTATGTGATGTTCTTTGCTTTAATGTATTATGATATGTATGATGTATGATGTTGATTTATGATGCCATTTATGTCCTATGATGCTTATTTGTGATGTTAATGCCATGATGATGCAATGCTTATTTATATGAGATGATAATGATAATGATGTGCATAATGCATTTTAGTAAAAGATGCAATGTTGATGATTATGTTAATGCAATGTTTGTGATTATGTATATGATTTGATGCTATGGATGTTGTATGTATGGACCTAATGCAATGTTTATATGATCATGTATGCACTTATGTTTTTGGATGTCATAGGATATCATCGTGAGGTGGACAAGAGAAGATGATGAGACTGATGAGAGAAGATGACTAGACGAATGAAAATGCATGTTAATTCCTAGACCAAATCCTTCAAAGCTTTACCATAGGACATTAGTAATTATTGTTCTTAATCATCATTGGGCAGACTATCGTAATGACCAAGAAACACCATGATATGACATAAATCAAGGTGTGCATGGTCGTACCATTACATAAGACAAGAAGTCAAAAATAAGGATGATCATGACTCATACTAAGAGTGTGATTGCCCCAGTCTTTTTGTCAAAATCAACCACATGCAGAAAAAGACCAGGACAAATCATGAAACGTCATTGCTTCTCTAAATCTTGTTTCTAGGACATCCTTGAGAAACTAGCGGCATGATTGTCAAAATACAAAAAGAGAGCCCTTACCATGATATGTCATTGTTTTCTAAATCCCAAAGTCAGGACCTCGCTGAGAAACTAGTAGTCATGCGTGTCAATCGTCATGATATGTTGCTGCTTCTCTAAATCCTGGTTAGTGGGATCTCGCTGAAAAACTAATATCATGCTAAAAACTAAGAGACAAATGTCAAGTGTTTTCCAAGTGCATCTGGATATCCATTGTTCTGATGTCAAGATGTCAGGTTGAATGATGATGAGATGCCCAAGTGCTAAAGCTTTGATGACGCTCAGACGATAAATGTCCAGATTTTCCAAATTCAGGAAGGACACATCCTGAATAAAATTAATGCCAAGAGAATTGATCTCCAAATGTCATATGATGGTGATGATGATGGTGCCTAGGAAGGACACATCCTAGAGCATAAATGACACAGTTTGTAATTTAGAAGGACACATCTAAAAAATATTGATGTCGAGATGAGTGATCCTTAGATGTCAAGAGGATCTCGCGAAATGTTGAATGACAGTGACGATGCCTAGGAAGGACACATCATAAGGCATGAATGATAGAGGTTATCTTTCAGAAGGACACATCTGAAGATTAACTGAGATTTGACAATTTGATAGGTTATGATGACTTGACCTGTTTTTGACCTAGTTTGACTATATGCCAGTTTTGTCATGATGATATGATTGACTTGTTGATGAGATTGTCATATTGAAATAACTGATTGTCATGATTTGTTCTTAGTAGTTTACCCATTTGGGAGTGATTCATTTTGTCTTGAAGATATTCTGATGTGTGTGTCAGTGTAGTGTCATGAACCCTAATGTACTGACCTAGTGTGGCGTCGGGGGCTCATCGACAGATGGCCTTACCTACGTCATACACTCAGAGACCTCGTAGTTTGATAGGACCAATGACTTTATCCAAAGGACAGAAGTTTGAATCATGATTTTATTCTGACAAACCTAAATGGACTAACCTAATGTCTCGGGGACTCAAATGTGAGTCTTGCCTATGTAGCAAATGTGCAGAGACAACGTAGTTCAAACAAATGACAAAGATTGATTGATATGACTGACTATGACAAGAGATGACTATGTGTTTGCGTTCTTCGAGCAGTCTGATGTTTTTTTTTGTAGTTTTCTTCAGGATGTTTTATGATATTTAGGTCTTTCTTCAGGACATTTTATGATGTTTTTTGGTCTTTTTTTAGGACTTTTTATGATGTTTATGATCTTTTTTTTTTTCAGGACTTTTTGCGATGTTTTTGGTCTTTTCTCAGGACATTTTGTGATGTTTTGGTCTTTTTTCAGAACATTTTACCAATTTCCAAGATCATGTGCGACATCCACTGCAGTTTCATGATAAAAATTTTGCGCCCAGTCAGGTCCAAGACTTAGCCATTTTTAAGGAACATGGATGAGATGTTGCTGGTTTACTAGATGGGTAGTCGTCAGGACTTGATATCAATCATTTATCCACTATGATAGATAGGGTAGAGTGTGGTGGCGATTTGCGTAATAATGGAAAAAATACCTTTCGTCCTAGGCCAAGGCAGACAAAGAGACAGTAGATGGCAGAGCAATGATTGACTACACATGGCGCCTGTTTTCCAGGTTTTCACCATGGTACTTGTCCAAAGCGCTTGTTTGCTAGGTTTTCACTATTGAACAAATCATTTTTCTCTTTACTATTTTCTGGACTTATTTATTTATTTATTTATTTTGGTGTCACCAAGATGCCTGTTTGCCAGGTTTTCATCAAGGCGACAATTTTTTATCATTTTTCAATTTTTTTTGTATTTTGTGGTTTTCAACTAAATTCTCTAATGCTATGCGTAGAACCTTCGAAGATGTAAACTATTGATGGGCTCTGTCAGTTGTTCTCCATCTGGTGTGGCCAACTAATAAGCTCTAGAACTGAAAGAAGATATGATAATGTAGGGACCCAACCAGTTTGGTTCAAACTTTCCTGGCTTTTCTCTGTCAGCTTGGTTCTTGGGGTTCTGCATGAGAACTAGGTCGCCAATGTTAAAATTTCTGACCATAACCTTTTTATTGTAGCTACAACAAAGATGGTTCTGATATGCTTGGAGATGGTTCAGTGAGTTTTGCCTTCTTTCTTCCAACATTTTTAGTTCGTGCAAGCGTGATTGTCGATACTCCTCTTCATTAGTTAGACCCTTCAGGGAGACTCGTAACGAAGGAATTTTGACCTTAATGGGTAAGATGGCCTCAGCGCCAAAGATTAGGGCAAATGGAGTGGCCCCTATAGGCGTACGAATGCTAGTTTGGTAAGCCCACAGAGCAGGGTTGAATTGTATGTGCCAGTCACGATCAGCGTCATTGACAGTCTTTTTGAGGATTTTGACAATGGTTTTATTGGACGCCTCAACTTGACCATTTCCTTGTGGGTAGTAGGGAGATGAAAAATGGTGTTGAATGTGAAATCGCTCACATAACTCCTGAACATCTTGGTTTTTAAACGAACGTCCGTTGTCAGTGATGATGGATTGTGGAAGGCCATACCGACAAATGATGTAGTTAAAGATGAACTTTGATATTTGTTTGCCGGTAATATATGTCAATGGGATGGCTTCAATCCACTTTGTAAAATACTCAGTGGTGGTGATAATGAATTTAAGGCCGTTGGAGGAGGTTGGATGAATTTTACCCATGAGGTCAAGTCCCCATTGAGTGAAGGGCCAAGGAGAAGTGATTGGCCGAAGTTCTTGTGCTGAAGCATGAATCAAATCGCTGTGAATCTGACATTTGCGACAATTCCTCACATATTCAATTGCATCCTTTTCAATTGTTTACCAATAATACCCAAGTCTCATTACTTTCTTAGCTAGAGTAGGACCACTCGAATGAGATCCGCATATACCGTCGTGCACTTTGCGTAAGGTCGTACGTGCTTCGTCGGTGTCAAGACATCTAAGGAGGGTGTCGTCAAAACTACAGCAGTACAGGGTGTCACTGACGATGGCATACTTGGTAGATTTTCGGATGAAGGAATTCCTTTGGTTATTGGACAGGTTCAGTGGAAGGGTTTGAGATTTTAAGTAGTCGTAAATATCCTGATACTAGGGAGAGTTGGGACCAATAAGTTCACAAACCATTTCTGATTCTGGGATATCATATGCCAGGATTAAAAGTTGTTCTACTAAGAACTCAAATTGTGACACATTTTGAAGGATGTCCAAGACAGAACCAATAGTAGCCATTGCGTCAGCTACTTTATTCTGTGTCCTGGGGATTTGTTCAAAAGAAATCAATTTGAAGTATGTCATGAAACTATCCACCATCCTCTTGTAGGGAAGCAATTTCTCATTCTTTGTTTCATAGTCATCATTCACTTGGTTGGTAATGAGCTGGGAATCCCTGAATACATGCAACTTTTGAATTTTCCATTTAATTGCCATTTTGAGACCTGTGACTAGTGCTTCATATTCGATAATGTTATTTGTAAAAGGGAAAGCGATCCGGAATGCCTTAGGAATTGAATCTCCCTATGGTGTGATAAACAAGATTCTAGCGCTTGAGCCATGACCAGTATGAGACCCATCAAAATATAGCTTCCATGGTACTGCCGGTTCCGCATGAAAAATGGACTCATTAGGAAAATCAGTTACTAGTGGATGAGTGACTTGAATCGGTGCATTTTCCAGTTGATCTACTATTACCTGTCTTTTTATTGCCTTACGATCAACATATTGTATGTCATACTCACTTAGTATCATAACCCATTTTGCCAACCGGCCTGTTAATGCCGCCCGACTTAAGAGGTATTTTAGTGGATCAATCTTGGCAACTAGCTGTGTCTGGTGACTAAGCATATAGTGTCTTAGTTTTTGGGATGCAAAGACAACAGCAAGGCATGCACATTCAATGTGTGTATAGTTCAACTCATACCCTATTAGTGTGTGGCTGATGTAATAGATGGCTCGTTCTTTCCCTTCATGATCATTTTGTGCCAATAATGCCCCCAGTGCTGAACTAGTAGTCGAGATGTATAGGATCAATGGCTTTCCATGAATTGGAGGCATGAGGACTGGTGTTGATAGTAGGTAATCTTTGATTTTCTAAAAGGCTTCTTAACATTTATCTATCCATACAAAGGGAATACCCTTGTGGAACAGATACTGGAATGGGTGACACTTATCAGCCAATTGGGCTATGAAACATCGAATAGATTGTAACTTGCCTTGTAGATTTCTTAGCTCACTGATTCCTTTGGATGGAGGCATGTCTATGATGGCTTTGACCTTTGCTAGATCAACCTCTATGCCTCTTCGGGAAACTATGTATCCCAAGAGCTTTCCTGATGTGACATTGAAAACACACTTCTTAGGAATTAGCCAGACTTTGTACTCTTCAAGTCTCTTGAAAATTGTGTCGAGTACCTTCAGATGATCTTTCCTGGTTTTTGATTTGGCCAATAAGTCATCTACATAATCTTTCATAATTTTGTGCATCATGTCATGGAAGATTGTGGTCATAGCCCTTTGGTATGTGGCACCTGCATTTTTGAGACCGAATGGCATAACATTCCAACAATATGTTTCCCATGGGCAAGTAAATGCCGTTTTGTGCTGGTCTTCAGGAGCAATGCAAATCTGATTATAGCTGGAGAAACCATCCATGAGGGGTAGCATCTCATATCCTACGGTAAGATCAACTATGATGTCAATGTTTGGCAAAGGAAAGTCATCCTTTGGGCATGCTTTATTTAGGTCTCGAAAGTCTGTACATACGCGGATCAGCCCATTTGGCTTTGTCACCGGCACCAGGTTGGAAATCCATTCAGCGTAATCTATAGACCGTATGAGTCTGACATCCAGTAATTTCTTTAACTCTGCCTTGACCAATAGAGCAACTTGAGGGTGCATTTTGCGCAACTTCTGCTTGACTAGTTTAACATTAGGTAATAGCGGAAGATGGTGCAGAACTAATTCTAGGTCCAATCCTGGCATGTCAGCATAGGACCATGCGAAGTTGATTTTTTGTTCTGCAAATAATTTATGAAATTTTGGTCTCTTGTCTTCAGTTAATGATGCAGCAAAGAGGACCATCTTGGGATCTTCTGTAGTTGATATGTTATCCTCTATTGTGTCTTCAATAAGCATAGCCAATTTCTCCTGTTGCATGGGGAGAAAGTCCAGTCCTCCATCTTTGGGCGCCTCAAAGAGGTTTTCACCCATAGATACATCCTTTATTTTTACTGTTTTATCATCAAGAGGTGCCTTTCGGTTTTCACCTAGAGACGTTTCACTTTTTGTTTTATTCTTATTTTTACTTTTGCGACTAGAGGACTGAACAGTCTCACCGAAGTATGCCATGCAGTCTAAATCAGTGGTGAATCCTGATTTGTGGTCCCCACTGGGTATGCCTTCTCGTAATCCCATAAATTTAGCAATTGCCTCATCATTCTGAAATGTGTCTAGTGCCGACGGTCCTTCTTGGTCCCAATCGACTAGTTCAGGGTAAACTAAGGTGATGTCATCGTTAATACTGGTGAATTGGGGTGAGGATGCAGACAACATGCAAACATATTCAGTGATGTTGTAGATGAGATTATCATCATCCAACTCAACATCGAACTCTATCCAATATTCTCCTTCACTAGTGTCATATTTGTTGTCAAAATAAGAGGTGAAGGTTTTAGAGCCCTGATTGTCAATGTCATCTGACACTTCAGATGGATTGGATGGAATGGGTTCAGATGATGGGTGTTGGATGTCATGGGAAGTGATAATGGGACATTGACTATTGGGTGCTTGTTCAATTTTGAATGTTTTCCAAAACTGTTGTTTAGAGGTCAGTTCCCCTGGTTCGACAAACAAATCATCAAGACAATAGTCACTTAGGGATCATTCTAAGCCAAATTCCCACTCTTGGGAGTCCGTTTCAGTGAGGGTTTCCCTAGTAGTCTCGACACTATCTGAAGCATGTACTTGCTCATTTGAAAGTCCAAAGGTATGTCGATCGTCATTGTCGGGTGATCTAAACCCTAATCCAAGATATTTCAAAATTTGAAAAGTTTTTATGGGTTCCCTTCGGCCAGTTTTATTTCTTCCTAGGCCACTAGTACCATCGTATCCTTTAGCCTGCATGATGTCATAACCTTTGCCATATTTTTGAACTGATAACGGGGGTAGTGTGACAGTATCCTTATAGATCCATCCTATAATGTTAGTAAGGTCTTCCTTACTCATGTCTCCCCACTTGATAAAAACTATTTTCGGTGGAACTTTGAAAGTTTCCTGAGGTTCCATTCTGAAACAAGGCCGACCATAGTTCTTTGGAGACCTAGGCATTGTTGTTATGCTGTATGTTGTGTGCAGTTTGAATTCTCCACAGCCAAGGTCCTGGATTTTGACAGTGGATTCAGTCTGAGTGTTAGTGGAAGGTGGTGGTATGGTGGAAGACGTGGATGGAGTAGATGTGGAAGATGACGTGAGTGTCGATGGGTCGATGTATTTGGATGATAGGGAGACAGTTGCTTCTCGGTTAATAGGAACTCGATTTTCAGAGATACCCCTTAAATTTGTACAATATTGGAAAGGGTCGGGGTCTCCATATATGGTTATTTCTGTGCCGTCAAATGGAAATTTCAGGCATTGGTGATATGTGGATAGAACAACTTTTAAGGCATGAATCCATGAATGGCCTAGTAAGATGTTATATGGTAGTTCCAAATCCAGGACCTGGCAGGTTGTGTCCACAATGACCGGTCCCACTTTGATTGGGAGAGAGATAATGCCCCATGAAGAGCATTCCTCATCATCGTATGCTTTGATCACTATACTCTTTATTGGGTCCACGCACACATCAGAGAACCCTAGAGTCTTAACCAGTTTGAGGGAGCATATGTTCAATCCTGCTCTACCATCTACTAAAACCCATCTAACCTTGTGCTTGTGGACAAAAGTTTCTATGTGCAATGCATCATTGTGGTTGGTTTTAGGTGATGAGTAATCTTACTCCGAGAAGGTGACGTGGTGAGGCGTAGTGAGATATCCCACCATGGTTTCAAATTGATTGACATCAATGTCCTTCGGGACCAACGACTCAAGTAAGGTTTTATCTAGGATATCCTTGTGTGCAGGAGATATACGAAGCAACTCGAGTATAGATATTTGTGTGGGAGTCTTTCCTAGCTGGTCGATGAGGTTGAATTGACTTTTGGGTTTCCATTGCTTTGTGGTCGGGACAAGTTCTGGCCATTTAGCAGATGGGCCAGGTATGGTTATTTTGGGTTGTGTAGCGGGAGGTGGACCAACTATGGTAACCTTGCCACTGTGAGTAGTAGCATTACATTGGGGTGCTCTCCTGACCGTAATGGTATTGATGTATTCATTATCAGTTTGGACATTATTTATAATAGGTCCACTAGAATAGTCGTACTTGACTCGGGTGAAGTTAGCTTGATTATTGTGCCTCTGTGGTCCTAACGTGGAAGCATTATGAGAACCATGGTCTTGTAGTGGATTCTTATGGATAGTATGATCTGAATTGGAGGAAAATTGAGATCCACCTACTTCAATGATGCGACTTTGATAAGATCTTGTATTAGGTTTTTCAATTGTCGACGGTTAGAGGTTGTATGCCCTTTTCCTCGATGGTATTCAAAAAATGCATTGTCATTCCACCATGCTGGTTTGAATTGTCCTGGGTCATATGGTTTTGGTTCTTGGAGTGTAATGACCCCATTATGGATACATTTCTTAAGGACTTCTTCAATGGGTTCACCCAAAGCAGTGTATGTGCGACCTTTAGGAAATTGTCTCGTCTGACGATATTATCCCTAGTTATTTTGACTATTTTGATTGTTGAAAGGGACATTAGGAGGGGGTGTCGATGTCATTGTTGGTTCGCTTTGTTGTTGAACCCCTTTTAGGGCCAGTACAGGACCCACAATGTTTGTAGTCTTAGCGTCAACAATGCCGTCATTTGTAATGTGTTTGTTTTTTACCTAGTATTTATTCTTTTCGGTGGTTGGGTTGACATTTGTGTTTTTAGAACCATATCGTAGTTCTCCCTTTGTGATAAGGGCTTTCTCAATCTAGACCCCTTTTTTGACTAAATATGTGAAGTTTGTGCAACAATATACTTGCAATGCATACTTAAGAGGCCCCAGAAGTGTTTGGACAAACATGTCAACTTTCTCCCTTTCGGGGATGTCGATGTGACATCGACTAGCAAGGCTTATCCATTTTTGAAAAAATGGGATAAATGTCTCTCCCGCATCCTCTTGCGTGAGATTGCACAAGCTAGTGATGGAGGTGTCCATGTCGATGTTGTATGCATAGTTTTTGATAAATTTTCATTTAAGCTCGTCCCATGTCTGGATATCCTTTTGTGTGGAAAACCATTCAAGGGCTTGACCCGCCAAACTTTTAGAAAAAAGTCTCATCAAGTATGTTTGTTCATAGGCAATGTCCATACAATTGGTTGCAAATTCGCGAACGTGTTCGATGGGGTTTGTCTTGCCTTTGTATTTTGTGAAGTTTGGTGACACATATCCCAGAGGAAATGGAGGCATGTATATGCTTATGTCGAATGGGTATATATTTAGGTCATATGATATTTTCTATTTCTGGCCTGAAATTTATATGTTTTGGATAGTTTTTTCTAAACCCATCAGTCTTGTTTGGAGGGCGTCCATAATAGGGTCATTTATGTTTTCGTACGTTGGATTGTCTAGTACACCATAGGTCCCTATTTGTTGTGCATGAATATTGGTGTATTGTGGCGGTATGGATTGTTGTGATATGTATGACATGTGCAGATTGACATGTTGATATTGAAAGTTATGATTGGGTGCATGTTGGTGAGTATGAACGTTAGATGAGTAGGTTGGGATGTGTCCCCTAGCCATGTGTGTCGTTATTTGGGGAATGTGATGACCATGAATGTTATGATGTGTTAATGGTGCCATGGGTTTTTCTATTTGGCCACCTTGTGTAAATTGTTGATTTTTCCTAAGAGGAATGTTTGTGTTTGTACTTTGGGAGGCAATGACATGTGACTGTGTTGTCATGTTAACATTTGGTTGTTGTCATTGGATAAAAATGCGTCCCTTGGCCCCTCCCATGGGATTTTGTGAAATACCACTGAGTGGATATGTCGAGGGTGTACTCATGGTAGTAGATGTAGCTATCAATGGGGGATTGTTATGAATTGATGATGCCACCATGGCATTTATTGTTGTGGTATTTATGGTGTTGGAGGTGTTTGGGATGTTAGAGGTAGCATGCACTGTCATTGTGGTGTCAACGGGAGTATTGCTTGTAGTGTTTGAAGGTTGACCACTGTGTAACATGTTATGTGTGTTGGTGTTATTAGGATTAGGAAGTGTCTGATTTATCATGTTAATGTCAAACCCTTGAGGTAATTTGGCTCCTTCACTCAAGAGTATAGCCAAGTATCTGTCTCTATCATGACGAACCATTGTTTCAATGAATTGAGAGGCCTCCGGGTCTTGTGCTGTTGCCTCTAAGTTTTCCTCAAGTATTTGACCATATTCATCTTTTTGCAAGAAAAGTTCAAATGCACCGTTTGATGAGGATTGCGTTGTCATTGGAGGTGGATTGTTTGAATTGGAAAATGGATCGTAAAAGGTCAAGTTTGGGTCATTTGTAGGATTATCGATAGTAGACCTGGGGTATTGCCGAAAGTTTGCCATTTGTCATTGTTGTTTTTGAAGTCTAGTTTCCACCATAAATGAGATTGCTCAAATGGGAATGACAACTAACAATGATGATAATATGCAAGAACTAAGTTCAAAATGATGACTAGGATGACTAATGTTTTTTGATTTTTTGTGAATAGGATATGCAATGTGAAGTCTTAAGATGCAATTTAAGATAAGGGTACCTAAGCACTTCTAAGCACAACCTTTGTTTTCGACTTTGGTTACTAAAGGACTTTGTTGAAAATGACAAGGTGACA
The DNA here is from genome assembly GCA_007258455.2 of Sequoia sempervirens. Taxonomy (NCBI): domain Eukaryota; kingdom Viridiplantae; phylum Streptophyta; class Pinopsida; order Cupressales; family Cupressaceae; genus Sequoia; species Sequoia sempervirens. Next base: position 1,487,998 of record VDFB02000363.1, read on the forward strand.
AGGTCTAAATGACTAGTGAGTTTTCTTAACTAGACTTTTGAGTTGGAAAAAATCTCACAAAAGAGGACAATGACTAAAAAAAAGTTTGATAACTTAGTCCAAAAGAGCCTAATTTCAAAAACAATGATGTTGCAAATTGTGCTAGGATTTACCTAATCCTAAAGATGCAAAAAATAAAAAATAAAAAAAAATTTGAACCTAGGGACAACCTAATGTCGAATGTATGCAACTAAAATAATGAAGGATGCAACCTATGGTGATGAATGCAACTAATGGTCAAGACTTTGAGCAATTTCAAGTTTGGTTTCTGACAAAATCTTCTTGGAAACAGTGTTTCAAAAACGACTGAGAAGATTAAGACTTCAGATTTGACTTTGCATGAAGTTTAAAATAGTGACAGGCAAATGCATCGTTTGAAGTGTCAGTTGCATCGGGGTTTTGCGAATGCGGCTCAAGTTCAGCAAATGCGACTCAGAAACAAACAAATGCGACTCAGTTTATCAGATGTGACTCAATGACAGTCAGTTGCGTCTCAGTTTTGCATATGCGGCTCTGCAGTGTTCAGATGCGTTGTGACACATATAGATGTGGCGTTTTAAATGTCAACTGTGGTTTAACAGAGCAATTGCGGTTCAACAGATGCGACACAATTTTTTTTCAAATTGATTTTCTTGTCGTTTTGATTACAAGTTTGATATGTTTGGTGTTGAATGTTTTGTTTAAAGCTATAAATGTAATAATTCCAGAAAGCACTTGACAAGCATAGTGTTTGAAAAGTAACCAAACACACATCAGATAAGCACAATCCTAGGTTAGGCCATGATAGTATTTGCTAGATTCCACGTGGGTTTCCCCAACTGCATATCTGTAGCGTGTGAATTCAGAAGCTTGGCTACAGGGGCTCCCCCCTTACAGTGCACTCTCTTCTTAGGCCAACCAAGATTCCAACCCCCATGAAACTCCCATGGTGAGCTGATCACATCTACTACAAACTGCGAAAGTGTGGATGCCTTCACACTGACCGGTGCTGCGCTAGCAAATAGAAGGATTTTGGCTTACTATACAAAATTTTTTACTTAGGGACCCCCGTTCGAGTGGCCATACATGGGGCAAGAGATTAATCACTATTAAGGTGGCACTCTAGCCTAAAGAGGTTAAGCTCAACAGGGTTTAAGGGAGTACAACTCCGTCCATATGACACATCCACAGAATCAACCTTAGGTTTTCCCTTAAGGTTTACATTTATATACCAGTCGGGGTAGCTTGGCTTTAGCTCCGTTGCTGGTTTGAGTCGCGTTGGGGTGATGAAATCCCCAGGTAGGCCCAATTTCTAGAGTTGGTAACCGTTTCTCTTACACTCAAGATCGCCTGAAACTGTGAGGGGAGAGGATACTCTGATATACCAAGTAAGGGTAATAACAGATAAGAATGGGTCTGGTTTTCTGATCATGAGGTTTTCACCAAGTGAGAGCATAGTCACCTACCATTTTGCAAACACAATCAAACAAAAACAAAAACACATCCATTTTAAAAGCACCAAAAATGAAGTGTTTTCTACACTAGAAATCGCAAACATGTTGTTTGAAAAATGAATCTTTGACAAGCGTAGCTGCAAAACCACAAGTTAGCAATTTTATCCACCAGTCTTGGACCCACGAAATGTAACTGCCACACGCTGTGGAACACGATTAGTAACACTACAGCCCCTACTGGGCAGAATGCAGAAAATAAACTAGAATGCTAAAAGAAAACAGAAAGAATAGAAAAACCTTAAAAATCCAAATGCAAATGAGAAGAAAACTTTACCAGGCGAATGCATCACGACAGAGCAAATGCGTCGCTTGGTTCATCAAATGCGGTTCTGTATTTCAACTGTGGCTTTCTGGACTACGATTGCGGCTTGACAGAGCGATTGCGGCTTTCTTGTTTGTGAATGCGTCGCGAAGCATCAAATGCGTCATGATTTTTTTAAAAAAATGGTTGCGTCGATCCGTACCTGTACCTTCAAAACAATAAAAAACACAAAAACCGTACGGAAATAACAAGAAAAAAATGGAGTCGGGTTCACCAATGTATTCAATGGAAATTTAGATGGTGTTAGCTTATTAGATAATAAACATTAAAAATCCAAAGAGGCTATCAAGAACAATGGAAAATTACAACAAAGAACGATTATACCTTCCTTTCCTTCCATGCTTCACCTTCATAGCACCTTCTAGTTTGTAGCAAGTCAATGAGGCCCTCAGATTTCAAATTGAGCAACCTATAGTAATGCTAAAGCCGTATGCAAATGTTGAAGGATTTGATAAAATTATGCCTATGTCTATGACAATATGCTAAATGAAAATAATGACTATCAATACTAAAATGACTATAATGCCTATATTCAAAAATGATCGGTCCCGAAATTATGAGCAAAATTGTCTTTTATAGAAAACACAATTTTGAGCGGATGGATGAGATTAAATTCTAAGAAAGACCTAGAATGAGAGGTCCAGATTAAACCTGAGAATCCCTAATTAGGGTTAGGGAAAATTCATTAATCGAATGGTCAAGATAAAACCTCAAATAAATGGATCGACGGTGGAGAATAAATGAGACAAATTAATTAGAAAATAAAGATTTTCAAAAATCAAGAAGATAAAGATTGTCTGATTTGTGAGATTCAAAAAATGAAGAAGATAAGAGTTGGATTGAAGATCAGATTTGGAAAATCAAGAATCTACCCGATTACTTGATTTTTGGAAGATTAATTACTATTTTGAATTAAATTAATTCAAAATAATGATTTTGTGAGATAATAAATAATCTTTTTCAGGTTATTTACCAAAATGGACTTATAGTTAAGATTGTGATGACATTTTAAATAATTAATTTATTTAAAATGAGAGGAATATTAAATTGGCAATTAAATAATTAAATTTAATTATTTAATTTAGAAGATAAGATTAATTAATTAAATAAATTAATCAATCTATTTAATTAAGACAATTAGTGACATATTAAATAAATAAATAAAACTTATTTATTTAATAATCAGGAAGAAATATATGACAAAGGGGAATTAAATAAATTAAGAAATTTATTTAATTAAGGGAAGACTTAGACAATTAATGACGTATTTAATAAATAAATAAAATTTATTTATTTAATAATCTTGAAGAATACAAAGACATGAACTAATTAAATAATTATGAATTATTTAATCAATAGTCGAATGTGGACCAAGGACATAATTAAATGTCATAATTATGCTAGGACGAAAGTGGTAAAAATGAAGCTTGTAGGCCTAGGTCATTTTTAGGTGTCTACAATACATATATATATATATATAATAAATTTTAATAATTTTAAAGTTCTAAAAAAGAAATTTTAATTAAAACGAATCTAATATAAATATATAACATTAGTTTTATTTATTTATTTTTAAAATAAAACAAAGTATAACCCCTCCCACTTGGAGGTTGTGTACCTCCCCATAGGGCAGGACGCAACCCCCAAGGGCTGCGTACAACAATCCTTGGACTGCTGCGCAGCAGTCCACAGACTGTTGTGCGCAACTCTATGGGCCGCGGAGGGGGTACGACTGTGGCCGTCCCCCTTCCTTTCATTTATTTATTTTTCTGTTTTATAAACAGAAACAACACTATATATATAATTTCTGACAAATTCCAAGGTACGGAATTTCGTTAGTCTTATATATAGATATATTGTTATTTCTTTATTTATTTATTTTAAAGATTTAGCTCATTAATTCCATACGGATGGAATACAATTCAATTCTATAGGTATGAAGATAATCACAAAAATATAGTTTAAGATAAAAATATAAATATATATTCCTGTATATATATATAAATTTTAAATTTCACAGCAAGAGGAACAACAATTCTACCAAAAAATTCAACTAGAAATTTAATTTTACTTTCAGAGAGATGGGAAAAAGAGGAAAAGAAACACCATATCTATCCACAGGCAATAAGAAATTTGCACAGTAGTTCTAATTTTCTTGTGTTGTTCCCAATTTTCCTTGCACAAAGATTTTCTAAATTCCTCTGTTTAAAACAAAGGAGTTTTTATTTAAAAATTCACTCAAAGGTTTTCTTTTTTTTCCTACTATTTCCTCAGAGCTTCTAATTCAAGAATTTCATTTAACTAGATTCTCTAATTTGTTGTGGAATTTTTCTACAGAGGCAACACAATTTTAATGGTAGCAGCTGGGAACAATATTCTCCACAAAAAAGAAAACTTCTAAATTTTGCAAAGGTACAGACAAGCCTTTTTACAAACAAACAATCTTTCTAAAGTAGGAAAGAATTCAAAACTAAATAAAAAAAAAGGGAACCTATTTCCTGTAGGCTGTAGAGGCAAATGTTGGGCCAAGCCTGGCCACGAGAGCCTCCAGTTATTACCCTCTTCCCAAAGCTTCTCCTCCAGCCAAAATACAACTCCAGAAGCTCTCCTGCAGCCTTTTCCCAAATTCTCACACAAGTATTCAACAGAAAACCCAAAATTCATTCACATAGAGCTTCCCCACTGTTCTCAGCCAAAATTTTCCTGTGAAGAACTTTTGTTACCCATGCCTCTTTTTCTTTTGAGAATAATTTCCTTAACAAAAATTCATTATCCCCCACTACTTCCCGTACCATTCCAATAAATAAAATTTAATCAATTTAAAAAATCAATTTTAACTAATTTATTTATATTCCATATTATTTAATTTTCTAATAATAATAATATAGCTTTATAAGCTATTTAATTAGCTCCAAAATTAAGTGGAAAATTTAACATTCTACAAATCAACAAAACACTTATATTTTATTTAAACTATTCCTTTAATAGAGAATATAACTCAATTAGCTTAACAACAATTAACTTAATAACTCCATCAATTAAATATATTAATTGATCACACATACCCAAAATCAATTAAATCACACTTAATTAAAAATTAATTAAATCCCAAACTAAAATATTAATCAACACGAACACATTTACAAACAAGGACAAATAGAAACAAAGACAACAATGGACTCACAAAAGATGAACTTGGGACGGAAACACTTTCCTAACCACTCCTTTCAACATCAATCCCATTGAGTTTATTTTAATGTTCACCCTGTCCTACCGAAGCAGGTGAAATCGAGACTCTATACCTGCAATCCCTGCATACAAACAAGGTCGTGTACATGTCCATATATATATATATAATTAAAGCATTACATTGTGAGAAGGAATTGTATCATAGTAGTGCACTCATAAATGAGTGGTGCTACACTATCCTCTCACCAAAACTATACTAACAATTATAATATCAATGATGAAATAACATTTCTAACTAATTGATCACATCATTAAATAAATTATGAAATCATTGCATCAAAATATATTACTGAATCAAATTAAACATCACACCCAATGTAATCTTAATGTCATAAATTGAAGTAACACAATCCTCAATCAATCTAACTATGCATCCACACACCAAGATGGTGAACTAATCACCTTCACAAACCAATATCACGCTAACACATAAGAGTAACAAGTAGTAGCAAGAGTATCAACAACATGGGGGGTATTACATCCTCCCCCCTAGAACATGGCTTACTCCAGGAAGCTAATAAACAAAAGAAAACACGCCACAAATAACAATATGGTTTCCTAGTCCACTAGGTTGGAAGCCTTAATGACCTCCCTACTGGAAGGCATCCATTCCTTCCTTTCATGATGAAATCTCCTTAGAGCTTCCACCAAAGTCTCAAAATTCGAAAGCACAGAGCATTTGGAATAATCATACCTAAGTCTGATTTTCCATAACTGTTTGACAATTGGGTCTCGAACCTTATTCTGAGGTGTTTTCCTTATCTTCATCCTGGAAAACACCATGGAATAGGTTTTAGTTTATAAACCAACACACATGAAACACCATAACAACATAAAATTCACAAAATCACCATATATATATATATCATTGAAGAACACCACAAAATAGCCATATAACATAATCACTGTGTAATGTATCATCCAACAACATATCAAATATCTAGTGCAACAAATCAACCAAACAATAAATCCACCATCAGTCTACAGTCAGCGATCAAATACATGAAAACAAGGTATCGGGGTCTATCAAAGTGAAACATACTATCAGAAAACATAAGCAAAATGGAGGGGTACAACATCCTTCCCCCCCAGGATCAGGCTTACTCTAGGAAGCCTGCAAACAGAAAATAAATAACACACACATCTATAATGTGTCCTCCAAAGAAATAGAAGGCTCACCACAAGGGTCCTACTGGATCAGTACCCGATTGATATCTCGACCTTTGAGGGTCAACTCCTGACATAGAAGGACGTGCATGGTTTCCAAAGAACGGTGTTAGTCCTCCACTAGAAACCTCTTCAACTGCACCCTGGTGCTATACCTGATGGTTATCCACTGTGGTAAACACCCTATGTAACTTGCCTACATCTCCTACTGTTGATTCTGAAGCCGTTGGTCTCATACTAAACCCTGAAGTGCCCTTTTGAGGACACTGACGAGTAATGTGACCCTGTTGACCACAAGAAAAACATTCTATACTCCTTTTGAATCCTCTATCACCTAGAGGTACACTAGAACGTAGAAAACTAACTCCACTAATTATAGACTGAGACTTCTAAGCAGGCTGATCAACACGATCACGTTGAGACCGAAAACTATTACCCTGCTGAAGCTGAGTATTCTTATTCCTCTGAGGATTACGCTGTTGTTGCTGCTGTGGACCACCCTTAGAGGGTGTCCGAAAGCTCCTAGAAGTCCCTACAACCTGAGGCTATCCACCTCAAGAACCAAAACCTGAAACTAGAGCACTGCCAATCTGTACTCCTGTGTGTCCTAATGACATAGCCAGATTCTCTTCCACAAGGTGAGCTTTCTGAATCGCCACCTCCATCGTCTTCAGCTCGAAGACTCTAACACCACCACTGATATGGTCATTTAAACCCCTGACAAAATGTTGCACTAGCATGGCCTCATCATTTCCAATTCCCGCATACTGCTTGAGCTCGTAAAAATGATGCTCATATTGTTCCACGGTCATAGTCATTTATCTTAATTCATGGAACTCGTCTGCTCTATGCTGCGTCCAGTGATTGAAAAGAAACTGGGCCCTAAACCTCTCCATAAATAACGCCCAAGTAACCATAATGATGTCAATGTGCAATTTTTTCTCCTCTAGCCTCCACCAAGTGGAAGCAAAACCTCTGAGGTGCATCATAGCACACCTAGCCCTAGTGTTACTGCCATAGGGATGCATCACAAAGCATCTATCCAAATTGATCAACCAAGTCTCTGCCTCTAGATCTCCACTAGTTCCATCAAATGTAGGAGGTTGAGCTCTCAATAGGTCTCTCATATGACCTTCCACTACTGTCTCCTGCTCAGCTATGTTTTCCCCACGTTTAGGGGATCTCTCCCTTTCTCTATCCAATCTCTATTCCCCTTCCTACCTAGGGCCTAGATGACCCAATATCTCCTCTAATAGATGCTGCAACTGACCACCTAGATCAGGCTATTATAGGTTCTGACCACCACCCCCTATCGGAACACTTTGGGAACTTTGCAGTTCCTCACGCTCTGACCCATGTGAGCTTGGAAGTGATGGAATTTTGCAGTTGGCCCTACGGCCAACACCTCGGCCTCTTCTTCGGCCATGACCTCTACCCCTAGGCATGACCCTGCACAACGAATGGAGTCATGTGAGATCAAGAGTTATGCAAGGTTTCCTAATGGACTCACTACCCAAAGGACAACTAAGTACGCAACAATTTTTTTTTAAAAAAACATAAAATAAAAGTACTATGTTAACTATTGCAACTAACATCATAAACAATTACAAACTAAACACCTAAGTCCCTTGGGGTACACGAAGAGACATTACATAATCTACCCACTATTGAATTTGATTAATCCAACATTCATTTCTACTAATATAAGTTCACATATAAACATTGATATAACGATAAGCGTTTACACAAGAATGAACCATAAGGATGCTATACAAGATTTCCTAAGCTATTCATCTTGGAAATAAATAGAACTCATAAGCTCAAATATAATACAACACCAAGTATAATTACATCCATGAATAAAGTTTGAATTACAAGTGTGATAATACAATACATCATTCAACAAATTAAATCTCAATAAACAATTATCCAAATTACAAGATACATTATCCCAACACATGGGAGAGTTACAATATAATTTACAAGATATGAATAAAGTACAAATGTATACATCTGAAGGAACATAAATCTGGAACAAACTGTCACCACAATCTCTGCACTAAAGGAACAACTGCCAAATGGGAAACACAACGGGGTGTGAAGCACGTTCCACCCGACCACCCTCGTGGTAGGAGTAGTTAAGAAAGGATTCCCGACCAAGACGTCAAAAGTAACACATAAGACTCAACTCCAAACAAGGAAAGAGAAATCACACACATAGAAAACATAACAACAAAATTCTACTAACACAATATGACAACAAATGACTCCAAGTCAAAATAATAAACCAGTTCCAAAACATAACAACAAATCACCAAACTCATCGATAGACCACTTCTAGAGGATTCTAGTTAAAACAACTAAGGAGATTGCTAGAGGAGAGTGTCATCGCATGGCCTTCATGGATTATCCTGACATCCTATCATAAGGTGCCGCCTCCATCTATGGTTATCCTGACTGCCTATCTCAAGGCGCTGCCCCATAGGGTGACTCATGTAGAATCATGCATTACTCGTGGAAATGAGATCACGATTATGCCAACCACGGCCTTCTTGGCCACCTTTAGTCTTTGGAAGCCCTAACAGGTGAACAAGAAATCTATATTTATCTTTTATTATTTAACTACCCATCCCCTAATTTATTATTTAGGTTTTCACTTTTTACACTAACTCTAATGTGGGTTATCTTGACAGCCCCTTTGTGTGCCAGTGCCCACATAGAGCCACTCTCTCTAGAACCCCTAACATGCAACAAGATCAAATAATTGTACTCTCAAGTTCTCTAAACATAGAATAAACAATCACAAGGCAACCCATCTCGCATAATCATATGACTCAATAACTTACACAAAATAATGCAACTCCAGGTTACAATCATAAAGAAAATGGAATCAAGATTCAGACATAGAAGCTCTAATACTTTAAACACCCAATTCAAAAACCTCTGGAAGTTTTACAATAAGCCAACCCCTATAGAAAGAAATCTAATCTCAAGAACCTACACATGAGTATAATCTCATCACAAGAAAACTCTAGAAATAACTTATCATTCAACATCAGGGTTCATTTACCACTACAATTATCTTTCATAAATTCTCTAGTTTAAACAAATATTTATGTATATATACATATATTAAATATATATATATATATTTTGAAACAGCTTTTAAATCATATATATATATATAAAATAAATTTTAATAATTTTAAAGTTCTAAAAAAGAAATTTTAATTAAAATGAATCTAATACAAATATATAACATTAGTTATATTTTTTAAAAGAAAAAATAAAACAAAGTATAACCCCCCCCACTTGGAGGCTACGTACCTCCCCATAGGGGAGGACACAGCCCCCAAGGGCTATGTACAACAGTCCACTGATTGTTGTGCGCAGCTCTATGGGCCATCCAGGGGGTACGGCTGTGGCCATCCCCCCTTCCTTTCATTTAATTTTTTTTTTTTTTTGTTTTATAAACACAAACAACACTATATATATATATATATATAATTTCTGACGAATTCCGAGGTACAAAATTTCGTCAGTCATATATATATATATTTATTTCTTTATTTATTTATTTTAAAGATTTAGCTCATTAATTCCGTACAGACGGAATACAATTCAATTCTACAGGTATGAAGATAATCACAAAATACAGTTTAAGATCAAAATATATATATATATATACCTGTATATATATATTAATTTTAAATTTCACAGCTAGAGGAACAACAATTCTACCAAAAATTTCAACTAGAAATTTAATTTTACTTTCAGAGAGATGGGAAAAAGAGGAAAAGAAACACCATATCTATCCACAGGCAATAAGAAATTTGCACAGTAGTTCTAATTTTCCTATGTTGTTCCCAATTTTCCTTGCACAAAGATTTTCTAAATTCTTTTGTTTAAAACAAAGGAGTTTTTATTTAAAAATTCACTCAGAGGTTTTTTTTTTTTTCAGAGCTTCTAATTCAAGAATTTCATTTAACTAGATTCTCTAATTTGTTGTGGAATTTTTCTATAGAGGCAACACAATTTTAACGACAACAGCCGGGAACAATATTCTCCACAGAAAAGAAAACTTCTAAATTCTACATAGGTACAAACAAGCCTTTTTACAAACAAACAATCTTTCTAAAGTAGGAAAGAATTCAAAACCAAATAAAAACAAAGGGAAGCTATTTCCTGTAGGCTGTAGAAGCAAATTTTGTGCCAAGCCTAGCCATGAGAGCCTCTAGTTATTACCCTCTTCCCAAAGCTTCTCCTCTAGCCAAAATGCAACTCCAGAAGCTCTCCTGTAGCCTTTTCCCAAATTCTCACACAAGTATTCAACAGAAAACCCAAAATTCATTCACACAGAGCTTCCCCACTGTTCTCAGCCAAAATTTTCCCGTGAAGAACTTCTTTTACCCATGCCTCTTTTTCTTCTGGGAATAATTTCCTTAAAAAAAATTCCTTATTCCCCACTACTTCCCATACCATTCCAATAAATAAAATTTAATCAATTTAAAAAATCAATTTTAACTAATTTATTTATATTCCATATTATTTAATTTTCTAATAATAATAATATAGCTTTATAAGCTATTTAATTAACTCCAAAATTAAATGGCAAATTTAACATTCTACAAATCAACAAAACACTTATATTTTATTTAAACTATTCCTTTAATAAAGAATATAACTCAATTAGCTTAACAACAATTAACTTAATAACTCCATCAATTAAATATATTAATTGATCACACATACCCAAAATCAATTAAATCACACTTAATTAAAAGCTAATTAAATCCCAAACTAAAATGTTAATCAACACGAACACATTTACAAACAAGGACAAATAGAAACAAAGACAACAATGGACTCACAAAAGATGAACTTGGGACAGAAACACTTTCCTAACCACTCCTTTCAACATTAATCCCATTGAGTTTATTTTAATGCTCGCCCTATCCTGTCAAAGCAGGTGGAATCAAGATTCTGTACCTGCAATCCCTGCATACAAACAAGGTCGTGTACATGTCCATATATATATATAATTAAAGCATTACATTGTGAGAAGGAATTGCAACGTAGTAGTGCACTCGTAAACGAGTGGTGCTACATTGTCCTCTCACCAAAACTATACTAACAATTATAATATCAATGATGAAATAACATTTCTAACTAATTGATCACATTGTTAAATAAATTACGAAATCATTGCATCAAACTATATTACTGAATCAAATTAAACATCATACCCAATATAATATTAATGTCATAAATTGAAGTAACACAATCCTCAATCAATCTAACTATGCATCCACACACCAAGACGGTGAACTAATCACCTTCACAAACTAGTATCACCCTAACACATAAGAGTAACAAGTAGTAGAAAAAGTATCAACAACATGGGGGGTATTACAGCATACAAACTACTTTGAAGTCTAAGCATATATAGGTGAACAAGAGGAGTAGATATGATCAGTTTAAATTTCACTCATATTTGCAAATTAAAGGTGGGTTCAATCTTAAAGGACAATAACACAATTATTTATATATTATACATTGCTACTTATCAATCATATATTGTCAACATAATTTTTTATATCATTTATACTAAATGGGTAATAGATAACAATGAGGTTTCTTAGACAACTCTTCAAAGGCCCAAAATATTTCTTCAATAAGCTCTCTTCTAATCATACATTAGAGTTAAGGGTGTGAGGTTTAATAGGGTAAGGTCTGGTATTGTATATGTTAGAACCTTGGGTATTGTTTTGTGCTTGAGAGTTTAATTTTAATTGTGTTTGATCTTGTTTTACAACTTTGTTATAATTATATTGTTTGTCTCTATCGATAGAGGATACTAGTATGGGCCGATTACGCTTGATTCATGAAGAATCAAAGCATAACGTAGCCACTAATACTCAATCTTAAACAAAATCATTTAAATGAAAGTTAAGCTAAAAAATTATTGAAACAAAACATTATGAATTGTGAAAGCATTTAAATGTATACTCCAACCCATTTAAAACTTATCCTTTTTTGGAATTGGTGTCGTGTTGATGTGGAACAATGACCCTTTCCCAATCCCATGATTAGTGATCCTATTCCAATCGATTCTATTAAAGAGAATTGATGAAAATGTTGTGATATGCAGATGAAAATATGATTTATGCTAAATTGAACATGATGCAAGCTAAATTAACATGATTTTATTCTAAAAATGATCTAAATATGTAAAAGCTAAGCTAATCTAAGTGGATTCCAAGCTAAAAGATTCAAACCCTAATCTATAAACAAGCTAAATTGATGCATGGAAGCCATTAATGGAAGCATAAATCTATGTAGCTAAAAATGAACTAAAATATGCTAAATGTGAAAAAAGATGAGTGCGAGTGTGAGTGACTCCAACATCATAAGTTTTCAAATTGAAAGATGGATCCATTTGTCTCTAAATAGTGTTCTATTTATAGGAAAGCAAATGAGATGGAGGGTTGATATTGAAAAAGCTAATCAACGGTCAAGGATAGAGGAAATGGAAGGATGGAGGAAATGGGAGGCATGGATCACAAATTCTGATCAATAGGTGAGAATGTAAGATGAGATTTAATCAAGGGTTCTCGTTCCTTCCAAACAAACACACTTTTGACCTGTTTAAGAGGTCAAAAGTTAACTTGCTCAAGAGGTTTCAATTTTAGCTTTCTCAAGAAGCCAAGTGAGAATATTCCCTTTTTCAAATGATTGGATGATATAGAATATTCTTTGGAATATTCTAATGGGTGAGGAAAAAGGTTATTTAGTTCATTAAAACTAAATTAAATTATGCAAAGGAGGAATATTCTTTTGGAATATTCCTTTAAAAGTGGGAGGAATTGGGTTAATTAGATAATTGCTAATTAAATAAGGTTTAATCATACAATTAGGGGAATTAGAAGAATTAAAAGTGATATTCATTAAATTAAATGATTTAATGAATGGGGAATGGTGAAATGAAATTTAATTAAATAACTTGGGGTTATTTAATTAAATAAGAAGATTTAGGGAATTAAATTAAATAGTTTGATTTATTTAATTTAATGAGATGAAATGTTAGCATGAAAGGGGGTGAATTAACTTGATTTGATGAATCAGGTTAATAGATGCAAATGTTGCAATTAATTAAATAGCTAGGCTAATTTAATTAATTAAGTAAAAAGAGGATGGGTTTGAGAAGAAATGATGTTAGTATATCTGATTCAAGTGCATGATATCATTCAGGGCATTTCTTCAATGTCTACAGTCTCATCTAAAATCTGTTGTATAGGTTTTGAATTGGTCTATCTGATATACACTTTATAATCTCTTGAAAATCAACTTATCTTAATCAAAACAAAACATGTAAATTAAATAATTTAAAGATAACTTTATTAAAAGTAGATCAAATTAGATGGCTCAAATGTGGGAGATGTAGTATCAAAACCAAAATAATCCATGGCTTAAAGTTGCTACCACTACTACAGCTTCTGCAATCCAGACCATTGTCATTTTTCTACAAAAGAACACTATTATATCGTCAGCTATATCTATCTGAGATCAGTTTCAGTTGCTTCAATCCTTGTTGGCTTCTTAGATCAACAAATCCAAAACTAGTTAGAGGCATTCCCAATTGCTCCAATGAGCTCACCCCCTCGCTAGACACTACCAAAACATGTTTTCTATAAAATGGCTCCATTTTTTGAAACAACCCTATGCTCATGAGGTTGTTGTAGTATATCATAGAAAAATTCATGCAAATAGATTGTTGGTAAACTAAATCAAATGAAAATGTGGAAACATAGACAAGGAAAGCGGGTTGTTTCAAAAAATGCCTCAAAGAAATGTGATATCACCTCCACCATAACCCCGCATGGTTTATTGTTGGGACTTGTGATTATGCGGTGGATTCATCGCATCACTACAAGGCCCAACAAAAAATAGTGTGGGGTTGCAGTGGAGGTGATATCACATTTCTTTGAGGCATTTTTTGAAGCAATTCACTTGCCTTGTTTATGCTTCCACATTTTGCTTCATTCAAAAGAGGATTTGTGCATAAATTATTTATTATTGAATTATGTGCAGAAGTTTTTGTGAAGGCTTTGGTGATCCAAAATTATTTAAAAATAGATGGTTTCTTCTATTCAAGCATATCCATAAAAGGGTCGAGCTCTTGCAATCAAGTAACTTACATAGATATCTTTTCTCATTTTCTTAGGAAGACACTTCCCTTTAATGCCTATTGTTAGACTGATGTAATTTTATGTTACATGGAGTAATAGAAGTTGTATTTCTCCAAAATAGAAGTCTCTAATAAATGCATTTAAGAAAGGAACTTCCCTAGACTAAATATTTTCCTACTTAAATATTTGCACATAAACAACAAACATCAATCCTTAATCCACATATGGACTCTATAGGCTCTTTCATTGCCATCATACTTTGTATATTTGAAAACATGTTTTTAAAAGGAAAACAAAGTATATGTGAATATCAATCAATATTATAAAACATTACCATAATTTACTATAGCATTCCTACACAAAAGTTAGAAGCATGCAACAACCATTCCTTTTGTGGTTCTTCACAACTTGAAGGGTGAGTAAAGGGAATATGACTTTTTGCATAAATGGTCCTTTCCAGCTCCAAGGATGAGTGGATGTAATATATTCATAGAAAGAAACTAGAAGGATAGCTATCTACTAACCAAACAACCAAAATATCTGAGGCATTTTGATTATAATCAACACTCCACAAGTGAGTGGCTCACTTTATGCCTCTAGAAACTGTCTATTAATGCATGGGCAACCACCTGAAGGGCTATAGAGTATTATGGCTCACTTTATTCCTCCAATTTGAATTAGTAGAAATGTATGCTGAAGAAAGTTCATTGGTAAAATTTTCACTTATAGTATTGTGATTTGATTTAACACAAACGTAGTATTCTAGTTAATAGATTGTGAATTCTTAACAAGAGAGATGTACTATGTCAATCAATGCTTAGATAGAAATGAAGCAATAGTATATAGTATAAGAAACAAAAGAGGTCATAAGGGATATTAAAAAAGAATTGCATGCTCATGAGAGTAACTTGAGTCCATGATTTTTGAGAGAAGGCCATGGGGACTATAGGAACAAATTTTGTATGAAATAGGAAATCCTTTAAAAATGGAAAAATTTATGAAACAAAAAATATGCATATAGGGATTAGAATAAACAAAGAAAAATTCATGAGCATAGAGAGCCTAATAGAAATCATGTAATGCCTCACCACACAACCCTAGAGGAAGTTGCAATTAACTACACAAACGTACTAATTTTATTTATTTTTGTTTAAGTACAAATAACATGCAAGTTCACTACTCATTGCCAACAACCTCTAAGGCTACGAGACTGAGATTACTTTAAAACCCAAACAAGAAACATGAATTGAAATCATAGCATTTAATTACTTAATGATTTGAGAAACACATACATTCCATACATGGTATATTACAACAAAGCATAAAAGATACCACATGATTTTAAATATCAATAATCATTTAACAATAAGATTACAACACTCATTCCTCGAATGAGATAAATCCAATAAGCATGGTTACAAATTACATCTTCCACCTCAATACAAATTAGGGGCAATAAATTACAAATTCAACTGAAATGAATAAAGCAAGAAAAGAAACTGGATCGCAAGAGCTCTCCAACTGGAAATCTCGTCCACACGAACAAGAAGAAGACCCAAGGGATTTAGGTGCACGTTTCACCCAACCATGTGATACCCAAAGGCTCACCCCCCGTGCTAGGAGATAGTAACAAGGATTCCTATACAACACTATCTACCTCTAGACACAGGCTACAACATAACTAAACTAAATTAAATACAAGTACAACATCACTTAACACAATGGTTACAATGCTTCCAGAGAATAATGATCATCTACACAGTACAAAAAACCGACTTCTGGTTGGCATAGAGAGAGTGTCACACATCATTTGCTATGAGTTACCCTGGCTCAACCTTCCTTGGCTACCAGACCCCCATTCTGGGTTACCCTGGCTTGCCTCTACCAGTCATCAGAACCCCATACAAATTGTGCTTCTCGTCTCATCTCAAGCCTTGATAAGTGCATGAGTCATGAGAGAGGCATTTATTATCTTAATTAGTCTAAATTTTTTTCATTAATTAGTTTTAAGTTATCACTTACTTAAAACCTAAGTGAGTTACCATGGCACCCCTTTGTGTGCTGGACCCCCACAAAGAGCCACTCTCCTATCGACACACACATGGTACAAAACCACAATTCAATGGGTAAACTAGATAAGACAACCACTCCAATCCAAGGAGGCCACATAACAAAACCCACTCCAAACAATTGGAGGCTACAAAACACATAATCCACTCCTTCCTAAGGAGGCACAGACCACATAAGCCACTCCTAATCCAAAGGAGGCACAAACCATCCCCGTTCGTGAAAATCGGTGAAACAACAAGATACATCTATACGTATTACCCAAGACAATCCAAAGGTTGGCTAAAATTTTACGACAACCCACACAATTAACTGAAAAGACCTATCTGGAAGACTTACATAAACAAATGACTCAATTTCCCAACATCGAGAATGAACGAAAACATCACTTAGAAAAGCATTTCAGGCAACTCAATAAACTAATGTTAGGATTTCCTAAATCCAAGCCAAGCAATGACATAGTGCATGTAATCAATTAAATAATTAACATTATTTGCACATACTCAAAAGTAAATAAAATCACATTGGCAACATTAAGGAATTTAAAATTAATAATTTAATTCCATTTGTCTCGATTATCCATAATAATCAAAATTAAATTTTTAAATATATCATTTGATTATAAAATCAATTTTATGCATCATTTATAATAAAACAACCATCACAGGATCAATATATTTAGATCTAAATATATGTTAAACATACATATATATAATTGTATACTCAATGTGTATATATACAATTATATACACATATATTTAATTATATAAACATTATTTAAATATTTATATATATATTTTTAAAAATCAATTTAAATTCTCAATTATTTAAATCAACTCCAATTTAGTAATTAATTATATCAAGAAAATATACACATAAATATATATATATATATATATATATATTTAAAATATATAAAATATATATACTTATATTTTTGAATTAAAAAAAAACATATATATATATAAATAAATATATATACGTATATATTTATATAACATATATTATATATATATATTATATATATATATTTAAAATAATATATAAAATATATATACTTATATTTTAGAATTTAAAAAAAAAACATATATATATAAATAAATATATATACGTATATATTTATATAACATAGATTATATATATATTATAATTAAATAATATATATAATATATATTATACACAATATATATATAATATATATAAAAAAAATTATAATATATTAAAAAAACAAAAAAACAACCAAAAATGCCTTTGTTGTTGTGCAGCCCCATAACAGGGGACACAACCCCTGCTGGGAGCTGCTACGAAACCCCTTCCCGAAATGGGGGGTTGCTGCCTTCGCAGCTAGTGCCTCCCATGATGGGGGGCGGTTGTGGGGAAGTGCCCCAGCCCCAATAAATAAACAATAATTTATTTTTTATATTAAATTTTTAATTTTAAACAAAAACCAGACTCCCAGAACGAATTTGATAGAATTTTATTTTTTATATAAAATTTTTTCAATGAAGAACTCCCAACCAAACAACATATAATTTTATATGCAAAATATATATGCATAAATATGCATATATATATATATATATTCCATTTCATAGCCAAATTGGGCAAATTATCTACATAAAATTACATAGCAAAATTTAATTTCTAAATCATAATGAAAAATTCTCAAATCCAAACACAAGGTTTTCTAATTTCATTTGTTCCTCTTTCAGATTTCTATTGTTAAAATTGAAGATTTCTGTTGCAAGTTTTGTTTTTCAACAAACAATCTAAATTCCTTCAAGATTTAAATAGGGTTTTCAAAAAGATTTCCAAGCAATTTTTCAAATTGAAAATGCAAATTTCTAAAACAATAAACAAGGATAACCTGTAATCTGAAGCTTGAAGGAGAGTTTGAAGAAGAAAGATGAGCTGCAATTTCCAATTCTTCCAAAGCTTTTCCAAAATCTTTTCCCAAATCCAACAATGCATCCCCCAAACAAGAATACCTTCCTTTTCCTTTTAACAACAATTTTCTTTCAAAAATGAAAAACTTCCCCAAATTTAGTCAACTTACCTAAAATATTCTATCCACCATAGTTATTGCTCCTCTATCCATTTTTGGAGATATTTTGCCTTTTTTTGAAATTTAAAACTAAAAACAAATTTCTTTCAACATGACTTTATTTCTTTATTTCATTTTTTTAAAATTTCTATTTCAAATGAATTTAAATGCTTTTAAACATTTTCATTTCCAAAAGGAATTTAACTTTAAAAATCTTCCTTTCAAAAAACTTTAACACTTTTTAAAATTTTCATTTCAAAAAGAATTTAACAATTATAATTTCCAAAATGAATAACTTGATTTATTTCAACACAATTCATTTAATTAATCAATAAAATAAATCTAATCCAATATTAGATCATTTTATTAATTAAATTAAATTAATTAATAAATTAAATAACATTTATAACATTATAACCAAATAAATTTAATAAACAACTTAAATACATAAAGCCATTTATTTACCTTTTTCAACTTGCAATTTAAATGAAATAAGGGAGAGATGAACAAGAAGTAACTTAACCCGACTAAAACCCGACAACACACTATGACTAGGGTGATGACTTGGCACGAAAAACCTAGCTACTATCTCCCAATCGAATACCGTTGGCCAATGGACACACTCAAACCTGTGAAATCAGGTGGAGTCGATGTCCTGTACCTGTCAACCTGTGAACAAAGAGTATATCGAACATGCATATATACATAATATGATCAAACACACTATGAAGAAGAAATCTCGAAATCATAGGGCGCTCGCAAGGGAGTGGTACAATCACGTCCCCTTCACCAATACAAAATTACTAACTAACGAATCTAACATTAATAAAATAATCAAAATCATAAAGCATCATTAATTCAAATATCTACTAAGTTAATCCAAAACATGCCATAATGATAACATCAGAGTAAAATACCATCACATCAAAATATAACATTTACATTGCTTTATAGTTTGCGATCAAATAGTAACCAAGTACCATAGTCACATCATAAAAAAAAATATTATAACAAAGAACACTACTGATCAAAAGAGCCAAAATGGAGGGGTGTTACAAATCACAATCTCCTCAAGAATATCCTTAGATGAATAAAAAAAATGTTTTTAGAGAAAGAGTAGAATCAAATTGAATTCCTACGTAGACATGTATACCAACAGTTCCAATATTAGTCCATCAAATTTATCCTAAGAATTCTTACTTCTAAGTTGTCATAAAAACAGTACCTTAATTAGGTCCACATAATTACTAAAATGTACATTGAAGAAAGCACACCTGTATATGATTTAAAACAACACTAGCATGGAATTTGAGCTTCAGGGTGTAAAAGGAAAGGAAAGGAGTTGGTTACAAACAATGAAGAAGGGCAAGGGGAGAATTCGATGGTGCACATGGAAGAAGCTTAACCTTTTAAATCTTTCAAAATGTTTTGTAAATGAATAGGATGGTATTTGTGTCTTCATTATAGCTAATTAGCTTATGCGGATAGTGCATATATGTTTGTAAAAGGTTTTCTTTCATATAGCCTTGTTCTAGTTATGGTGTGTCGATAGTATGGGTCTGTGTAAATGCAATTATAAAGGAAGGAAAGTATGCATTTTGTATGGTTTTGATTCTTGGTCAGGTTTTGGGAATGGGCTATTGGGGATAATACAAGTTAGTTTTTTGTTAGTCTGATAGCCAAAATTGTTGGCTTTAGACAAAAAGTAGCTTTTAATATAATCTCTATGTAAATATTTAATCATATTAATATAAATTATAGGCATACTCTGCCTTTTATTAAAAAAAAATGCTACATGATAACACAAATTTAACACTAAATAATTTTCTCTAAAGGCAATACTAATTACATTGAGGGGATATATTTCAATGCCTCTAATTTATTGCTTAACCACAATTATATTGAAATTGTATAAAAAAATTTATGATTCTAAATTTCATAGTTAACCCACATAGAGAGATCTAGGCTTTCCCTACATTAGCCAAGACATTTTACTAATTCAAGAGATTTTTTACAAAAAATAGAAAACCTAAACTCATGCAAACCCATCCAAAAGTTCAACAATGGTTATAAATTGGGTAACACCATGCACAACTAATATTTATGAAGTAGTAATGCAAGTCTATCTCTGTCCACCACGCCATACTTTATCTCTTTTAAACTACAACATGTATCTTCATCTAAAATGAAAGTTGTTGATTCCACGCTAGGCATGATGAAAGTTTCTCCAAAACCCTTCAATGTGCCTTTCAAAACTTTGCAACATGCCTCTAGCTTTTAGGAGTACTTGCCCCTTTGTTGTTGCTTCCATGGAAGACTCCTTCAAAAACATATCTTCATTTGAAAGTAAAGTTTTTGATTCCACACCAGGCATGTTGAAAGCTTCTCCAAAACCCTAAACCTCCTTATCATGCAGGTGTAATGAAGACAAAATTGAAACCATTTCCCACTTTGATGCCTAAGCTTTGGACATTTTCTATTTTCTAATATCTTTTTATTTTTGCTTTAAAAAAAAATGGCGCTTGCTTTTAGTGCTTAAAATTTTAACAATATGCTTTTCAAAAGTGAATTTGTATTTGTGTGACTAACTATTTGGTAATTTTTAATTCTGCAACTAAATAATTTTTTAGTCAACGAACAAATTAGTCATTTATTTACTCATTTTTAGTCGAGTTGCACAAGAATAATAGAATTTAGTCATTTTTAGTTATTGTGACTAAAATTTTTAGTCATGTAGTCATTTATTTTCCAAATTCTACTAGTGTCCCATAACACCATTACCATCTTGGAATAGATTATGTTTGATGTAAAGTGACATGTGTCATTTATGAAAGATCTTGCATGCTCTTCTAATCAGAAACAAGTTGGAGTATTTGATTGAATAATATATTTGAATTTTATAAAGAAATTTGTCCTCATTCAAATGTAATTACCTTTCATTTTTTAGCTATCCATTTGACTTTTAATGAGGATATGTATGGTGACTTTTTTAGCTTCTATGTAAATGTTAAATAGGCTCAATTCAAATCCAATAGACAAAGTGTTAAGCATACATATCTTCGGATGGATTTTTCAAGTAGTGTCATACATCTCATCTGAGGATTTTGTCAAATTATATTAGATCTCTCAAATGGAGCCCATTGGGCATATAGCTCTCTCATGGGATTTTTTAATTGTACAAATCTAGAACATACATCTCATCCATGAACTAGCCCAAGATGGGGCACATAGCTCTCATACGAGATTGTCCAAATTGTATGGATCTAGGACATACATCTCATTCATGGGCTTGCCCAAGTTTTATAATATCTTTCATATTTTGAATAAAATGATGTTTTTTCATTTCTTTCACTTTGTCTATTATAATCTACAATACTTCCATCACCTTTCCAAGTTTTGTCCCTTGAATTGACAAAAAATTTGGATCATCTTCTCATCTTTAAAAAGCTATGCAACATTGTATTTCAATTGTTAATAAAATTAAAATAAATGGTTATGTTATTCTTCATTATTCACTTTTAGTGAAGAATTATTTTGTAATCAATGTCTTCAAATTACAAGTAGTTAGAATTAATGTTAGTAGCACTTGCACCTAAAGGAGGTTCAAGGATTACACCAATATAAAACTATATGCATGTTAATTTGTTATGAAGTATGTGTTTATGCAATAGGCTACAAGTTGAAAGTTCTAGTTGCATGTGGCTAGATTAAACAATTAATAATAAATGCTAAATAGTGGAATGAAATAAACTTGGAAAAATCTAGATTTTTCCTTCAAGAAATTAAGTATTATCTATTTATGAAATATTTGCATGTAGATTTAAAATATAAAGCAATACAAATGAAATTTTTTTTTTTCCATCAAATTGACAAAAAAAAACTAAAAATGGAAATAGAATTTTGTCAAATCAATATTTATCTAGCTTTTATGTGATAAGTGAGATTTTGGAGGCTTTACCTTTAACCTGATATTTTGGAGGCTTTCACCATTAAATGGTAGGAATTTTACCATTAAACAACACTCTTGCTAGGGTTTGGTAAAATGTTGTCACTCTTACTAGGGTTTGCACTTTGCTAAAATGTTGCGTTAATTTTATATGTGAATTTAGGTTCAAAAGCCCTAAAAATCCCTACACTTTATTTTTAATTTTTGATTGACTTGCTCCCTCAATTCCCACTATCATTAGTCATTTTATTAAGTGTTAAGAAATAACTTGCACAATAGAAGAATATGATATGAAATATGTTGCAAATACTTGATAATAATTGAGAATTACAAGCCACTTCAAGGGGGAAAACCTCCAAATATCTCTAATGAGAACACACTTCACAACTTGATGATAAAACAAGACCCATGACCTCCTATATATACCTATTTATGCCTAGGATATCACCTAGGCTGACTTAGACACACCTCTATAAGTCTTAGGCTGACCTAAACAACTAAATAACAGTATACTAATGATAATATGACTTAATAGAGAGTTAAGATAGCCACAAGCCGACTATTCAAAACCCTATATACACTAATATTAAGGGTGTAGCATGCCCCTCTTCTTCAAAGAAGCATTGTGCTCAATGCTAATCAAGTTTGGATTCTTTTGAATGAACTCCTCATCCTCCCATGTGGCATCTTCAACTGGTAAATTATTCCATTGGATGAGATACTTAGTGAGAGTTCTATTCCTTAGCTTCTTTGTGCGTGTTTGACGAATGCACTCTAGTTCCAAAATGATTACTCCTTCTTCATCGAGCTCTAGTAGTGTTGTTTGAGTGGGAATATTATGCCCAATTACCATCTTCAAATAGGAAACATGAAAAAATGGATGTATCTTTGTTGTTGGTGGCAACTCTAGCTTGTAGGCAACACTACTGAGCTTTTGCATAATTTTGTATGGACCATAATACCTTGGAGACAACTTTTTTTTTTTTTTGTTGCCTTAGTGAGATTTGCTTATAAGGCTGCAATCTCAAGAAGACCTAATCCCCAACTTCAAAACTTCTTTCACTACGATGTTGGTCTACCTATTGTTTCATTCGATTTTGTGCCATGGCTAAATTCTCCTTGAGTCCTAAAAGTAGTTGTTGTTGATGAAGCATGTGGTATTCTACTGCTTGAAATCTTGGTGACACCTTTATTGATCATGTGATGGAAGGAGGATGATATCCATAAAGTGCCAAAAATGGAGAAATTTTTGATGAGCTATGAAAAGAATTGTTATACCACCATTCTGCAAGTGGTATCCAATCTACCCATTGAGACTGTTTCTCTGAAGTGAAACAACATAGATATCCTTACAAACATTTATTAACAACCTCAGTTTTCCCATATGATTGAGGGTGGTATGAAGAGCTATGAGCCAATTGAGTACCCAAACATGAGAATAAATCTTTCCAAAAGTTACTAGTGAAGATAGGATCATGATCACTAACAATAACCTTAGGTGTACCATGTAGCTTTTGGATATTCTCCAAAAAATATTTTTCCACTACACTTGTTGTAAAAGGATGTGATAATGCAATGAAATGTGCATATTTAGTGAGGCGATCAACTACTACCATGATGAAATTATGACCTTTAGATTTGGAAAGCCCTGTGATGAAGTCCATGGATACCTCTTCCCAATGTTGGCTAGGAATAGATAAGGGTTGCAAGAGACCCTGTGTCTTAATTCTCTCCCCTTTATTCCTTTGACAAACTAAACATTTAGCCACAAATTTTTGAACATGACCTTTTAGCCCTTCCCCAAAAAAATATTTCTTGACTTGATGATATGTCCTCAAAAATCCTAAATGACCACCCACTAGAGACTCATGCAACTCTATGAGAATCTTGTGTTTAAGAGTGAAATTCTTGCAGAGATACAAATGCTCTTTATACCAAAGAGTATCTCCCTTCCAACAAAACTTATCTGAACTACTATGATCATTTTTTAATTGTTCGATGAGATTACTTGTCTCAACATAATTTTTCCACTCTACTTTGGCTTCCTCCACCCAATTTTCTTCTAATATTGAAAGGGCACACAATAAGGCTTCATCTTTCTCATCCTTCCTTGAAAGTGCATCTGCTACAATATTTTCTTTCCCTTTCTTATATACAATCTCAAAGTCATATCCTAACATCTTAGTGACCCATTTTTGTTGCTCTTCTAAATATAGTCTTTGTTCCAAAAAATATTTTAGGTTATTATGATCTGTCTTAACCTTGAAGTGTCTACCCAATAGATAAGGCCTCCATTTTTTAACTGCATGGAGGATTGCTAGCATTTCCTTCTCATAAATAGGTTTTAGTTGATTCTTACCCTTTAATTGACGACTCTCAAAATCAATTCGTCAACCTTCTTGCATGACAACTACTCCTATCCCATTTCCAGAAGCATCACATTCCACAATGAATTCCTTGGTGAAGTCAGGAGTGGCAAGCACTGAGTTGTACACATAGCCTCCTTCAATCTCTCAAATGTTGTATTGGCAGACTTGTTCTAATGAAAATAATCCTTCTTCAATATGAGAGGTTCTTCTATATGACCATAATTCTTCATAAATATTCAATAGTACCCAATCAATCCCAAGAAACCCCTCAGTTTCTTAATGGTTTTTGGAATAGGCCATTCCATGATAGCGTTAATTTTGTTAGGGTCCATGGTGTAAGTTAATACCCAAGGTTGCTTGCACCACTTCAAGAAGACCTTCCACTCTGTCTCCTTCCTGGAACCTAACTCCAATGGGTTCCTCTTGAGCTTGTAGGTTGACCAAACCCTGCTCCAACTCTTCACAAAGAGTTCTTACCTTGTGCTTTACCCTAGGTAATTCAACACCTTCTTGCAACTTGATCAATCTTGCTTGGACTTAGAAGGATCTAAGTACCAAATACTTCATCATGTTAGAACTGCTTGCAGGGGAGCTTGGAACATTGGTTTCTTGCAATTCACCTCCAAATGGATGCATCTTGCCTGATCTTTAAACCTCAAATCACCCGATTGCATGAAACTGCCCAAGTGAGGCCTAAATCCTACTAGCCCTTACCAGTCCGTTTTTGACATTTTTCTCACAAATTTGACACACAACCTATCAAATAAAATGTACTTCCAGACACCCTTTTCAGGGTTTTAAATCTTGCATGGGTTATTAAATCCTTATCTTTTCCGTACAGCTGTCTCCAAAGTTCTTGGACTGGAGGCCTAATTGCCCTAGTAACTAGGGTTCCACTGTTCTTTATTTCCAATTTCCTACCAAAGGTTTGATTAAAGCTCCAAACCTTTTGTCATTCAAAAATATTATCTAACCCTACCAAGAAATGTACGGATTCCGTACTGTGCTCACATCCCCTGCCTATGTTCTCAAATTCTCTCCTCCAAACTCCTAACCGGGTCACTTTCACTCGCCAAGGGTTTGGTATTTCCAACTTTTGTTTTTCCCTCAAAGGTTCCTACTACTAAATATATACAAAAGTATGGCTCCCTTACCATTTCCATCGACCTTAGTAAAGCTCCATGGGCTGACTTCTTGGGGGAGCCATTTCTTGGCTGACTGCTCACAACAGTAATTACAGACCTCCAAATACTAACCTGAAGTTTCTAACCAAAAACTCTGCACTTAATAATCTAAACACAAGATGGACTTTATTATATACTATCTAATGAACATTAAACATTGAGAATTCAATATTTACAATGCTTTTAAAATCACTGTTTCCCAAGTTCTCATGGTTTACACAAAAAACACAGAAAATCTGCTCAAAACAAGAATAAAAACTCTTCACTACCTAAACTATGAATACAAATCCATGCCTCTACTCTTCTTAACTGAAATGCACCATCAAAATTGAATCAAATCTATTCTAGCAACATAGGGACAATGCTAAATCAGGATATTCAACGCGTGTAATGGTTCTGCTGCAAAACACAGTGGAATTTCCAGAAAAGCAGTGTTCTTTCTTTTTTTTTCTTCAAAAACCAAAACTTCCTACTACTTACAATAAAACTAACTGTCAACTACTTAGTCACTCCTCTTACATCGATGCCTTGCCACATTTCAAGGGATATCCATCGATTCCATGTTCCTAAACTTCAGGGAATCCAACCCCCACTAGGTTGCATGCAAACACACAAGAAGTTGCCATGCAATTTTCCAAGATTCTTGCAACTTACCATTATGCCATATTCCTACATTTGAGTACCTTTAACACCTTTTTTTTGAATCATCCTCTCCTTAACTTTCCTTTGGCATCTTTTTTTTTTTTTTTTTAAACAATGATGATGTGGTTTCAAAACACTAAGAGCTTTGTGACATAATATAGCTGTCCAAAGTTTAGTAAAACCAAAAATTTAACAATCTTAACAATCTAATGAAATTTAGTCCTAGAGACTAACTTAACACACCAATGCATGACCTTCTAACGTCCAAAACAAACACAATGAAATCCTGATTTGGCCAAGATCAGGTACAAGCCAAAATTGTGCAAACTAAATTTGGGTTTGGCCTAGGTGCTCCTGCACCATCCTCCCCAAAAAAGAAAACTTCAATCCACCCTTGGATTGAGTAAGTTAGGATCAATTCCTAGCTTCTTGAACTCTGCCTCCTTGATCCATACTACATCTGTATTAGGTTGTCCATGCCTTTTTATTAGGTGTTCTTTATATTCCTTGTTCCTAGTCTTCTGGTAGACTCTTGTATCCAAGATTTGATCAGCTTGTTTGACTGTGACAGGGGTTAGTTTGAGTTCTTCAACATCTTGATTGACTTCATGGAGTGTCTGATCCAAATCCTGGGGTGGTCCTTTGTAATGCATTAGATCTACAACATTAAAAATAGGGGACAGTCCACTGTCATCAGGCAATTGAACTTTGAATGCATTACTTCCATACTTCTCCAATATAGGACAGGGACCTATCCTCTTCATTTGCAGCTTGTGAGGAACTCCTTTCTGCAATCTAGCCTTGTTCAAATGCACCATCACTAAGGTCACCAACATTAAACTGAACCTCTTTCCTATGCTCATCCACTTTGGTTTTATGTTTCAAGGTATTTTCTGTCAAGGTTTTTTTGACTGTTTCATGAATTTCCTGCATTGCACAAGCAAAGTCTTCTGCATAACCACTTCCCTTGACTCCATCCTTCAGCTCTCTCAGCTCATAAACACCCCTGGGATGTAAACCATACACAATTTCAAAGGGGCTCTTCCCTGTTGACCTATTCACTGTATCATTATATGCATATTCTGCCTGGCCAATAATCTGATCCCATTGTTGACCATACTCCTTGGTCAAGCATCTTAGAAGGTTTCCAAGTGTTCTATTTACCACTTCGGTCTGACCATCAGTTTGGGGATGGTATGCAGATCCAAAGGACAGATTGGTGCCCATTCTTTGCCAAAGAGTCTTCCAAAAGTGACTCATAAATTTAGTATCCCTGTCTGATACAATGCTGATTGGTAAGCCATGAATCCTAACTATTTCTTTGAAGAAAAGTGAGGCTATTTGACTGGCATCACTGGTTGTTTTGTAGGGTATAAAGTGAGCCATTTTGCTGAATCTATCAACCACAACATACACACTATCCATACCTTGCCTTGTCTTGAGTAAACCAACTACAAAGTCCATGCTTAAGCATTCCCATGGCCTAGAAGGGATTGGTAGTGGCTGGTATAGGCCTGCATTTGAAGAAGTTCCTTTTGCCTTTTGACACACTACACAACTCTCTACATATTTCCTGACATCTAGGTTCATCTTAGGCCAAAAATAAAACCTTTGGACAAGCTCTTGAGTTTTAGTGATTCCAAAATGACCACTTAATGCACCATTATGCTTTTCTTGAATTAAATTCTCTCTAATAGAACCTCTAGGAACACAAAGTTGATTCCCTTTAAACAACAAATCACTTTACAAGGTGTATTCAACATACTTGCTATGGAAATGGTTCTTGAACTCAAGGCATACCTTATAAATTTCTGCAAAGTCTTCATCATCTGCATATAGATCTTTGAAGTGATCTATTCCCATGCTCTTCAACTGGATTTCTTGAATGGTAAGAACTCTCCTGCTCAATGCATTAGCCACCTTGTTGAGAGCTCCTTTCTTGTGCTTGATATTGAAGGTGTAAGCTTGTAAATACTCCACCCATTTCATGTGCCAGTGACTCAAGTTCTCTTGTGAATTTAGAAAACTGAGTGCTTGATTGTCTGAGTACACAATGAATTCCTTGGGAAGCAAGTAGTGCCTCCACTTCCTTAGTGCTTGGACCAATGCATACATTTCAAGGTCATAAGAAGAGTACTTCTTCTTGGCTTCACTTAGCTTCTCAGAATGAAAAGCCACCGGTCTGCCCTCTTGGCTGAGAAAAACTCCAATTGCTATATTACTGGCATCACATTCAATGGTGAATAGCTTCTCAAAGCTTGGCAACACTAAAATAGGTTGGGTAGCTACCTTTTCCTTCAGCAACTCAAAACTCTTGTTAGCTTGCTCATTCCACACAAACTTGTTTTTTGTTCCTCCCTTAATGGTATCCAACATAGGAGCACAAATTGCACTAAATTGTTTGATGAATTTCCTATAATACTGAGCAAGACCATGGAAGCTTCTTACCTCTGTTGATGTCTTGGGAGTAGGCCAATTAAGAATGGCTTCTACCTTGCTGCTGTCCATCTTCAAGTTGCCATGTGATAACACAAAACCAAGGTACACCATCTCTGTTTTGATGAACTCACACTTTTCCAGATTGATCATCAGCTTCTCCTCCTGCAGCTTCTTGAAAATCAGCTCAATGTGTTGGAGGTGCTCTTCTCTCGTTCTGCTATAGATTAGTATATCGTCAAGATACACTACTACAAACTTGCCAATGTAGTCCTAAGAATTTCATTCATGAGTCTCATGAATGTGGAGGGGGAATTAGACAAGCCAAATGGAATTACTAGCCACTCATAAAGACCCTCATTGGTTTTGAAGGTTGTTTTCCACTCATCACCCTCATGTATTCTAATTTGGTGGTAACCACTCTTTAAATGTATCTTTGTATAGTACCTAGCTTCGCCTAGACAATCCATGAGATCTTCAATTCTAGGAATGGGAAACCTATACCTGATGGTTATCTTGTTTATTTCCCTGGAATCAGTGCAAAGCCTCCATTCTCCTCCTTTCTTAGGTGCTAAGACAGTGGGAACTGTACAAGGACTAATACTTTTCCTAATAAGACCTTGGTCAAGTAGTTCTTGAATCTGCCTAGCTATCTCCTCATTTTGCTGAGGTGTCATCTTGTAGGATGCTTTATTTGGAAGAGTGACTCCTGGTATCAAGTCTATCCTATGACTTATGGCTCTTTTAGGAGGTAAGGTTGTTGGTTGACCACTACTTACAATGCTTTCATAGGTCTGCAACAAGTCTTGAATCTCCTTGGGTAACTCTTGCTTTTTAGCTACCTTCTCTTTGCTTGCTTCTCTTGGCTTGATCATTACTCCATAGCCAACTCCTTCTCCTTCTTCTAAAGACTTTAAGAACTCTTTTTTACCAGATAATAGCAGCTTAGAACCTACTGTCTGCACTTCAGTGTCTTCCAACAAAGATTGAATCTTGTAGGTTACATTGTCCTTCTTGAAGGTGTATGAGTTCTTAGCTCCATCATGCATAGCTTGACGGTCAAATTGCCATGGCCTACCTAGGAGCAAGTGGCATGCATCCATAGGTAACACATCACATAATACCTTGTCTTTGTACTTGCCAATTGAAAACTCCACCCATGCTTGTTCATTCACCAAGACATGTTGACCCTTGTTGAGCCATGTGACCTTGTAAGGATTCTTGTGAGGTATTCTTGCTAATTTTAGTTTGCTGACTGCCTCCTTTGACACAATATTGTCAGTAGAACCTGAGTCTATAATCACCTTGCACACTTTCCCCATCATCTTGCATTTTATCCTAAACAGGGATCTTCTTTGGCTTGGCTCTTCTATAACTGGTTCTTTGATCAAAGTTCTTCTCATCATAAGATTCTCACCTTCCTCTGAGTTCAAGGGTACTTCTGATTGCTTATTTGCTGCAGTTGCTTCATCTTGAATCAGATTGGTTCTCTTATCTCCTCCATGAGAAGTGCTTCCTTTCTCAGGACATCTATAGGCTGGGTGTCCCAACTGGTTGCAATGATAACATTTCATGTTGGTGAAGTAACTACCCCTTCCTTGTCCACCACTTCTTCCTCTAGAGCTAAAACCTCTTCCTCTACCACCTCTACTGGAGCTTCCTTCTTGCTGTTCAGAAAATTTGACTTCTCCTTGAGCTCTTGATTCTGAGCTTCTTCCACTATAACTTCCTCTTTGTCCTCTATTGTCTTTGCCTTTACCTCTACCTTTGGGGTTTTGTTCCTACTTCTTTTTTCCTTTCTCCTCTATCTTCAAGGCCATTTGATAGCATTGGCATACTGATTTGAAGTTTACCAAGCTCATATCTTCTTGAATAGACCACTTGAGTCCATTTAGGTACCTTGCTAACCTAATGCTTTCATCTTCAACCACCTTTGATCTAAGGAAAAAATTTTGAAACTCCTCTGTATAGGTTTGGACATCCATGTCCTTTTGCCTCAGATTGAGTCTTCTCCTATGCAATTGGACTTCATAATCATCAGGGAGATAGGTCTACCTTATCTTGGTCACCATTCCTCTCCATGAAACTATGGGACCTTTTCCTTCTTTCTCTCTTTCAGATTGCACAAACTTCCACCATGTGAGAGCTGCTCCTCTCAACCTTGACTGGCCACCTTTACCTTTTGGGCCTCTGTTATGCCATCACATTCAAAGTGATTCTCAATGCTCTCAATCCAGTCCACAACTGAATCAGGGTCCATTTGTCCATTGAAAAGTGGCACACCATCCAATGCTTTACCACTCAAGGCCTGCAATCCCTTCAAGAATGGTTCCTCTGCAAGAACATGATCAAGCTTTGGAGCTTCCTCCTCCAATTCCACCTCTTTTTCCTTGGCTTCCTATTCTTCTTTCTTCTTTATCTTGTCCTTCACAGTATCTGCTGTTTCTTGGACTTCATCCAAGAGTCTCTCCATTTCAGATATCCTTTCTCTGAGCAACCAGTTATCTTCCTCTTGCTCTTCTACTTTCTTTGCTAGCAATGCATTTGTCACCATGGTTCCTTCCTCTGGTGTATTCTCTCCTACTGACTCAGTGGATTGGCTCATTAATCACAAGCCTGGAATCCAACTCTTGCTCTGATACCAATATGGTGTAAGTTAATACCCAAGGTTGCTGCATCACTTCAAGAAGACCTTCCACTCTGTCTCCTTCCTGGAACCTAACTCCAATGGGTTCCTCTTGAGCTTGTAGGTTGACCAAAACCTGCTCCAACTCTTCACAAAGAGTTCTTACCTTGTGCTTTACCCTAGGTAATTCAACACCTTCTTGCAACTTGATCAATCTTGCTTGCACTTAGAAGGATCTAAGTACCAAATACTTCATCATGTTAGAACTGCTTGCAGGGGAGCTTGGAACATTGGTTTCCTACATTTCACCTCCAAATGGATGCATCTTGCATGATCTTTAAACCTCAAATCACCCGATTGCATGAAACTGCCCAAGTGAGGCCTAAATCCTACTAGCCCTTACAGTCTGTTTTTGACCTTTTTCTCACAAATTTGACACGCAACCTATCAAATAAAATGCACTTTCAGACACCCTTTTCAGGGTTTTAAATCTTGCATGGGTTATTAAATCCTTATCTTTTCCGTACAGCTGTCTCCAAAGTTCTTGGACTGGAGGCCTAATTGCCCTAGTAACTAGGGTTCCACTATTCTTTATTTCCAATCTCGTACCAAAGGTTTGATTAAAGCTCCAAACCTTTTGTCAGTCAAAAATATTATCTAACCCTATCAGGAAACGTACGGATTTCATACTGTGCTCACATCCCCTGCCTATGTTCTCAAATTCTCTCCTCCAAACTCCTAACCGGGTCACTTTCACTCGCCTAGGGTTTGGTATTTCCAACTTTTGTTTTGCCCTCAAAGGTTCCTACTACTAAATATATACAAAAGCATGGCTCCCTTACCATTTCCATTGACCTCAGGAAAGCTCCATGGGATGACTTCATGGGGGAGCCATTTCTTGGCTGACTGCTCACAACAGTAATTATAGACCTCCAAATACTAACCTGAAGTTTCTAACCAAAAACTCTGCACTTAATAATCTAAACACAAGATGGAATTTATTATATACTATCTAATGAACATTAAACATTGAGAATTCAATATTTACAACGCATTTAAAATCACTGTTTCCCAAGTTCTCACGGGTTACACAAAAAACACATAAAATCTGCTCAAAATAAGAATAAAAACTCTTCACTACCTAAATTATGAATACAAATCCATGCCTCTTCTCTTCTTAACTGAAATGCACCATAAAAATTGAATCAAATCTATTCTAGCAACATAGGGACAATGCTAAATCAGGATATTCAACGCGTGTAATGGTTCTGCTGCAAAACACAGTGGAATTTCCAGAAAAGCAGTGTTCTTTCTTTTTTTTCTTCAAAAACCAAAAATTCCTACTACTTACAATAAAACTGACTATCAACTACTTAGTCACTCCTCTTACATCGATTCCTTGCCACATTTCAAGGGATATCCATCGATTCCATGTTCCTAAACTTTAGGGAATCCAACCCCACTAGGTTGCATACAAACGCACAAGAAGTTGCCATGCAATTTTCCAAGATTCTTGAAACTTACCATTATGCCATATTCCTACATTTGAGGACCTCTAACACCTTGTTTTCGAATCATCCTCTCCTTAACTTTCCTTTGGCATCTTTTTTTTTTTTTAAACAATGATGATGTGGTTTCAAAACACTAAGAGCTTTGTGACATAATATAGCTGTCCAAAGTTTAGTAAAACAAAAAATTTAACAATCTTAACAATCTAATGAACTTTAGTCCTAGAGACTAACTTAACACACCAATGCATGACCTTCTAAGGTCCAAAACAAACACAATGAAATCCTAATTTGGCCAAGATCAGGTACAAGCCAAAATTGTTCAAACTAAATTTGGGTTTGGCCTAGGTGCTCCTGCACCAGTCCACCTTTACTTCTTCATGAGAAACTATGTCCCAAATACTCCACCTCCTTAAGACAAAAAGCACACTTGGATGGCTTAGCATACAGTTTATGATCTTCAAGTATTTGTAATGCTTGATCCACATGTTGCAAATGTTCTTCCCAAGTCTTGCTATAAATCAATATATCATTAAAGAATACTAACACAAACTTTCTCGAGAACTTCTTAAAAATGGAATTCATCAAACTTTGGAATCTAGATGGTGCATTGGTAAGATCAAATGGCATCACCAAAAAAATTCATAATGACTCTCATGAGTCTGAAATACTATCTTACAAATATCTCCCTCCTTAATCCGAATTTGGTGATAACCAGATCTAAGATCTAACTTGGTAAAATACATAGCTCCATTCAATTCATCTAGAAAATCATCAATGACTGGAATAGGAAACTTATCTTTAATGGTGTACATGTTTAGCACTCTATAATCTAGACACATGCACCAAGTATCATCCTTCTTACGTACCATCACCATAGGCGAGGATAAAGCACTTTGGCTATGTCTGATAATTCCTACCTCTAGCATCTCCTCAACAATTTATTCTATCTCACTCCTTTGTATGTGTGGATACCTGTAAGGCCTTATGTTTGGTGGTTGGCTACCTAGAACTAGTTGTATGGCATGATCATGATCCCTCTTAGGAGGAAGTCCTTTAGGCATATCTCCAATAACAACTGAGTGACGATCAATTATAGCTTGCAAATCTGGATGAGTAGGAGCATTAGATTGAGAGACTTCTAATGAACATAGCTGGGCCATAAATCCATCCACTCCTTTCTTAAGCAACTTTTGCATTTGATGAGAGCTTACCATTTGTGGGGATTTTTCCTTCAACCCCCTTAGCTCTACTACCCTTCCTTCTAATTGAAATTTCATGAATAGTTCTTGGAATTTCATCTCAATTGTTCCCAATGTAGATATAGGGAAGCCATTGTGACCTTTTGTCCATTTGGGATTTGGTGTACTTAAAAAAAAATCTCTATTTGATTTATCCATGTTATAGGATCCTTTCCATCAAACTTGCACATATCCACCTTTGGAAATAAATTCCTAGATCCAATAGGAGTACTAAAGTTTGTGTCAATGTTAGTTGACCTAGAATTTTCACCTTGGTCGCTTGAGAGCTCCTTTCTTGGTTTAGCCATGTAGGTGCTTAACATGTTTCATATGTCTGATATATCTCCTCTTAGGTCACACATATCCATTTTCATTAAGGAAATTTCTTCCTTGACCTTACTAATTTCCTCATTAGGAGTAATATCCGCTATTGTTACCCCATCCTTATCAGGAGTTTTCCCCAGAGTGACAACATTCTTTTTGCCCCTTGTAGCAGGCCCTGTCATGATGGGAACCACTAATTTTGAAATAAATCACACAAATGAAACTTAAATCCTCTAAAATTTTTACTTTAATCTCCTTTAGTATGTCTTCAAAAACCTAATAAAAATAAGACTCTAATTCGATAAGATGTACGAGATATGCAGATTCCAAAAAATTATGTAGAAACCCTAATTCTGTAATAATTCGCTCAATTCTACTCCAATTTTTTTGAAATCTAGACTATAGCTTCTTTAATATTTTCTTCCCGAAATCACCTCCAAAATTGATAAAAACCTTGCCTCTACGGTGCCAAGATCATGCTCTGATACCACTTGTTAAGAAATAACTTGCACAATAGAAGAATATGATATGAAATATGTTGCAAATACTTGATAATAACTGAGAATAACAAGCCACTTTGAGGGGGAAAACCTCAAAATATCTCTAATGAGAACACACTTCACAAAATGATGATAAAACAAGACTCACAACCTCCTATATATACCTATTTATGCCTAGGATATCACCTAGGCTGACTTAGACACACCTATATAAGTCTTAGGCTGATCTAAACAACATAATAACAATATACTAATGATAATATGACTTAATAGAGAGTTAAGATAGCCACAAGATGACTATTCATAACTCGATATACACTAATATTAAGGGCGTAGTATTAAGTCCTTTGAAACATTAAGTTATTGGATCCTTGATCCTCTACTAGTTATCACTTAAGAAGAATATTTCATATGTGCTTAATTAAATAGATTAAGTGAGCCTACACTTAATGTATGGTTTCCATCGCTTATTATTCCTTTCCACTAATACACATGAGGTATTTTATTAAGGAATGAAACACCCATAGAACTACAAAAAGTTTGGCACTTGACTCCTTTTTAGTGGTTTCCTTTCAACGTGATTCTACAAGTTTGCATATAGTTTTCTAAAGGTTAAGTTAATTGTAGCGGAATCATGGAAAGGGGACAAGTGTCAATGTCATTCTTTTAAAAGGATTTCACAGATCTATGGGATGATTCAAGAATATCTATATGTGACTCATGGAACCATATAATTAGGACATGTGGACTCGTATTAATTCCTCCAATAGGTTTTATATCGAAGGCTAGGAGTGTGAGTAAATGATAACGTGGCAGATTTTTTAGGTCCACGGGATGATTCAAGAAGATCTATATGCAACTCACGAAACTGCAAAATAAGGACACATGGACTTGTCTTAATTTCTCCAATGGTTTTTCTATTAAAGGATAGGATTTTGAGCAACAAAATGAGAACATGTGACACAATCTCATGAGGATTATGTACCCTAGCACACTTAAAGTTTAAAAAAAAAATTAAGACAAATATTTATATCATAAGTTACTTGATCATTTGATGACCATTTGATGGATGGTTGTAGTTGAATTATGGAATGAACCACATAGAGTGCTAGGATTTTGAAATCAAACCTTTGGAATCACCCTATAATCATTATATTTACAAAGATCAATGGTTGAGAATTTATTTGAAATGAAGCATTTGAATGATGTCGCCTCTCTCCAAAAGTGATCAATTAATAAAAGATGCAAAAATGAAAAATAATTGTTGAATTTAATTTGAATTGTCAGTATATAATTTTAATGTTCTAATTGTGTAGTTTGAAGGTAACATGTTTCATTCACTTTAATATTCGAGAAAGATGAATAAAAAGTGAAGTTTCTAAAGCTAAGTGATTTTATTTTTAAGCAAGAGGGTCAATGAATAAGGACATAGGGAGATTTCTCATTGAAGTGCACTAGGGATATTATGGGTTCCAACATAGCCAATCCACACTTTCTAGTCTCTTTGTATTAATATTTTCAAGAATCAAAATCTAGGTAAGTGAAAGATAGAAATCCTATGTTTCATCATTTCTTAAATTCTTAATTTTTCAAACTTTGGGTTTAGGGTTGAGAACTTGAGAGACTTAAGAAAAATTAAAGGACTTAAGAGGTAATTCACACTTTACAAGAATGTCTACCACCACTACCAGACCAATTTTTGGGAAATCCAAAGAAAAATCAAATAGAAAAATAGATTATGCTTGAGTACTTAAATTCCCAAGTTTCACGAATGAATACCATGATATTTATTATTCTGAAATCTATGGTAGGCTTACCTTAGAACTTATATTTTCATGTGAGATTAAAGTTGCAAAGCAAATGCAAATTCAAAATAGTCAAAAAATTCCAATTAATAGTGTTAATGCACCATGGGTAATTGGATTAGCGCCCATGATGTTACATGAGGTTTTCCCTTGACCAAAATTTATCATGGTTTGCACCCACAATTATGATGATAACAAAAGAGTAATTATTAATAAATATAGAAAAGAATAAATTTCATCCATTACTATAGAAGAAATTGGAAATGTGTAAGGGTTTTCAACCAAATAATTTGGAAACGACATTGACCTAGAAAAACTTACTAGTGATTATGAAGCAATTGATGAAGGGATTAAAAATATTTTTCTAATTAAAATAGTTCAAGATAGTGTAATGGCATGAATTTGTACCTCAGGTAGATTCCCCATTTATTTTATCCTTACTTTAGAAACTATAAGATTGATGATACAAATCCCACTGTTGTCAGCTTATTCCTTCTATATGGCCTTGTATTTTTGCGCTAGTGGAGGAATTTTTATCATGGATGCATGTAGGGTGTGCAGATGTCCACATGTCATGCTTCCATCCTGACAAGATTCTTGAATCTAGAATCTACAAAACCGTTACATCTTCAGTTGGTTGTGAAGGTAATGTCTTCTATTGACCCTTGACTAATGAAAAATGACCTCTTACCTCTATTTTAAGCATTCAAACTCAATTCTTCCAATTCCCTTAGGCTAATTATTGCAACTTCTTACTCATTCTTCCACTCTCTCAAGCTCACTCTTGCTCTCTCCATCATCATTCTTTCTTTTTTGTCCTCTCTACTTGGATTCTATAGTGTATTCTTGTTGCAACTCCACAATCTTTGTAGGTTGACGAAGCTCCATTCTCTCAACATGGTGTCATCTTCTCTTCTCAGCCTTGAGTGCTAACACAAGAGGATGTGATAGTGCTCTGGTTACTTATTTTCATCATTGTGTCTTATAGAGTAGCGTTCAGGTTGTCTTTGCACTCTATTCGATAGTGCCATTTCCTTTCTTTTGTTTATCGATTTCTCTATCTTGTTGCATATCTACTTGTTTATGGAGGTGGGAACATCAAAATGGGGGTCTGACTAAGGCATATCTGAAAATATAGCCCAAAATTTTCCTATTTCCGTGTGTGTAGGTGTTGGTTCATCCTTTTGAAGTCAAAGATAAAGAATCAAAGTGTGGGTGGAGTGGTATCTTTTTCTCCTCTTTCTTTGTCATTTTTGCATTAAAATAGTTTTAAGTATTCTTCTTGTTGTACTTTTTTCTTTCTATATTTTCTTTGTAAAACTATAAAACTCTATTAGTAAACTCGTAAGTAGGTGCTTTATGTTTTCTAGATATTTATCATACCTCTATCCATATAGGATGCTAGTGCACCTTTGAGATGCCATCATGTCATGTTGGAGTTTGGCTCCCATGCTTCCATCCTCAAAAAGTGAGCTATTCGGTCTGTAGTTTGAAACCTTTATAGTCGGCTCACTTGATTTCCAAAACACCCATGAAATAACCTAAGGTAGTTTGAGGAAGTTCATTCCTTGGGGCTCTCTCGTCATTCGGAGCCTCAAGGGTGATGAATCCCCCTACTTTATAGATATTAATAGTAACTTATTCAAAAATAATCATAAGCCTCCTTATGATTTGGGAATTTTAAGCCATGGGTTTAGGATACTATTTCCATGTTAGCATTTTACCTCAGACTGGATAGCAATCGAGAAGTGGGTGCAAGCCTCCTTGAAATGGTATTTAATATCCACTATGGTAAGTGGGCTATCAAGTATAGATTTATTGAGAACATTGTAGAATCAATACATAAATAAATTTTAATAATTAAAGGAGGTTCCAATAAGAAATTTAGGTTCACAATCTACTTGTGCTATTTTTTTCTATTCAAATTTAGTGGAATGTTTCTAACCAACAAGCTTCAGATTCAACCCTATATAAATGTTGAGGAAAAAAAATGGCTCTAGTATATGATTGAACCACTAAGATAATGATACATGATTATTTGCTCCATTGTATCAAGAAATTACAAATACTCTAATGCCTAGATTACCTATGTCTTATAGAAATTACATTCAACTAGGAAAATAAATACAATTGGTTGATTAGTACTTAATGGAAAAATATATTGTGCTAAGATTTTATGGATCAAGAGTAGAGCCATACAAAATTCCAATGCATGTGATAGAAAGAGTTTTTGCATTGGAATATGTATGACACATGGAGAGTATTGATCAACTATGATTTTTCAGTTAGCAAAAAAAGAGCATATTTCCTTCTTTACCTTTTTCATATCAAGGTTTCAAATTCGAGAGAAAATAATTTAGTGGTGTACATAATATTTTGAAAAAAATCAATTTGATGTTGTCTCTCACTAGAAATATGATCCATGTGACACCATTAAATCAAGGATTATGGTTAATAAAAAATGTTGCAAGTAAAATTCAACATCAAAGTAAACCCTTGCTTCAAAAATTGAGAAGAAAGGATTCTTGGGATGAGGTCAAAATAGTAATGGAGAAAATTTCTACTAAGAAACATATTTTTTTGAATAGTTATCAACAGAAATTGTGGCATTGCACCAATAGAGAGAAGTAGAGAAGAAAAACAAGAGGTATGATAATTTTTATGAAAAAATTAATCAACCAGCTACTAAAGTAAAAATACCAATTTCTCTAAAAATGGCTTGTATAGAAAAAAAAATGTTCACAATAAAAAATTACTACCTTTTGGTTTATGAGGAAGGATCTAGGTGAACAAAAGGCTAGTGCACTGCTTCAAGAGATTGAAGAAGATTTTGAGTTTAGCAATTTGTGGAATAAAGAGCATCCTTATGAATGTGAGGAAATTGATGATGATATGTAAGAAGAAAGTGTACAATATGCAAGAAAATTCAAATCTAGTTTAAGTGAGACCACAAAACAAACATATACTTCAAGAGCAACCATATCCAAAAAATGGGGTTATTAAAGTGGTGGTTTGGGGTCCCAAGGATAAGGAATTTGGATGAAAATAGATATAGACCATAGAAAATTTAGTGATTTGAAAGGAATTGGAGCTGATAAAATATTCCAAAAGCATACAAGGACATTTGAAATAATTCATTTTGTTACAACTTCAAATCCTAGTCCTCATGGTCAAATAAAATCAAAACCAAGACATGCCCATGGTGGAGAATCTAATGCAACTAGAATTTCCATTGGTGATGATGGTATGGGTAGTAGTACTAGTAATGGTCAACATGTGCTACAACAACAAATTACACATAAAATGCCAACAATACAAGATACTACACAAACACCTAGTGATCAATGTATAATAAAGATGCAAAGGATTATGACAGGTCCAAGTCCAACTACCATTACTGGTACCACTACCTTAATTTCCATCCCAAAGGATTTATTTCCAAACACTCCTTCAGTTAGTGTGATTGCAACAACAATGGCTAATCCATAGCCTTGGGTTCGGTCTCAGATAATTAGAGATGGTCCCATAATTGCATGTACTCCTTTTCCATTCAAGCATTCCATTAATTCTACATCCCTAGGTTTTGTTTACAATGATGAGTTTAAAAAGAAATAAAAAATACATAAAAAAGAAAGGAAGCAACTAATAGAGAGTTCATCTACTGTAATTTCAAAGCCTGCAACAAATAGGGTATTACTCACATTTGACCCAAATAAAGAAATCATGGAGTACATTTTTGTTGTTCCCATAGTTCAAAATAAACTAGAGAATCAGATGGATCACTCCGAATTTCAGTTGAGTAGTTTCAAATTAGATTTTTTTTATACAATTTTTTTTAGAAAATTAATATATTAAAGAGGAATAATGAATTGTACACATGATTGCTAAAACAAGAGAGAAAAAAAGGTTGCAAATTCAAATAGAAAAGTTACATAAATACCTAGAAAATGAGAAAGTAAAGACGAAAGAAATAGATAATAAGAGCAATGAATTAGAAAAAAGAATAAAAAAATCTACGTGTACATCTACAAGAAAATAGGATAAACAAATAGAGGTGGAATTGAATGAATTGAAGCAGATGTTAGATTAGAGAAAAAAAAAATGTGATGATGAAAATCTACTTCATAAAAATTAAAACAAACCTTGGCAAAATCAAAATAGTGGGAACAAAAATTGGAGGAAGAGAGAAAAATAGTGAAAGATTGGTAGCAGAGTTGAGGGAAGCAAAAATGAAATAAAATCTTGTCAAAATAATTTAACTACATTTTGTAGAGAAATAATGAGGCATATGAAACAAAAAATCTAGGAGGAAATAATGCAAAGGATTGATCATTTGTGCGAATTGTTTCAATTGATTGATGATCTAATAGTACATAATAGGGAGCTCAACAAAATATGCAATGGACAATAAAAATATGATTTCAAGAGATAAAATTACAAATCAAATTTTGCAAATAGTCTAAAAATTTAGTGATAATGAATTGAAATCAAAAGGAATTATGGACTGGATTGATGCCTCAATTAAGGCGTCATCTATCAATCAAAAGTGTTTGAGAATACATGAAACAAGGGAATTTTTGGATCATGTTGTTGGATAAAAAGGTAAGGAACTTGATAGAGCTTGGTTTACCAAAGTAGTTTGACATAACTAAGTGATTCATTAAAAAGGGATGATTTCAAAAAGAAGATGGAGGATGCACAAAAGATTGATTTGGACTAGATTCCTTAAAACCTAGATGAGGAAAACTATTTGGATTCCATCAAACCACTGATAGCCTTGAATGGAACTTTGATTGAAAAATTCAATTCAAGTTCCAATTTCAATCATGAATTGTTAACAAATTTTCAAGTTAGACACTATTAGTTACAATAAATGACACTTTCATCAAATGAACATTGAAGCATGATACAAAAGTTGATAGAAAAATTTGATAGTATGAGTTTCCAACTTAGCTCTATGTAGAGTTTTTCAAAAGTAAAACTTCAAACATTGTACCTAGTTACATACACCCTCAGAAAATTTTCCAAATTCTTGTCTAGTTTTTTGTTATCTTTAATTTCAAAAACCCCAATGCACTAAAAACTCTCTCATCCTCCATCGACACCAATATCATCGTTTGGCATAAATCAACAAGTTTTAAATATTATGATAAAAAATATGCATTATTTCACTTTGACCAAAGGTTTCCCAAACCTTTGTTATTGATCCCACTTCCATGGGATTCTCCATGGTGTCAAACTAGTCAATCATACTTATTGAAAAATGGTGAGCTTTGTTAGAAACATAGGACAACTAAGAGAGGGGGGCAAATCAGTTGGACATTCAAACATTCAATCCCTCATTAACCTTCAAACCCTTATTATGCATCAACATGAATGTAAAATAATGAAACATAAACACATTCACAACCATACACCATAGAACACCAAATTTACATGGAAAACACTTATTAAGGAAAAACCATGATGAGGATTAACTCACATATATATGAATAATAACACCCATTACAAAGGATCAATATTGAAAGGGCTCACTATCTAGAAGAAAATAATGGTTCACTATCAAGGGCTCACTTCCCAAAAGAATCACTATCTGGAATAGAAATAAAATATAAGAAGATTGTTACAAGGAGGTTCACTATCCTTATAGAAATAGGAAGATCCACCACAAAAAATCTACACAATCCACAACCTTTGGCTCATTTCCTCCAACAACTTTAGGTACATTGAAAATGTAGACACCTTTTGCTCACTGCTTCAAGTAGCCTTTGGCATTTAAGCTTGCACTTAGATCACAACACTTGATCACATTCACATATTTTCACACCATACAACACTCCACATATATCTTTATCAATAAACCTTGATTATATATCCTTCACAACCTCAAACAACCTTTTCTAGGTTGGCCTCAATGAAATGTATGAACCCCAAATGTGCAATCACCAAATAGGTTAGCACCAAATGTTTCCGCAGTAGAAAGAAGTGAAGGTGGACCAAACCAAGGATTAACTAGGAGCCAAATCTGCATTGAAACACTACACCACACTTCAATAAGAAACAAACCATCTCCATAATAAACACTAGCACAATAGGTTGGTCAAACTAATACTAGCACTATCAAATAATCAATTCACTCTTCACTAGGTCTAGAAACTTGTTGTGGACCACTTAGAAACATAACAAAAAATCCTAGAACATTATAGCATCATCAAAATATTTAACAACATTATTGCAACCACTTGAAACTAATAATACTATTATCTTGTGCAACTAGCGACATTGCCATAGACATATAACTCACTATCCAACCTTGCAAAACAATAGAACACCAAAAACTCCAAGGGAAGGTAGATGCAAGAAATATGAGTATGTTCCCAAATTTTCAAGACAAGAAACCTCAATGCCAAGAAATGCAGAGCAATTATGTTTGTCCCAGACACCCGTCTTCATAGGCTACACACTGTCAAACACATCTTCCACTGCCGCATGATTTAGAATCTGAAACCCTGGATATAACACATTTGAACTCTTTTGATAATATCATCCAAGACA
The DNA here is from genome assembly GCA_007258455.2 of Sequoia sempervirens. Lineage (NCBI taxonomy): Eukaryota > Viridiplantae > Streptophyta > Pinopsida > Cupressales > Cupressaceae > Sequoia > Sequoia sempervirens. The sequence goes on from VDFB02000363.1 coordinate 1,531,704, forward strand.
CACAAGAACATATTCAACCATGAATAAATGTAGAGCACAATGCAGAAAAAAAATTTGTCACCTTGTGCACTCTCTATTCAAATTTTCTCAAAAGAACTTGGAAACCAAGTGAACTAGTTGCATCAACAACACTTGATCAAAATCACAAACACCTTATCATTAATGCCACACTATAGGTTGCAACAATCTCCCCATTTTAAAAACCTTCTCAACACTACCACACTAAAGGTTGACATAGGTTGACATAAATGGCAACACTAATGGCAACATAGTACAAGAATATCCAACAATCTTCCTCTTTGTCATTGATGGCAACATTAGTTCCAAAAAACCATAAACAACAAAAGTAACCGTACATCAAGCAACACTCCCCCTTACTTGTACATTTCATACTTATTTATTTCTCCCCTTTCTTCTTATTTTTTAGGCTTCATTCTCCCCCTATTTTTTTCAGGTGTCACTTTCTCGCCCTTTGACATCAATGGAAAAGGGAAACACCTACATACTTCACTTCAAGAAACACCTACAAACTAATTTCTTTCCTATTTACTTTCTCTCCACTACTCTCTCCCTATTTCTATCTCTCCATTGTTCTCTCCCCCTTAGGAGCACAAGATATGCTCCCCTAACTGCACCAACCAAAGACACTACTACCTACTCCCCCTGAGAGGTACCCTTCACCAGTCCAGGACAAGGAAGAAATCTTTGATTTATCACTTGGATAGATGCACCAACTCATGCATCTAATTGAAATGATGAGAAATAACCCCTAGCTTTTGAATGAGATACTCAAATGTATCTTTTCAAAGAGCCTTTGTGAAAATTTCTACTATTTTATTCTTTCTAGGCACATACTCCAAATTCACTTCAATCTCAACTTTCTCTCTTAGAAAGTGATACCAGATAGAGATATGCTTTTTCCTAGGATGCATTACCATATTTTTTGAACTTTTGATATCACCTGTGTTATCACACAAGATAGGAATAGGTTCATCATATGATACTCTAATATCCTTTAATGTTTGCTTCATCCACAACACTTGTGTGTAGCAAGATGTTGCTAGAATATGTTTTGCCTCTACATTAGATAGTGACACTGAATCCTACTTCTTACTCAACCAAGAAACCAATCTACTTCCAAGAAAGAAAGCACCTCCACTTGTACTTATTTTTTCATTTATACAACCTACCCAATCTACATCTGTATAAGCACTGAAAGAGAAATCAATATCCCTAGGATACCATAGGCCAAAGTCTAGAGTGCCTTTCAAATATCTAAATATCCTTTTTAATGTTACCACATGTGATTCACTAGGATCTTCTTGAAATCTTGCCACAAGACATACTGCATGCAGGATATCCAGTCTAGTTGTAGTTAGATATAGAAATCCACCAATCATGGATGTGTACTTGCTTTGATTTATCTTAGGAGATTAATCATTTTTTCTCAACTTACAACCAATAACTATGGGAATACATACTGGTTTAGAGTCCTCCATTCCAAACTTCTTTAACATTTCCTTGACATACTTTTATTGTGAGATTAATATACCTTTATAAAATTGACTGATTTGTAGCCCAAGGAAGAAACTCATCTCCCTAAACATTGACATTTAAAAATCATTTTGCATTTCCTCTGCAAACCTTTTACAAATTTCAGCATTTCCTCTAAAGATTATGTCATCTACACAACCACAATCAAGATTTGATCTCTCATAACCTTGAAGCAAATATTTTTTTAGTACCCTTTTTGAATCCCTACTATAATAAGTATTTAACCAATCTTGCATATCAGGCTCTAGGATCCTACTTGAGTCCATATAAAGCTTTCTTCAACCTACAGACCAAATCAAAATATTTTGATAACTGAAAACCTTTGGGTTGTTCAATGTACACCTCTTCTTTGAACTCACCATTTAAAAATGTAGACTTGGCATCCATCTAATACACCTAGAAGTCTTTATGAGCTAAAAAATCCAAAAGTGTCACAATGGCTTCCATTATTGCTACTATAGAAAAAGTATCTTAAAAATCTATTCCATCCACTTGTGAGTAGAGCTTACACAAAATTCTAGCCATGATTTTAATGAATTCTCCATTCTCATTCAACTTGTTCCTAAAAAACCATTTGATTCCTGTCACATTCTTGTTTTTTGGTCTTGGGACCAGTTCCCATGTCTGATTCTTCTCAATCTGCCTCAGTTCTTCTTCCATAGCTTTGATCCAATTCTCATCCTTGCATGCTTCAGTTATTTTTTTAGTTTCTACCTCAGAGAGTAAATAAAAGTTTACGTGTTCCACTATCACAACTATTCTCATTGGCAATACACCTTTTCTCTTATCTCCAATTATTTTATCCTCAAAATGATTCTTCTACACATACTTAGGATCCTTAGGATTCTATTTTGGAGTTTCTTCCTCTTCAACTAGGATATAATTTTCTTCTCAATTCTTATTTTTCTTCTTCTCTACAAGGGGGTTCTTTAGATTCATATCTTTCTATCAACACTAAGATTTGGTGTGATTCTTCATCTACTTTGACACTCACACTTTCAAATATATTCTTTAACCTTTTGGTGTAGCATCTATATGGCTTGCTCTTTGTAGGGTATTCAAGGAAGATTCCTTAATTTGTTCTTGCATAAAATTTTCCTAGATTTTCTTTATCTCTTCTGATATAACATTTAATTCCAAACACTATGAAATATTTCACAATAGGATGGCTTTCATACCATAGTTCATAGGGGGTGTTTCAATTGTTTACTCTTGCTTGTCCTCTATTAAGAATGTGAATTGCTGTATGAATAACTTCTTTCCAATAGACGTCCAGTATATTTTCTTCCTTTATCATGGTTCTTGATACTTCTTAAACTATCATGTTCTTCCTTTCCACAACTCCATTATGTTGAGGAGTCCTAGGAGCTGATCAATGCCTTTTTATCCCATGATCTTTACAAAAGGTATTAAAATCATTGACGGTGAACTCACCACCTCTATCAAACCTCAAACATTTAATTTTTAAATCTATTTCATTCTCAACCATAGACTTAAATTCTTTAAACTTATCTAGAGCTTTTGATTTTTCTTTGAGAGAGGTCACCAAAGTCATTCTAGATTAATCATCTATCAACAACATAAAATACTTGTCACCTTGAGAGCTTCTTGTTCTGGTAAGTCTACATAAGTCTATATGCACCAACTCCAAAGGTCCTATGGTAGAATATTCCTTAGTTCTAAACCTCTTCTTTGTCTTCTTTCCAAACTAACACTTCTTGCAAATTGCATTGATAGTCTTTGTAATTCTTGGTAGATCTCTCACAACTTGTGTAGAGCTGATCTTCATTAGGCTATCTAAATTCATGTGACCCATTCTTCTATGCCATAGCCAACTTTCATTGATTTAAGACATAAAGCAATTAACACTATTGATGGGTGTTTTTTCACCTTCTCAACATAGACAACATACACGTATACTATCTCTCTTGAAAGGTAATTTTCGCAACTAAGTTTCAAAAAATCACCCCAAGGTCTCTTGGGTGTCAGGTCATGAAAATGATTGGAATAGTTCAATTAGTTGATGTGATTTGCTGGTAATCACAAGGAGGTATTTATGGTTCACAAAGCATGGGAGTTTGGGTTTGTAAATGGATTTTCAAGGTTTTGGAAATGAATGAACAATGGCTGTCAACTTAGAACAACAAAGTAAAACTCACTTCAATCACTAAGTTTGACATTGTTTTGGTGCTTGGAATCCTAAAATAACAAAGAACTAAAATAAATATCAAGGAGAGGAAAGGGTTGAGAGAAGCTTCTAACTTTAAGCTATGAATGAACAGTAATAATGGAGGAAGCTATAGTAGAAAGACTCCCATAAAACTAAGTTTTGCTTGACCAAGAGAAACCTACAGCTACACAAAACTAGTGTAATATTCTAGGGATCTTTGCAGATTTTTTAGATTGTACATTCACCTCATGAACATACAGTTGAACTTAATTCCAGCATATGAAATAGCTTAGACTAGCATTGCAAAGTGATTCATAATCAATAAACCACAAAAAGCATGAGCTAGAAGTGCATCCAATATTGTAACAACAACCACCATTAAAGACTTTCAAGAAACTAACAAACTAAAATGAACATGGAGGCTGAATCATGCATGCAAAATGAGAAATCTCAAATAAAACACCCAAATTCAATGCAATGCTATCTTTTATTGCTTCAATTTTCTCCTTACAACAATTCACCATACCTTACAAATGAGGAGCAAGCCCCTATTTATAGTTTTTCAAAAGTGAAATGAATAGCTAGGATTGATTTATAATGAATGGCCCAGATTCAATACAACTTAGGGTTTCACCTACCCCCAATATTTCACAATTTAAAATAGACTATTTTGTCCTCTTCAATATTTTGTCTTTTAATTACTGTAGTTGTTTTTTCTTCTAGCCGCTTTATGTTGTAGCTGGAAACTAGTAAAGTTTTCCTTTTATTGATACACTTCCAACATCTCTTCATTTAATTAAGTGAATCTTCTTCTAGATTTACATACATGGGAAACATAAACATTCTCCTCAACCCTGGTGGACAACTCTTCACTAGAAAAAAATAAAATAGCCCCCCATGTTGTCTTGTTTGAAAGAACTTCTCTAGTTGTTGTATTGCTCAACAAAAATTCTTAAGTGAGCTTTAGCAATTAGATGTTCAAGTAGCAACCTCCTGGTGTGCATCCACAGGTAAACCCATCTCCACCTTGGAATTTTGAATTAAAATCTCCCTTCTTGACATGTCTTCATATGTTGGTTCTTTTGATGAATTGATCCATTATCCCTCCAAGCATCCTTAAAAGCACCTGTGTCATAAAATATCATGATTTAAATCTCCAAAAATGATAAACTTACCTCATTTAAAATATTAAAATCTATCAATTTATAGTCCATCAAGAAAATTTCATGTTTCAAAAAACTTTCCATTTTTTGAAACTTTCCATTTTACCCATTTTCACTTTGGAGACCTGATCACTTGGGAAGTGCAGAAATGGGATATGCGGGGTCCATGGGGTAGGGTGTTGCTAGGCAGGAAGAGGGTAAAGTTTAGCCACTAAGAACAACCGAGTAACAACCTCCCGGGGACAACAGTCTGCTAGGGCAGACCAGCAAAAGATGTTTGGACTTGGAATTTTTGTTACTTGGCTCAAAGCTTTGTTTTGGGAAATAAGGCATGCAAGACCCATGTAGTGAAAAGACGTGACCGTATCACCATAAGGAAAAGAGAGCACGAAGGCCAACATATAAAGACCCACATGGGTGGGTTCACATGGACTTGAAGACTCAAACATTTTGTTGGGGAAACACTTTGTACCCTTGCGGTGAAAATGGAAGCAGAATATGTGAATGCAGGTGTAGTGCTTGTTTTATCATTGGGAATGACATTTGGTGAACGAACTTCCACACAAGGTAGCCCACAAGGACAAACCTATAGTGGTCCATTTGACTTAAGGATTTTGATATTTGGGACTCGAGTGTTTGACTCATGAAAGCATGAGATGCAGATACTATGAGGTGGGAAGCCGAACAAGTTTGTGTCATAAAAAAAACATTGGGGACCATGGCATACACAAGGTGGCTTCTCACATGAAAATTTCCACAAAGCCACAAATCTTACCAATTTTGAGTTTGTTTTTAAATTAAGCACATGAAAGATGCATTAGAAGGGTGCCTAGACCTATTCCTCAATGATTTGACCCCTTTCAAAACATTCAAAAATTTGGAATGTGTAAGGCATAGGGTTTAGTGCCATTAGAAATGGAATTCCACACACGGAAACCCATGAATGACAACCCACACATGGAAACCCATGGATGGACTTCCACACACAAAAACCCACAAATAGACTTCCACACACGTAAACCCATGGATGGAATTCTACACAGGAAAACCCACAGATGGAATTCCACACACAGAGACCCATAGATGGACTTCCACACATGAAAACCCATGGATGAGAACCTGCACATAGGAACCCGTGGACAACAACCCGCAATGAAATTTATACAAAGTCACAAAACTTAGTAAATTTGAGATTTTTAAATTTTAGCATGTGGGAAAGGGGTAGAAAGAGTGTCTAGATATATTTCCTTAAGATTTGACTCATTTTAAAAAATGTAGAAATTTGGAATGTGGAAGTCAGAGGATCCAGAGTCGTTAGCAAAGGAATTTCACAAACGAACTTTCACGGACGGAAACCTGCAGACGAAATTATATAGTGAAGTTTCCACAATGTCTAAACACTTAGCAAATTTGGCTCAAACCCCTTTAGGATTATGGAGACATGTATTTTATGGGCCCTAGATGTTGATAACTTAAAGTTTGCACCCCTCTTTTGAAATGAAAAAAATTGGAAGGTGGAAGCCGTAGGGTCCAGCGCCATAAAAGAACAACATTCCACACACAAAAAATTGTACACAGAAACCCATAGATGACAACCCGCACATGAAAACCTATGAATGGGCACCCGTAGACAGACTTCCACACATGGAAACTCATAGATGGAAACCCGCATACGGAAACTCACGAATGAACTTCCTCAATGAAATTTTTGCAACTTCTTAAAACTTAACAAAACCTTGGTAGTTCATTTAGGCATCACAGAAACATCCCAAATCCATATGAAAATTTTCTCCAAATTTAAAAAAATGAAGGAAAAAGCAAAGCAAGTGAGAAGGGACCAAACTAGTAGGAGCAAGGAAAAAATGAAAAAAGGGAGGTTCACTACCTTCGGCGGGGCGTGTGTGCAAAATATGCACAACACCACCACCTTTGAGCTAATAAATATTTCCTTCTATCTTTATTCCAACTACAACCAATGTTTCAGAGCTTCCTTTTCTAATTTCACAACCATCATCCTGAAACACAAAAATGTATCCTCTACTACACATTTTTCCTACACTGAGAAGATTATGTTGAAGACCCTTGACATAAAGAATATCATTTGTCTTATGCTTATCATATTATTTGAGCATCCACTATCAATTATCTAGTATTTTCTCTCCTCTCTTACATGAAAGGTAGTCAACATAGTTCCTTCAATATTTGACCTATTTTTAGAATAATTTCTTTCACACATCTTTCATAATTAGTATAATTAGTTCCAACATTTAGAGCCATGAACACACATTCATCACTTCCATCATACAGATACTCTAATTCCTCATCATCAAATACACCACTACCTTCTTTAACATAATAACTTCTTGATATATTTACCTTTATGATCTTTATGTTTTTCATTTGAAACTTTGATTAGACACTTAGAAGCATAATGACCTATCTTTCCACAATTAAAAAATTTAAAGGGTAAATTACCTATGTATTTTTTAGTGCCCTTTTTCAATCTCCTTACAAAATTTGCTTCCACATCATCAAGATCATCTGAATCAGATTCATCATTCTTCTCTTTCCTGCTGACTTTAAAAGAATTTTATTTCCTTGGAGCATCTTTGTCAAACTCTCTTAATTCAAAAGTAGTTAAATCACCAAACATTTGATCTCTAGAATATTGATCCAAATTTAGAGCTTCCTCAATAGCAAAAACTTTAGCACTATAAGATTTAGGAAGAGTTCTCAATACCTTTTTCACAACTTCACCTTCCTCTAGTTTTGAAGACCAGTGATGAAATTGAAAATTTCATCCACTTTGAGCATGTAGCCAACAATATCTTCATCTTCTGACATCCTTATGGTTTCAAATTTTGCTTTAAAATTATGCATCTTTGCTTTCTTAACCTTATCATCTCCTTCATAAATTCTCTGCAACTTTGTCTAGATCTCTTTAGTAGTTTTGAGGCTTATCACCTTCACAAGTTATGAATCAAAAATCCCACTCAATATAGCATTCTATTTTCTTTTCCACTAGTCTCATAATCCTTAATATCATTTTCACTTGTTGAATCAGTAGCATATATAGTATATCCATTTTTAGCTAACTTCCACACACCAAACCCTAATGAGACAAGAAAGGCTTCTATCTTGGCTTTCCAAAAATCATAGTTTGATCCATCAAACATAGGAAATTTGACACCATTCCTATGTGTCATCTAGATCTACCTCATGTGGTTAAGTTTATCCTAAGGAACCATAGCTCTGATACCAATTATTAGACACATAGGACAACTAAGAGTGGGGATGAATTAGTTGTACATTAAAACATTCAAACCCTCATTAACCTTCAAACCCTTATTATGTGTAGTATTGCAAAATGTACTCCTTTACATATTCACACTATTTTCTAGTCTACTAATTAAATTGGACTTAATTAAGCCTCTAATTGTCCTAATTATGTTTCTACAAGCCTAATTAATTGCAATTTCTAAAAGGGGAATCATGATTTAATTAATGCAATTATCATTTTTAACACCCTGAAATGAATTGGTCTTGGCAATTTAGGTCAAGACCCATTCACCCTTGAGTGAACGAATCCCCTTTAGTTGCTTAATTCAAATTTTTAATATTTTTTGTGGCCTTTTTATGAACCCAAATTCAAATTTAAATGTCATCTTGTAATGCTTAATTTTTAGGAAATTAGAAAATTATCTATAAAAGTAAGGTCTTTTTATCAATTCAAATACTAGCACAAGAAAGAGATTATTCCTAGAGAAAAGATTATTGTCAAAGGTGTTCAAGAGAATATTTCTCAAGAATTTGTTGTAGCATTCAATATCTCAAGCATCATCTCAAAGTTATCAAGCATCATGCATGTTTTTGGAGCTAACATTGTGATGTAGGTTTCAAGCATTCAAGTCAAATTTCAAGCATCAAGATCACATCATCAATCAAGGAATTTCATGCAAGATCAAGACCTTGGAGAGATGTGTTGAGTTTTAGTCCTTCAAGGGTTTCAAATAATTTGGTGAATTTCCATACAACAATTGTTCATTCATCATTCATTTCATGTTTCATTGTTTCATTTCAAGGTTTAATTACCAAAATAGGGTTTTACCAAGGCAAACCTCCATTCACCAATTTTTCTCCCTCTTGTGTATTTTTTAGATATTAGGTTGAAGAAGGATTCAAGATCTATCAAAAGAGTAAAATTGCAAAAGTTGTCAAAGTTACAAAAGTTGTCAATATTGTCTTCAAGGCTCAAAAACTCACTTTAAAAATTTATTTTTGAATTTTTGACTGTGAAAAATGGAGGAATTAGGAATATAGACCAAGGACTAGAGGATTGTAAAAGAATATTTTCAACCCGTATAGCAATACCCATTTGCTCTTGGGTGAATGAGTCCCAAGAGACACTCAACATAACCTTTTTGTGATAGGTGCATAAAATCCAATCCTTCTTAGATTTGTTGCTACTTGCAATATTCTATTAGATTAAGGTTTTATTTAGAGGTTTCATGTGTTACATTTCATCATTGCATTCATTTGGTATTTTTCATTCATCTCCCAAAATTGCATTTCAGATTGATTACCCCATCCTAAGTCTTGAGGAAAACAGCAAGATCTCCAACAAGGTTGACTCACCTAAGGGTTGAAAGTCAATATTACCCTAGGGGATCTCCTTTTCCTAATGAAATAAGGAATGAAGACTGATGCATCATACCCCCAAATTCCATTTTGATCACCCACATTTTCCATTATTTCATTGTGGTGAACCCAACATTGTACATCAAAAATTCTGAAATTAGATTCCGTTCAAACCCTATATCTAGGATTTGTATTACATTGCATTAATTTTCATCTCATTTATGGTTGTTAAAATTGCATTATTTTGCATCTCATTTAGGGTTTTAGGTTTGTATTTTACATCCTTTAAAATCCAAAAATTTCAAAAAATTACATGCATGTTATATTAATATTGCATAGTACTTTCATATTAGTGTATGTTCAATCATTCATATTAAAAAATTGAGTCAAATTTTCATTTAGAAAAGTGTCATACTATTCATCATTTGTCATTTATTTCACTTGCATTTAGATATCAAAATCTAGAAAAATTAGTCATTGAAACCATAGTTTATAGTTTGAAATAGGAAACCATAGCATTGAAATTTAGACTCAAATTTAAATTTTTGCAACCCCTGTACTAAGACCCATTCACCCTAGGGAAAATTTTTCTTTGTACAAGAGATTTTAAAAAATTCTAGGTAGTGATTGTCTCTATTTCCTTAATTTTGTTCCATTGTTAAATTTAGGTTTCAATTTCAAAAATTAGCAAAATCTGTCATTCTTTACATTAGGTTCAATTGGTCAAAGTGAGTGCATTGTTTGGAAATCAAAATTGGTATTAGAAAACACCATTTTCAGGTTTTTGCATAGCATAATCAGTAAGTTGTTTAAAATCTGAAAATTGCTCTCTTTTTTCATATTTGTATTACACTTCATATTTTAGGGTGTTAGATTGCATTTATCTAGTGCCTATTCTCCATTTTGGGTGCACTTAGGTTTGGTGAAACTTGTAAGCTTCACAACATAGTGTCCTATTACCAATATTGTAGTGACATAGTTCAAGACTCATGCAATCTCATGCTAGTACACTCATTTTTGATCTTGATTTATCCAACTCTTTCACTCATAGTATTGATACTAGTCAACCCACTATGGACCATAGCTTTGATACCACTTTTCCCATGACCACCCTACCCACAACCAATGTGATTGGTGTTGAACTAAAACAAATGGATGAATATTTAGAGAAATTGCAAAATTTTGTGAGTTTTGAATACATTGTTGGTATTGCAACTCTTGTCATAGATAACATGAGGAAAATGCATGATAATGAGTGAGGAATAGAGAGTGTATGTAGTCTAGCTCACATTATTGATAAACATGTTCTTACAATAGCTAGTTGTGCTCAAACTTTGGGGTACACTCAAAGTCAAGGTGGAAATTCAATTCTTCCTTCAACAACTATGACCTCTATTCTGGCATACACTAATCCAACTCTTACAACAACTAAACAACCAACTAGCAATGTCAATACCACCTTAGGTATTTCCATTGATAATATTTTTAGCTTTATGCATTCAAACTGGTATCTCCTAATCCATTTCCCCTCAAAAACTTACAATTCACTTGTCCTCTGAATACATATACACCTCCACCTTATTCACCGCCATCTCACAACACAAACAATGATCCCATCCTTAACCAACTCCTGCAAAATACTTCATCCCTCCAACAAAAAATTACTACATTGAACCAAAGTCAAAATGGACAACCTTCACAATATGTCAAAAGAAACCCTTTATCCTTGGAGATATTGAGAGCACAAATGCCACAATGCATAGAGATTCCTAGAATTTTGAGAAAAGTGTTGGAAAAGAAGACCCTAACCATTTCTCGAGATACACAACCTTATGTAGTTACTTCTTTTTTGAGGATAAACTCTTGGCTAAAATTTTCCCTAGATCCTTGAAAGAAACTTCCTTAGAGTGGTTTTGTTGTTTACTAAATAACTCAATTAGTTCATTTAGTGAACTTGTTGATGCCTTTCTTAACCATTTCCAAGTGCACATGGGTCCCAAGATGACCTTAGCTGATTTAATGCAATGTAAACAAAAAAAAGATGAAAAGGTCACTGATTTCATAGCATGATACCAATTTCTTTACTCGTAAATAAAAATTAAGATTCTTGATATTGACCTTCAAAAACAATTCATTACAAATTTGCATAACAATATTCAAGATAAACTTGAGATGTTGAAGTTTCCCTCTTTTACACACTTGTGTATGGTCCTTTATGATTATCAAAATTTGATTAGTCATCATGAAGAAAAAAGTCCTTCTAACCCTTCTGATAAATCCGAAGTCATGCCCCAAAATAATTTCCATTTCAAGAAACAAAATAAGGGATTTTTACAAATAAATGAAGAGAAGGGGGATTCTCTACTCATGAGTCTCTTTATTCTCAAGAGAATCCCAAGGGGTGAACTTCCCTAAACCACCTTAGGGAACAGAGAAAGAGTTCTAGAATCCAAAGGAGTAAATCACAAAGGTTTTCTGGAGAAATTGATGAGCTCTTGACGAAAGGATGACTGTGTAGAATAAGGATGATAATGCGAAGTGATGGAGTCCCAGAGGTGCACTAGCATCTCGTATGGACTAGATAGTGAGAATATCCCAAAAAACAACTTAGTGACTATTAACAATCAAATTGCTAAGAACTTACAAAATGTGGGAAAATAATATAATATAAATAATAGAATTGAAATAAAGTGAAGTATAGATGATAAAGATAGAAAATTCTCACAACCCAAGTAATGAAGCTTCCAAAAAATGAATATCTTTAATACCTATATGTGTAATATCTAGAGAAAATGCTGGGGCTGTATAGGGGTTTTCCTCAGTAAAACCCTCGTTTTGGTGTTCCTACCTTCATGAACGGCCAAATAGATAGATAAAGATAATAAGAATGAAATGAATGTACGAGTGATAAAATCAATCCTTTCTCAAGGAGGAGAACCCATATCATGGGGATGTGATAAATCCAAAGAGGCTCGCAAGCACAAGGTAAGAGAGATATCAGCTGCATGGCTTAAGGAAGCCAAAGAGAGCAAGGATGAAAGAAAGAGTTGCGAGAGCCAATAGAGCTGTAAAGAGAACTATAAGAGCTTAAGAGTGTTGAAGCTACTATAACAAGTGAGAGATTTGTGCAAGCAAGAGATTAAAGAGGGAAAAGAAAGAAGCCAAGAAGCTAGAGCGAAGCTAGAAGACAAAATGGATTGAAAAGATGACTTTTAAAGAGGGAAAAGAAGCTTCTCCAGCAGTTATAAGGTTTCCCAAGCCATTACCACTAACATAAGTAGCTAACAAGAGGCAAAAAAGCTCAGAAAATATTGTTTGAACATTGAAATGTCACAGGATGCTAGCACAATGCACAAACATCCATGCAACATACAAGTGTCCAAACACATCACACTACAAAATGACAGGTACAAGAAAAGCACAAGATTTAACACAAAGCTAATGCATGAGGGTAGCTAATGAAAAGGGGTACTTGAGCATCCTTAGAGAGAAAAAGGCTGATGTAGGGGCTAAATTAAGCCTACAATAGATGCTAAGGGAGTGGACACTAAAGCAGAAACAAGTTCTAATGTATATGAAATTGTAAGGGGTGCAATTTTACAACATTACATTTTTCCCCCACTTTAGTAGGCATATGAATCTACACTAATATAAATGCTAGAGGAAATCTACTAAACATAAAGAACATCATGATGCCAAAAGGATACTGTACATGGAGCAGATAACTCTCCAAACCAAGTAAGCATGCCCCTAGGCTGAAGACCTACAAAACAAACACATTAGATAAGAAAGACTAACACAAGACAACAATGTTAGAACATAAAAATACACTACATCACAAGGTTAGAACATATAAAACACATACACACATGCACACAACAAACTAAAGGATTTGAGTCATCAAAGAAAAAGAGACCTTGATGTAGATGGTTGTATCGGTACCATGCATCATTCCCAAATTAAAAAAAATAACACATAGAAGAATTCTTAAATAGAGAGAAGAATTTAAGGATTGATCACTTCAAGAGAAGATGCACCCAAAAGTTAGGGAAGCAACCAATATCAAAGAGAGAAAGAGCGTATACTTAGGATGAAGAATATTGAGATCTTTGATCTAGTATATACAATTCAGAAGAAAGAGAATTTTAGGAGAGAGATGGAGAAGCTAGAAAGGAATGAGAATTTTGATAGAGATGGATTCATAGGTCTTTAAATGCAAGGAGAGTTGAAAAATATGCACAACAAATCAACAGACCTATGAAAGGTGAACGAAAGGCCTGTAGGTACTCTCTCCCACATAGTTGAATAAACTACACCGAAGGCCCACAGACCAATGGTGAATGGATCTCGTAGGATGAAAGTGCTTTATAGGTCCTTAGACCTACAAAGAAGGAACCCTAGGTACTCTCTCTTGAGAGAAGTTCAATGTAGGGGACTCCACATAGTCGAATTGGGTCCTCATAGGCATTCGGTCCTGCAAGGTTGGTTAAAAAGTATCCTCATAGGCACACCTGCAAAGAAACATGTTAATCCACACACTAAACATTTTAGGCAAGCTTGATGTGACGAATCTCTACAAGTTCTTGATCCTGTAGAGCAAGATTGATTAGAGAAGCCTATGGCTACTGCATGCTACACTACATGAAAGTCACATAAAAGATAGGTCTAGTCAGGATTCCCCAAGCTATACAACAATGAATTCATTTGAGAGAAAATATTTCAAAGGGGGGTCCCTCGGGAACCCTTCAAGAGAAAAAGAGGTACACTCAAGGGATGCTACATTTGAAATACATAGAGAAGAGAGTGGGTCCTTAAGAAGGACACACATCTCTGGAACAACTCATCACTGCCCCCAACATACAGGGGAGGAGAACCATGAAAGACACTTAGAACATACAAGATAGAGGTAGACCTCGAATCACTTGTCATTTGAAGAGGAGGTGGGTGTATTAGTAAATAAATGAGTGATGACACAAAAATCATGAAGTTGTATTTTATCATTCAAGGCCTTACATTCTCTAGTGGAATGGCTAGGCACTCAATGGTATGCACAAAAAAAATGTTTTTCTTTATCATGCTTGTCAAACTTTTTATGTGTAGGATGAGGAAGAGTAATTAAGAGAGCTTGAAGAAGCCTCAAAAAAATATTCTCTTGTTTAGATAAAGAATGAGGATAAGGAAGCAACCCTTTCTCTTCTAGAGAAAGATTCGATTGCTCACAAGAAGAAGACAAGAAGATATAGGACAATGGAGGATGAATCAATCTGTGAGAAAAAGGCTGAGCTAAATTCATGCCATTCAACCATGGCTTCCATTTAGATTTTTCATTTGAGAAATCAATCCCCAAATTATGCTTATGAGGTGCACATTCTATAAGGACCTAAATACCTTTTTCATTGTGCCCACAACCTTTACGGAAATTTCCATATTTAGAGACAAGCTTAAAGCTAGGGACATAACGTGTTTGCAAATCTTGAGGAGGAGGATCTTCATAATTCCAGCAATGGGGATTATACTCCTCTACGAGATCACCATCAACCTTTTTGATAGGACCACCAACATTAACCTCTTTAATAGAAGTGTGATCATCTTCCTCAAAAGGGGAAGGATCGACATTAAGAACATTAGAATTTGTGTTTCCATTATCGTGAGATACAAAAGAGTAACCATCTTTGATAGCGGATTCAGATGATGTTACTGAAAGGTTTAAGTGGATTGGGTTGACTTTATATCCTTAAATGAAAGATTATGTAAAGTCTAGAGGATCCCAATAATCACCAAGACATTCATTTTGTTGAGAAGAGGTAGAAGGAATAGACTTAAGATTTCTTGCTTCAGAAGGATCTTCTTCAGGGACATCTATCTCAAGAGAATCTTTTATAATAGTTTATACTAGAGTAGACGTCAATGCATGAGAAGACACTGAAGGGATAAGAGTGGGAACAACTGAAGCCTGACCGACTACTGCCATCTCACATAAATACATAGCATCAGGGTCATCCTTGACTATGACTACTTGATTATAGCAAAGAACTTAATAGATTTATGCATGATAGATAGGACTACACCCATAGCTTGAATCCATGGTCTATCAAGAAGAATTTTATATGGTAATTTTTCTAACATAACATAAACAAGGGTGGGTATAGTAATGGGTCCCAACCTCAAGGGAAAGACTATCATTCCTAGGGATCGTCGACTAACATTATTGAACCCATGAATTATAATAGAAGTATTAAGAGAAGATGAATCAATATTAATCTTAGGAAATAGATTAATAATACACACATTGAGCGTCAAATTAGCATCAATGAGAGTACATCTAATTCTAATTTTATTAATGTTAACTATAATCATTAGAGGGTCTGCGTGCTTTTGCATATCTGGGGGTGGAAGTTCTTATGGATAGAACATAATATTTAGAGAATCCACATGAATATGAGCTATCAATGCATTAACATTCATTGGCCTAGTGGAGGTAGGCAAGAGGATTGTTTGCAAGGCTTCCTAAAGCATACCTTGATAAACTGGAGCAAACTAAAGCAAGTCCCATAGTGAGATCTTGGTCAAAGTAACACGAAGTTGCTTGACAAGATTGTAATCACTAGGTGCTTCAGTTGTAGGTTGATTAATATTTTGTTTATCCCTTTTAGTATTATAAGTATGGGATATTGCTCTATAAGAGGGAGCCTTGGAAATATTAGGAGAATCATTATCAAATAGAACACCATTAATAGAAAAAATCCTTTTAGGAGAAGGACTAGCCAGGGTTAGATAAATAATAGGTCTCTTAAGTCTTTGAGGGGTAGTAGAGATAGATTATATTTATAGACTCATCACAACTAGTGGAATAATTATTTGAAGATATATTCTCAACATCGATCAGGGAAGGATTATATGTGGAAGGAGGTTCATCATTCACTAAAGCATCATCTCTAGAAGAGATTGCATTGGAATGAAGAGAAGGTAGAGTAATGTTAAGAAAGGTATCAATGATTTCATCTTCTTAAAATAAGATATCCTTCAAAGAAAGAGGAATCACATGAGAAGGATCAAAGATATAGAGTGACATGGGAAAAGCGAAGTCACTATCACATGAATGAAATGAAACATCATTAACATTTTGAATATAATTAGATATTAAGCTCATAAAATAAGATATTAAATTCATTTTGAAAATAGTAAGCAAAATATAATAAACAATGAATAAACAAGTTAGCTGATTCAGAGTAGTCTAGGGGTTACAAAACTAAGAAAAATCAAAATTCTAGATTTTAAGATTTTTTTGATATTTTCTAGGTTCTAGGAATTTTCATTTTCAGAGGTCTCTGGAGCATAATCTGGGGTTAAAACTTGTGTCAATTTGTAAAATTTGACTGCTGAAGTCACCATATTTTGGGGATTGAATTAGTCCTCTTGGAGACCTTTTTGGAACAATGTAAATGGTTCTAAATGTTGAGCACCAAGTCAAAATTTATGACCCCACCAAGTTGGGGTAAATAAATTCCTAGTTTTTTGAAAAATATTGTACTTCACATTAGGTTCACCAAAATGTAAAGAAGGGGGATTCACTACTTATGAGTCTCTTTATTCTCAAGAGAATCCCAAGGGGCGAACTGCCCTAAACTACTTGAAGGAACAAAGCGAGAGTTCTAGAATCTGAATGAGTAAATCACAAAGGTTTTCTAGAAAAACTAATGAGCTCTCGGCCAAAAGGATGATAGAAAAAAATAAGGATGACAATGTGGCACACTGGAGTCCTAGAGGCCTACTAGCATCTCGTATGGACCAAAAATTAAGAATATCCCAAAAAAAACTTAGTGACTACTAACAATCAGATTGCTAAGAACTTACAGAATGCAGGAAAGTAATATAATATAAAAAAATTGAAATAAAGTGAAGTATAGATGATAAAGTAAGAGAATAAAATATAGAAACTTCTAACAACAACCCAAGTAATGAAGCTTCCAAAAAATGAATATCTTCAATACCTACATGCGTAAGATCTGGAAAAAATGTTGGGGTTGTATAGGGGTTTGCCTCAATCAAACCCCCATTTTTGTGTTCCCACCTCCATGGACAACCAAATAGATAGATATAGATAATAGGAATGAAATGAATCTAAAAGTGATAAAAGCAATCCCCACTCAAGGAGGAGAACCTGTATCATAGGTATGTGATAAATCCCAAGATGCTCGCAAGAACAAGGTAAAAAAGATATTAGCTCCAAGGCTTGAGGAAGCCAAAGAGAGAAAAGAAAAAAGAGAGAGTTGCAAAGAGAATTGTAAGAGCTTAAGAGTGCTTGAATGTACTATAACAAGTGAGAGATTTGTGCAAGTAATAGAGTAAAGAGGAAAAATATAGAATCCAAGAAGCTAGAGTGAAGCTAGAAGACCAAATGGATTGAAAAGATTACTTTTAAAGAGGGAAAAGAAGCTTCTCCAACCGTTACAAGGCGTCTTGGGTCATTACCACTGATAAAAGTAGTTGAAAAGTGGAAAAATTTCTCATAAATGGTCATTTGAATGTTGAAACATCATGGGACACTAGTGCAGCAAGAAGACATCCACGCGGCATGCTAGTATCGAGACACATCACACTACAAAACAATAGGTACGAGAAAAGTACAAGGTTTGACGCAAAGTCGATGCATGAGTGTAGCTGCTAAAAAGGGGTCCTTGAGCATCCTAAGAGGGAAAAAGGATGATGTAGGGGCTAAAAAGAGCCTACACAAGATGCTAAGGGAGTGGACACTAAAGTTTTGGCATATTCCACCATTTTCCACCCATGCATTGTTTGTTTTCATTTGTTATAGTCTTGTAGTGTGTTTAGGAATTGAGCTGGTAATTTGTTATACTTGTCACTATTGGAAAACACAGAGGTTATCTCCTATCTTCTCATATAAATAGATGATTATAATGTAAAGGAATTCAATTCGATTGCTCCACAAAATCTGATATGGTATATGAGCACAATTATCATGGAGTGATTTCTCATTTTTTTAATTCACCAAACTTTAATACAATGATATGAAATTTTGATATTCCTAAGATTACAAGTGATTCCTATAATCTTGTGATGTTCAATTATTGGTGATAAGAGAGGTGAGAGAAAAGGAAATTGCAATCCTGGTAATTTAGCCATAGTATGTGTTGCATGCTATGATAGGAGGCATGGAGAGTGTAACGATCTCATAATTTTTTTGAGTTTTTTCAATCCATGGGTTGTATTTGTACATTCTTCGTCCATGCTTCATCACAAACAAGAGTTGCTTCATGCTTCTTCTTGATGAGTCCATTATTGGTGTAGTAAGTGTGGGGGTTTCATTATAAGCCAAGTGGATAGGAAAAGTTGAATCGACCCAAGAAAATCAAGAGGTCGCAAGTCTATCATTCTAGGCCATAGTTTGTTGTGTAAGTTCAAGGTCGTGATACATCTCCCATTAATAAAGCCTTGCAAATCTGGTCTATGTGGGCCGAGTAGATTTGTGTAAGGTTTGGATAGCATTAATACTGGGTAGGTAGATAAACTGATACATCTCCCATTAATAAATCCTTGTAAATTTGGTTTTTGTGGGATGAGTAGATCTATGCAAGGTGTGGATAGCATCGATATTGGGTAGGTGGATCCATTCCGACAAGCTCCTATTGGTCACTGCTTCTATTCACAATTTTTTTGTGGCAATGTCTCTCTGGATGCTTTCCTTCTGTTGTGTTCTCTAAGGCCAATGGTTTTGTGGGAAACAAAGACCACATATTGATATCTGAAATATTGGGGGGGAATTTCCATCAACTATGTTTTTTCCCTTGTGTGCAATGCAAGCATAGCTAGGCCTACCATATGAGATTGCACATAATGAAGGATACATCATATGTTCTACAGAGTAACACAGTTTTAAAATTATTTCAGATTATTGTGTGTTGAAGTAGTGGGTACTAAAATAGTGAATCATAGTCCAATTTTTTGTTTACAAGAGGTTTTATTTTTGTATATAATGATGATTGTCTCTAACCTTCTCAATTTCATAAATATTATTACTTGTAAATGAGTAGATGAAATCTCATAGATCATTTATCAAAGTAAAGTTAATAAAACTCAACAATGTTTTTGAAAGATCACTCTAAAAGAAATTTCAACACAACACTATATTTTTTAAAATTTTATTTTTTCTTCCTAAAGTATCCTCTCCTTTGTGACATATTGTTGATCTGAGTGATGAGAAATGGGATAAAATAACTTGCTAACACAATGGCCGATAGTTCTCCAAAAAAATTTCTTCCAAACTCTTAGCTATTTAATTGTGCACCAACCAAAGAACTTGATGGAATTACACCAGAAGAAGCATGGATAGGGGTAAATCCTTTTATCTCTCATCTTCATGTGTTTGGATGCACTGCCTATATGCACATTCCTAAACAGAAAAGTAATAAGTTAGATGAAAAATCAATGAAATGTATTCTTCTAGGATATAGTAATGAATCCAAAGCATACCGCCTTATGGAACCCAATACAAAGAAGATATACATTAGTAGAGATGTAATTTTTCCTCCTGCATCATCATCTACTTCAGATAGTGCTCCTATTTACACATGGATGGTAAAAATGATGGGAATGTTGATAATCAGTCAACACCCACCAATGTTACAAAACCTTTACCAAAGTGGTACACTAGTACCATTCAAGATGCAAAGTTAGATGAAGTCTTAGACACTTTCAATTCAGGGCCAAGGAATCAAGCATGGCTTGTAATGAGGTAAAATTTGCACTAATGACTTCAGTTGTTGAAATTTTTGAGCTATCTAATGTTCAGGAAGCGCTAGAATCAAAGCCTTGGGAAGAGGCTATGGATGCAAAGCATCAATCTTAGATTAAAAAAACACTTGGGAGCTTGTTGATCTACCACCTGGTAAGAAATCAATTGGTTGTAAATGGATTTTTTAAAAAAAGTATAAAGAAAATGGTAGTATAGACAAATATAAGGCTAGAATTGTATCCAAGGGTTATGCCTAGAAAGAAGGAATAGACTATGAGGAAACATTTTCTCCCACTGCAAAGATAAAAGCCATTAGAATGATTTTTGCTTTAGCTGCTCAATTTGGATGGAAGTTGTATCAAATGGATGTAAAAAGTGGATTTCTTAATGGGGACCTTAAGGTAGAGGTCTATATGACCCAACTATAGGGATATGTTGTGCAAACTTTTCAAGTCCCTATACGGTCTCAAACAAGCTCCAAGAGCTTGGTATATTAAAATTGATGAACGTTTCCTAAAACATGGTTTTACTAGGAATACATATGATCCAAATCTCTATCTCAAGGATCAAGGGGGGATATTGTGATCATTATTGTATATGTTGATGACTTAGTTATTATAGGCATCTCAAATGCAATGATCAAGACAACCAAGAATGATCTCAAGAAGACCTTTGATATGAAAAATCTCGGGCTACTTCACTATTGCCGCAGTTTAGAGGTATGGAAAAAAATCACCATATATTTGTATCTCAAAGGAAATATGCCAAGACACTGCTTGAGAAATTCAAAATGATGGATTCCAAACCCATCTCTACACCTATGGATTTGAGTTTGCAATTATCTACATCTGATATATCTCCTCAGGTGAATAGAACACTCTATCATCAAATGATTGGAGGTTTGATTTACCTAACATAAACTAGACCAGATATAGGTTTTGTTGCTAATTATCTTTCATGATTCATGCAAGATCCAAAGAAATGTCATTAGCTAGAAGCAAAAAGGTTCTTAAGGTATCTACATGGTACAATGGATCATGGTTTGGAATATAAAAAGAATGATCAGTTCTTCTTAAATGGGTACACAACTATAGATTATGCAGGTTCTATTGATGATAGAAAATCCACTTCTAGATATGTTTTCTTCCTTGGATAAGGTCCTATTTCTTGGGGAAGTAAGAAGCAAACCACAGTTGCTTGTTCCTCAACAAAGGCATAATATCGTGTAGCAAGTTCAGCAATTTCTAAGGGAATTTGTCTATGTCGCATATTAGAAGGATTGAGGGTACCTCAAAACTAGACTATCATCCTCTATTGTGATAAGCAGAGTGTTCTCAAGCTTGTTCGTAATCTAGTGTTTCACGAATGGACAAAGCATATTAAAGTTGACTATCACATCATTCAAGAACATGTTCAACAAAACAACATCTAACTCCAATTCTACTCAACTCAAGAACAACGTGCAGATATCTTCACAAAGCCTCTTGCAAGTGTGAAGTTTGAAACATTTCAGGGTCCTCTTATTAGTACTTTAAAAAAATGATGTATTAAGGGGGGAATGTTGGCATATTCCACCATTTTCCACCCGTGGATAGTTTATTTTCATTTGTTATAGTCTTGTAGAGTGTTTAGGAATTGAGCTGGTAATTTGTTATACCCGTCACTGTTGGAAAACATATGGGTTATCTCCTATCTTCTTGTATAAATAGATGATTATAATGTAAAGGAATTCAATTTGATTCCTCCAAAAAATATGTTATAAATTGGATACAAGAGTGTATGTGAAATTGCAAGAGGTGCAATTTTATGACATTACAATAAATACACCTCAAACAAGTCAACATGTTAACACCAAAGTTTCTTCTATAAAAAGGATGAATCCATATCCATTTAGGGAAAGGAATAGACAATTTACCCCTTTACCCGATACCCTTTACTCCATCACATTGCATCTTATAGGTAAAAACTTAGTTACCTTACCTCCTTTTAGAGCCATTGACACAACTAAGCCCTTACCTCCAAAATTCAACTTGAATGTCTTTTTCCATTATCACCGACAAAATGTACATGACATAGAACAATGTAAGCATCTCAAACATATTGTGCAAAACCTCATTAATTCTAATCACATCTAGATTGGTGGTGTTAATGATCAAGGAAATAATTTTGTTGCCCCACCAAACCAAAATTTGTAAATCTTTACCAACCCCATGCCAAATTATAATATATCTTTCGTAAAAGCTACTAATGCCAAAAAATATGTGATGAATAATGACAAACTCGAAGATACAAATAATGACAATATGAATTAAAATGAAGGATACTTGGAACGTGTGGTTGGCTTCATTGATGTGCAACCTCGTAAGAGCCAAATCAAAATGCCCCTTGACATTGCTTTCTCACAAAATGACATAATTAGAAGTGCACTTGATGGTCCTCTTTAGATCGCTGGAAGAATCAATGACAAGCCTACTAATGGGATATTAATTGATCCCATGTGTGTAGATAATGTGATCACTAAGGAATTTTTTTTTGTGCATGAACTTTATTAATATTCTTATGAACAACCGAAAGCATGTATCAAAACGTATAAGGTTTTTTCTTGCCCTATAATAGGTTCAATCTGTTAGTGTAATTAATTAATTATTACACTAGCATAAGTTAACTTAGGTCATATATCATTTAGTCCTAGGTTGCATTTTAATAAATCACTTAATAATGGGGTAATTCCCCCTTCCATGTTTGTAGGGATAAGATTTCTTCTAGAAGATGAGTTGTCCTTCTAGAACTTATCTGTATTCTTATCCTTATCTAGTTAGTTAGGGTTATGTTGTCACATGTTAGATCATGACACATGGAAACATCATATTGCATCTTGCATCTCATTCATGCCTATATATGCAGGGAATTTGTACATTTGTAATCATCTCATAATGTAAATCAATAGAATCTCTATTGTGCATGCCTTGTTGCAACAATTTCTTTGTGGATGATTATATTTCCTGGTAAAGATCCTCCATTGAAGATTCCAGAGCTTCAGGGATTGTGCATCCATAATCTCAACATGGTATTAGAGCTTGTCCAGTGAAACATCAACCCTCGATCAAGAAAGTTGGTGTGCGAGATTCATCACAAGCTAGGTGGTTTCCATTGCAGGCTACTTGACTCCACTCGGGGACCAAGCTGATTTATGAAGCAGATAGAGTCAGATCTGAGCTCGCTGTTGTCTTCAAAAGGCCTTGAAACCCTATGGTTGCCTGTCCAATCATCAAAATCAGATTCATCAACCTAGGAGCCATCAGAGGTATTTTTGGGTTTGCAAAATCAATTGTATGATCCGTACAATTTGAAGTAAAAATCACCCTGGTCAGTTGTCCTCTTAGGATTTTTTTTTTATTCGCAAGCCATTTTTTTGTTTTAGAAAAATCGAGCTTATTGTTCATATTTTTTTGGCAAAATAAATATTTGGCATTTTTTTCTATAGTTTGCAAAAAAAATATTTGTTCAACCTGCAAATTAATACCCATTGGCATAAATTTTTAAAATCCATTGGCGTTATTCACAAGGGTTTGATTTTTTAAATCATCTGGCTATATTTTTTCAATCGACATCAGTGGAAAGTTTGTTTTGCAAATTATATATTATTGTCAGCATTTATTTTAATTTTTCAATTGCCAATCTCAGGCATTATTCAAAAATTATTTTGTTGGCCCCTTCACTATTTTTCTGTCTGTAGACATGTCATCTTTCCGTTGACCTCATTTATTGCAGAGTCCATAGAGGGGTATGAAATTTTGGGGGGCCCATCACCAGCCACAGTCGTTGGCTTCCCCATCGTCTGCCGATCACTGGGGGTTTCTACTGGCTTGTTTGTTGGCTGTTTTATTCTTGGCCACCGTTATCTTTAGCTGGCCATCACCGCCGACCCGTTTATTTCCTGTGCCTATGTACACAGGTGTTTGTCCCTACCACCAACTTCAACATCATCGCCAACCATTGGTGACCATCGGTCATTGAGCATCCATCACTGACCGTTGTGTTTTCTTCTGTCACCGACATTCACTCCTACTGTTGACTGATCCCGCGGGAGGTTTCTCCCTGTTGTCCTGACCACCGGTGTTTCTTTCCCATTACTGGTCGTTGCTCCTACTGATTGCCAATCTAGTCTTACTGTTGGTCCTGCTATACTACTTACTCCGCCGTTGAAGACCTTGGTCCTATGAATGACCAAGGGGATTTCCAAATCAAGCACATTTTTTTTCCAACTTTCTAGCTGAGGTCACATCATCAACTAGGTTCCCGTTCGAGGGGGCTTATTTTTTGCACCTTGTTAGCCTGCAAAGTGCCAAATATAGGCATTTTTTTGTTTTATCATAACTTTTCACCAGGCTATCAAAAATTGGCAAATGAGATATAGTCAGAAAGGGAATTTCAAGCAATTTCCAGTGGTGACATCAGTTCTATGAAATTTTGCTCACAGAAATTTCTACAGCCAAATGAAGAAAAAAACCTAATTTGGACATAAAGGCTCGTATCTTCACAATCATTCATCATATTTTAGTGATTCCAGTGGCATCAGGAAGATGGTTCCAAGATTTTTTCATCAGTCCAAACCCCTTGATCAATTTCAGGTCTAGGTACTCTTGCATTGATTTTTTTAATTTGGTGCATTTGTTCAATAACTTGGATATCCTGAAGCTTGGGAAAATAATTTTTGATCCGGGTAGCATCACTTCAGTTACACATCATCCTTGGAAGTCTTTATTTTCTGTTGAAGGTCAGTGTCTTTGTTTTTTATGGAGAAATTTCATTATGGGGCTTGCATATACTCCTTTGACTATGTTGCACAAGGGAAACTATAAGCAATGGCGGGATGGGATTAGCCACCATCTACAATCACTTGATTTATTACCACATCTATATGGTATAGTTCCCCATCCAAGTTAAGGTATTCATGAATTTTCTTGGAGTTGTAGCAGATACGTTGTCTTGGAGATCATTTCAATGCAAGTTGATTGTGATGTTTTGAGTTCTATTGATCATTGTGATTGTCCTCATATCCTTTGGAATAATCTTTGGGAGATATATGGAGATTCAGATACTCCACCCTTCCTCGATGATCATGATTCAGAGTATCATTCTTCAGATTAGGTAACCCACAATGATATTGTTGTGTAGGAAGTTGATTACCTTGAATCTTTCGAAGAGGTTGACAAGGTTCATTCAGGTGCTTCTTCTCCAGAGACAGTTGGTATCCCTTCACATTTAGTGATTCCTTGTCCAAAATCATTGATTGAGGCTTCCACCATCATCATTCATCAGGACACATTCAATTTTCCAAACTTGATATCACAAGATGGCTTCATTTCAGGTATCACTAATTTGGCTACTTCTATAGATTTGGAGGACATTCATGAGGGGATATCACTCCTCTATTTAGATTCTTCCTTGGAGATTTTTCTTGAGTCTCCTCATCTCTTTGTCTCAACCTTGATTGGGAATCCTAAGACTATCTTGGAGGAACTTGGTTTCTCTTCAGAGATTTCCTGTATGAGACTTCTTCTCTGTCATTCCATTCAAGACTTGAGGTTTCTTCAACATCTACCATTGGATTTGTTTCACACTTCTTTTAGTGGTTTTGAAGACACTTCATTTAGGGGGGGCTATCAAGTCTCCATCATATTCATTCCATCACTGTCTTTGGATATTGTTTAGCATCAGTTTCCACATCATCCTGGTTTGTCACCCTCTTCATTGATTGTGGCATCTTCATCTTTAGGCAAGGAGACACATGAGAAAAGTTCAGAGACATCATCGACTTCCATCCTTCCTTCCTTCAATTCCTATTTGGAATGGGAAGCATCTCTACACTTTCAGTTGGTTTTGTTTCTTCTGAAAGGGAGACAAGTTATTTGTCTACATTGGATCTTGTTTCGTCTGCAGACACTTACCATCTTTGCAGGTGATCTCATCTTCTAGGGGGGCTATATAGTCTCTCTATTTCCCTCCTATGGGGGGGCTATTGAATGTATTGTATCCATGTGACAGATGATGTACTTGGGGGGTATTTGGGAGTCCTCCATCCTTCCCATCCTATCTCACACTTTTTCTTTTTCATCTCCTTTTTGGAGAGGGGTTTTGTTCTCACTAGGTTTTCCCCTTTTCTCCGTTTGTGGGAGATTTTGTGTATCTTCATGTAAATGGGTACCTAACATGGCCTCGTAGTCGGGACCCACAATCATCATCATCATCATCTTCCATAATCATTGCATTTTTCTCCCTAAGTTTAACTTATGGGGGGTGTTAGTGTAATTAATTAATTATTACACTAGCCTAATCTAACTTAGGTCATATATCATTTAGTCCTAGGTTGCATTTTAATAAATCATTTAATAATGGGGTGATTCCCCCTTCAATGTTTGTAGGGATAAGATTCCTTCTATAAGATGAGTTGTCCTTCTAGAACTTATCTCTATTCTTATCCTTATCTAGTTAGTTAGGGTTTTGTTGTCACATGTTGTTAGATCATGATACATGGCAACATCATATTGCATCTTGCATCTCATTCATGCCTATATATTCAGTGCATTTGTACATTTGTAATCATCTCATAGTGTAGATCAATAGAATCTCTATTATGCATGCCTAGTTGCAAAACTTTCTTTGTGGTTGATTATCTTTCCTGGCAAAGGTTCTCCATTGGAGATTTCAAAGCTTTAGGGAGTGTGCATCCATAATCTCAACACAATCACTCTTCCTTTACAAGTAGGACTGAAATAATTGAATGTCTTATTCTCCATCATCCCATCATTGGACCAATTTTGTGTGAAGCTTGGTTATCCATGGCTACGCTCCATGGATTTCATCCCACCAGTAGTCATAAATGCTTAAAGTTTCCATTTGGAAATGATATCTTTATTGTGCACCATAGTGGTTTTAATCCTTTATCTTCCCATGGGAATTTCTCATTGGATTTCTTTTGGCCTGAACCTATGGAACCTATTAAGCCCTGCGAGGACTCATTTTTCAAGTTCTATCAAAATTTTAAGGCAAAGCGCATAGAAGAATCATCCCTTAGCAACATGCCTCAACACATGATTGAACCAAAATCCCTTCCAATTAACCAAGACCAACCCATGAAAAATCCTTTTCCTATCTCCTACAAAAGACCAAGAGATAACCGAATAAGTCCTTTTCTCCCTCCAACAATCAAATAAGTTTACAAAGTTAAAGAGAAAGTGGTTGAACAGCCTCCCATGGTTCCTTATGTTCCTCTCTTGTGAGTAGAAAAGAAACTTATGGTTGATAAACCTGCTCCTACACAATCACAACTTGAAAATCATACAAAGAGAAACAAAAACGCTAAAGAGCATAGGTACATACATTGTGATATTGCTCATAAACTGAAAGAAGAGAATAAAATAGAAAATCAAGATCAAACACCAATTGAAATAAAGCTTGATGATCCTCCACCTTCGCCACAACAAAAACAACAAGAAAACTCTATGGAAATTTTCATTAGGCCTCCTATTGTGATTAACTTGGATGGTGATGATGAGATTACTAAAATTGATGAGGAAGTGCACAATGATCTAAATTCATTATTTCCTCTTCCATGACTTATATGATAACAACCATGATGGTCCTCTTATAAAGAGTGACTCACCACATGTTGGTGATGCTCATAGTACATCACTTGTTGTCCCTTTAGCTAGTTGTCCACCTTCCGCATATGGTGAACAAGATTGGGATGTGGATGACCTACTATAGGTTGAATCACATGTTCCATACTAGTCTTCTCTTTATGTTCTCTGTGATTGCATGTGTGTAATGTGATCCCTCGTATAGTGTTGCTTGACATGTCTTTATATGTTTGTGAGCCTACTTTGGATGATCCTTATCACTTTGTTGGTGTAGGGATACAAAGTAAGTGAATTTGTTGTGACATTCTTCTATTTGTATCTACATTATTCTATATATTGTAACTTTTGTCTCTTCTCTTGTGTTTTTCTTTTGGGATGATGCAAGGCATCAAGACATTCACCTCTCTTTCATGTTGAGACAAAATTTTCCCTTTGTTTTCTCTCTCTATGTGTAATTATTCCTTTGTGCTCGTTGTTCCATGAGTCATTTGGGGAATGATGATGGTTTCAAACTCGATTATATCACTACAAAAACAACAAAAAATGTTGACCCCAGATCCATGGATCCCTTATGTGTTATCTTAGGATTGCATATAGGGGTAACCATCCTTTCCATGATGTAGCTCTATCTTGGAAAAATATTTTTTACATAAGTCTTTCTGAATAAATCTTTCATGTATTGGAATTTATTTTGTTCTACTTTAAATTAATTTCTCACAATATGGTGTTTAGAAATTTCCTTAAAGTGGGGGCATACACATCCCTGCTCATTGTTTGCTTCAAAGTGTATTCTTCTTATTTCATGTGATGTGTCTTGTTGGTGGAGTAATTGGATTTGATTTCCTTCAAGATTACAAACTTTCTTAGCATATCTCATTCCTCTTAGTGGTGATGCTATAGATTGCATTCCCTAAGTTGTGAATCTTTTATTCTCAACTAGTCCTCTCTTGGAGACATTAAGCATGATGTTCCCTAAGGTGAGACCTTTCATGAACTAAGAAAAACCCCTTCGAATATCCTATTGCAGGTATTAAGGCCACCAAGCATAACACAAATTTCTTGCTAGTGGAACCTTTATGTTTTTTCAAAGCCACCAAGCATGACACAACTTTCTTGTCAGTGGAGCCCTTTTCATGAGTGCCTAACATAATGCAGCTTGCTATCCTTGTGACTAGTTTTTTGGCACCTTATTAAAGTTATTAAGAGGTATATATTTTGTATGGTAGTACATTGGGAGCCTATAGACTTGGTATGACCATCCCATTAGCCACGTTTTGGGGCTCACCTAATGAACAATGAATTTCACTAGCCTGTGTGAGCGTATTTTGTTTCCATACTGGATAGCGGGTTTCCACTTGTAAATATTTTTGGAGAAACAAATAAAGATTGATGCTTACCATTTGGAAAAAAAATGGATGCTTGATCCACTCCCCCTCTCTCTCTTCTCATTAATTTTTACATTGTATCTTGTCTTGCTACTGCATATTTAACATTGCATGTGTCTCTTTGTGTCTTTTTTGGTTTATCGTGAGATCTTAGATCTTGGGGGCTTGATCATCCTTCTTGAAATTTGTTGTCTTATATTTCCAACAATTGTATAATTAGACCTCTCTTGATGCTTTTTTAACTACTTTAATATGATTTTGAGTGCAAGACTCATCCTCTCACTAAAGTGGGGGCTAAATGTAGTGTTGGAAAATGTACTGTACATTTTCATGCTATGTTTGGGTCCCTTAATTAAATTGGATTTAATTAATCCTCTAATTGGCCCAGCTATGCATATACAAGGCTAATTAATTATAATTTCTGAAAGGAGAATCAATGATTTAATTAATGCAATTATCATTTTTAACACCTTGAAATGAATAGGTCTTAGAAATTCAGGTCACGACCCTTTTCCCTTGGGTGAATGGGTCCCATTTATTTGCTTAATTCAAATTTTAAATATGTTTTTGGTGGCCTTTTTATGAACCCAAATTCAAATTCAAATGTCGGTTTGTAATGTTTAATTTTTGATAAATTAGAAAATTGTCTATAAAAGCAACGTCTTTTTATCAATTCAAATACTAGCACAAGAAAGAGGTTATTCCTAGAGAAAAGATTATTGTCAAATGTGTTCAAGAGCAGATTTCTCAAGCATTTGTTGCAGCATTCAAGATCTCAATCATCATTTCAAAGTTATCAAGCATCATGCATGTTTTTGGAGCTAACATTGTGATGTAGGTTTCAAGCATTCAAGTCAAATTTCAAGCATCAGGATCACATCATCAATAAAGTCATTTCATGCAAGATTAAGACCTTGGAGAGATGTGTTGAGTTTCAGTCCTTCAAGGGTTTGGTGAGTTGCAACATAGCAATTGTTCATTCATCATTCCTTTAATGTTTCATTTCAAGGTTTAATTACAAAAATGGGGTTTGACCAAGGTAAACCCTATTCACCAAAAAAAAAAAATTCTCTTGTGTGTTTTGTAGATATTAGGTTGAATAAGGATTGAAGATCTATCAAAAGACAAAAAGTTAAATAGTTGTCAACATTGTCTTCAAGCCATGGAAACTCACTTTAAGAATTTTTTTTTGAATTTTTGACTATGAAACCTGGAGGAATCAAGAGTTTAGACCAAGTACCAAAGGACTGTAAAAGCATATTTTCAACTCCTATAGCAAGATCCATTCACCCTTGGGTGAATGAGTCCTAGGAGCACACTCAACACAACTTTTTGTGATAGGTGCATAAAATCCAATCCTTGTTAGATCTACTATTACTTGTTGGATTCTGTTAGATTAAGGTTTAATTTAGATATTTCATGTGTTACATTGCATCATTGAATTCATTTAGTATTTTTCATTCATCTCATAAAAGTGCATTTCAAGCTGATTTACCTCATCTTAAGTCATAAAGAAAATAGCAAGATATCCATCAAGGTTGAAAACCTAAGGTTTGAAAGTCAATCTTACCCTAGGGAATTTCTTTTTCCTAATGAAATAAGGAGGGAAGATAGGTGCATCATACCCCCCATTCTATTTTGATCACCCACATTTTTTGTTGTTTCATTATGCATCAACATGAATGTAAACTAATGAAACATAAAAAAATTCACAACCATACACCATAGTACACCATATTTACATGAAAAAACCCTAATAAAGGAAAAACCATGGTGAGGATTAACTCACATATATATGAATGAAAAAATTTATTACAAAGGCTCTCTATTAGAAGCACTCACTACCCAGAAGAAAAGAATAGCTCACTACCCAAAGGCCTCACTGTTTAAAATATGAAGAGAATAGAACATTGTTACAAGGAGATTCACTACCTTAGAACAATAGGAAGATCCACCATGAAATCTCTACACCATCTGCAACTTTCGTCTCACTTCCTCTAGAAAATTTAGGTACACTAAAAATGTAGACACCTTCTGCTCACTACTTCTGATAGCCTTAGGCATTTAAGCTCACACTTAGATCACAAAACTTGATCACATTCACATATTTTTGCACCACACTACACTCCACACATATCTCCATAAATTAACCTTGCTTATGTTGGAAATATGGAGCCTTGCAACATGAGAATGAAGTGTATATGATTTGATCTTGTTGTTCTTATGTTGTCATTGATGTCAACATGGTGACAACTATATGGGAAGCTTACTTGGTATACAAGAAGCTAATATCTATCAGAAGTGTTCTTTATTGATGAACCAATGCATTGGTTTTTGAGTCTGGAATTCACTACAAGAAATTTATGACCCTGATATCTTAAAAAATGTTATTATTACTCATCTAGACACTATATCCAGGATCTTGATAAGTTTTGTGTTTAGATCAGAAAGTTATCATTGACAAATTTTAACTCTATACACGACAATTGTTTCTCTACTCTGTATATTAGTGTGGGAGACTCCACATTTTCTTGAGAAGAACATTCTAATGTTGTGGTTCTAATGGTACTCTATATGATGGTAATGTGATGAGAAACTGAAGTAATATCATATCTGGAAGGTGTTTTCTTTGAGAAGTGTACGTGGGTTTGGAGTTTTTGTGTTTAGGTCCTAGTCCTGGTTGACCTAACATATGAAATGCATTAAGAAGATTAAATATACTTTGTGGATGTTTTATAGCCGACTTGATATGATGTACTACATGGATAAAAAATGTTTTAAATATTATATGGTGCTACCAAGAGTGTTTTTTATTACTTTTCTTTCATCTAATTAGGTTGACCTAATTGATGAATGAGATATACTTGTATATATATGTAAGAATCTTTGAAGAAGAGAAGTATGGTTTTTGTGTGGATGTGGAGTGAACATGTGAAGGTGTAAGTATGGTAAGGATAAATATGAGAGGTACGGTGAAGTACGAAGAGGATTAAGGAATGTTTGAATATGTGTGCCTAAATGATTTATCAACTGAGGGTCAGAATAGAATTGTTGAGCGACTACTGTGAGAAGTATAACTTCTTATTCAGAGCTTAATTGGAATTGAACCCTGCACAAAGAAGGTGTATTCCATAAATTCATACTTTTGGAAGTGAACCACAACTTTTGTATATTGTTTGTTAGCCATATTTTGCATTCAGGTTGTGAACCTTTCAAGGATAGTGAGTCCTAGTAGTGAGCCATGTAATATTTTGTATCTAGATATAATATATTGTGAGCTAACCCTCACCGTGGTTTTTCCCATTTTTGGGTTTTTCACGTAAAATCTTGGTGTTCATGTGTGATGATGCATTGTCATGTTTCCATGTTCTCTCTTGTTGATTCAGTCAGAGTTGTGATAATGTTTAGATTAATTTCATGTGAATGGTTTTATGGAATATTTATTCACCCACCCTCTTAGTATTCTAGATATTCAACAATTGGTATCAGAGATTGGTTCCTTTGAAGAAGCCTAATAGCTTGAGGAAGGTCCCAGAATTTGAATATAAGAATTTTTTTCCTCTAGAAGTGATCTCTGTTGGACATTCAAAAGAAGATGAAGATATGAAGAGTAAGTTAAAGGAAGCAAATGATTGTATTGAGAGTCTAAGGGTAAAATATGAAGAAGTGTGTGATCAATTAGAAAGGGAACATGATGATATCACCAAACTGCTACAACAATTGGAAGAAAAGAAAATAATTAAAGACTATCAAAAAATTGAAATTCAAGAGAAGATGGATGAATGTGTCAAGCTCAAGCAATAAATGGAAATTTTGAAATAAAATCTAGAAAAGGAAAAAATATTTGAGGATAAATTCAAGGAAAGCTCTGCAATGCTTGATGAGTTGATTATTTCTCAAAGGTTTTTACTAGATAAAAGAGGTTTAGGGTTTGAAGAGGGATAGGGTTCAAAAATGAAGAAACCTCCTGACAAGAAGACTAAGTGAAAAGATGGAAAAATTAAGGACTTGAGAAGAAATACCAAGACTCCTATCAGACAACCTAATGCTCAAAGGTAATTATCTTTTAATGATATATTTTATTCTTGCAATAAATTTGGACATAAGGCAAAGAGCTGAAAAAGTAGAATGAATGATACTTTATCATTCTCCAACAAATGTTTTAAGTGCAAATATATTTTGAATAAAAGAAAGTATGGAAGGAAAATGTTCTTAGTTGTGATTGCAGTAATTTGGAACATTCTGCTAGAGAGTGCAAAAACAGAAGAATAAACAATATCTATCTAGCAAAGAAGCATGAACTAATCATTGATTTGGAAGAAGTAAGGAAAGAGATGAAAAGAATCTGGAGAAAGGAAGGAGATTTCAATCAAGCTGAATCAAAATCATCAGTTTTATCTATTTCATCTTTTGGTGCAGATACGATTGTCAAATGTTGAGTCAGACAATGACTAAGGGGGAGCAATTATCAAAAAATTAATAAACCCCTCATCGATACTTGATGTCACATCATGAAAGAAGTATATTTAATGTGGTAATGAATTCAAGTAATTTTGTTTCAAACACGTGTGAAGTATGATGTTCACATAATTTGAAAGGATGGAAATGTACACATATTTTGAGGTGATCTACCTACAATTTGAAGCATTTATTGCAAAAGAATTTAGAATGAAATAAATAGATTCAAAAATATCAAGGAAATCATACTCAAGAAAAGGCATTTTTGAATGTAGAGAAGTGTGAAGAGGAAGTTTGAAGAAACTGGAGCATTTTAGAGTTTTAGTATTTGGTGAGGAAAGAAGAAATTGAAGTGGACTCAAAGCATACCCTAGAAGATGACATCTAATCTTATTCTTCATTGGAAATTACAAAATAAAATTGAGGAAATGTCACTAGTTTGGTTAAGTATCAAATGGAAGAATGAATTGGAAGAAAATCATGATGCATACAAAGTATTAGTTGAGAATAAGTTGGATGTATGGCTAAAATCCCCTCTGTTTGAATTCGACAATAAATACATTTGAATAATTTTGAGCAGGATTTATGATGAATCAATGTGGTTTGATGAAGAAAACTTGATAACCAAAGAAGAAATAAGAGATATAAGTGGTTTGTGTTCCTCTGTACTAGTTCCCAGATGGAAGTCTATGAATGAACAAGAGATAATTGAGATGACTGGTGTGACCCTCGAAGGAAATGAACTTTTTTTGAGAACAATTGAGGATCCATCAGTCATTAGGTATGTTGTGCTGGTTATTGGTCACAAAATTTACTTACCAAGTAGTGACTTCATAGTCCCTACCACTGTTATTCACACTACTATTGATATGGTTAGGAGAGGTATGGATTATGACCCATGTGAGCTACTTCAAATTAATCTTTTGAAGAACTTGAAGGAAATCAAGAAGAGCATGAAAAATACATTATGGTACAAAACTTTGATTATCTTTTTACTAATGTTGTATTGCTTCTCGTTTTGATTATGTCAAATTGTTTAGCATCAATATTTCGGATCACACTCTGTGATCCATCAGTAGGATGAAAGAGAGCATGGGGAGAAAAGTGAATAATTGCATAATTAGACTAGATAAAAAAAGAGAGAAGGAGAAGGGGAGGGTGCACATAGATCAAGGGTCAAAATAAAATAAGGTAAACATTAAAAAATAGTCAAAAAGAAAGAAAAGAGAATAAAAACTTAAAGAACAGATTGAATAGAACCAAAACTTTAAAAAGTCCCCAAAAAAGAAAAAACTAAGAGAAACTCAATAAAGAAGAGAAAATTTCAAAATAAAAATAAAGAACAGACAAATGAGTCAAACTAAATAGAAATAAATAAATAGATAATTAAAGAAATGAGAAAAAATTAATAAATAAATACAAAAACAATGATAAAGAAAAGAATAATAAATAAACACAAAGAATAATACACAAAGAAAATATAAATAAGAAAGAAAACCTATATATAAAAATATATATAAGCAAAAAGTAGACAAAAATAAGAAAGCACATATATATGCTTTCTTCTTTTTGGTTTATTTATTTTTTATTATTGATTATATATAGATATATATGTAAACAAAAAATAAACAAAAATAAGAAAGCATATATATATATATATATGTTATCTTACTTTTGCATATATATATATATATATGTGTGTGTGTGTGTGTGTGTGTATTAAATACATATAAAAATCAAAAATCAAAAATAAGAAAGCATATATATATATGCTTTCTTATTTTGTTTATTTTTGTATAATAAAGAAAATGAAAAGAATATAAGAATAAAATAAGAAACAAAAAAAAATGCAAAAGATAGAAAAAGAATAAGAAGAAATTGAAAAAAGAAGGAAGGCAAGAGAAAAAAAAAAGGAGGAAGAAAGGGGACAACATGGCCACCCAACCAACGAAACAGAGGACCACACAATGAGGGGACTGGGAACAAGGAGAACAAAGATAAAGGGGTGGAATGGGAACAAACAAAGAAGTTGGATAGGGACAAAGGACCCAATGAAGAGACCAAGAGAATGACCAGGCTAGGAATGAACATGGCTACGAAGGTGGGATAACAAGGGCTGCTACGTCGTACTAAGACTCCAACCCACATCACGGTTGAGGTTAGAAGGGAGGTTGCTAATGTGAATGGCTTCCTTGAGCTTCCTACAAAAAAATTGTCCTCTTTACACAAGAATTGAGTGTTTTCAAGACAGATATGGTGCTTAGTTGAAGAAGAGTGGTATGCAAGTGTGGATTTGAACACCATATCATACTTGATATCTACACTATGCTCTTTAATTTGTGTGCCAAAGGAACAACCTGTTTCCCCAATGTAGGGCATGCCACAAGAACAAGGAATCTTATAGACACCAGACTCAAGTAGAATGTCCCTCGAGTCCTTGAGGGAGGGGAGCCAATGCTTCATAGTGGAAAAAGGTTTGAGAGCATAGTGAAGCCCTTGCTTAAGAAGGATCTTGGAGATTTTTTGGGAAATTCCTTCAATATAGGGAAGTGAAGCACTAGGGAGGAACTTCAGAGGAGAGGTTACAAAATTAGAGAAGAAGTTTTCCTTGGCATGGCTAAAGGATTTTGAAATATGCTTATTTTTGTATCCATTTAGGATGAAGACTTTACATATATGGTCCAACTCTTGGTTCAAGTAATCTTCATCGCAGATCTAAAACGCTCTCAAGGCAAGGCTTTTGAGGATGCCACTCTTTTGACATGAGTGGTGATGAGAGGATGAATGGAGGTAGAGGTTGGTATGGGTAGCCTTACAAAATACCTGATGACCAAGGGATCCATCATATTTTTTGATGAGCAAGACATTAAGGAAGGGGAGTTGGCCATCTAATTCAATCTCCTTGGTGAAGGAGATACAATGGACCAAGCCATTGAGGTAAGTGTGAAAATCCTCTAACCTATCAAGACCATGGGGCCAACAGACATTGGTGTCATCCACATAACGTTTCCACCATTTTTCTTGGAGGTGGTAGGAGAGGGCGGATTCTTCAAAATGCTCCATGTAGAGGTTAGCTATGACTAGAGAGATAGGAGAACCCATGGCCACACCATCAACCTGCTCATAGATGACACCTTGGAAAGAGAAGAAGGTGGATTTCAGGAAAAGCTCAACCAATGACGCAATTTCCTCATTAGATTGGCGTCTGACAATCTCAATGGCATTAGGTATGGGAACCTTCATAAAGAGAGAAACAACATTGAAGCTTACTAAAAGGTCACTACTCTCAAGCTTGACATCCTTG
Source organism: Sequoia sempervirens (assembly GCA_007258455.2). Taxonomy (NCBI): domain Eukaryota; kingdom Viridiplantae; phylum Streptophyta; class Pinopsida; order Cupressales; family Cupressaceae; genus Sequoia; species Sequoia sempervirens. The sequence continues at coordinate 1,568,772 of VDFB02000363.1, forward strand.
ATGAAGTTCACAAAATGGGAGGAATCTTTGAAGTGGGATTCAAAACCACCTACAAGTGAAGAGATTAATTTGGCAAAGTAAGACACTAATTTGTACGTGGGAGAGCCAATTGTATCAACAATGGGTCTTAAAGGTGTTGGTTGTTTTTTACTATAACCAAGTTAGTCTTCTAATCTACCTATGGAATTTCCAATTCCAATCAAGGGTAGCTAGAAGGACCTGGACCAACTAACAAGGATTTTAAAGACCTCCTACACTTTGGGCTCTGCAAGACCCAGGAGGGTAAGCCCTTAATGTGTTTACAACCTCTGCACCATTATCATAAACAACATTAACAACAACAGATAATCTCATTTAATAGCTCAACATAATAGGATAATACCGAATAGAATTGGTCGTTTATTAGTAATATCAACTATTCGGAGTATGAGACAACTACAACACATTTCACAGTATAAGATAGTCATTGATTTGTAATTTGTAGCAAGCTCTAGGTAAAGACAAAAAAATATTGAATCATATGAATAAGTGCAACCTAGATCAGTGCCATGTATCCATTGGAGGAGTCAAATTCATAAGCATCTAAGGGCTTATGACAGATTTAGCACATAACATTTAAGATCCTTGATAACATTGCTTTGCAATCTCATCAATATGTATTCTAACCCCATACTACTTATCAGATCCTTATACAGAACATATCCACTTACAATCCCATTCAATCATTTTAATTAATTCCTTGAATTAAAGCTTAAAAAGAGTCATACACACCACAATAGTGATATGAACGAGAAAACCCTTGATCATCTTATTCAAAATTCAGATATGCATGTATAATGGAGAGACATGAGTTTGAATTAATCATTTCAATTCAAATGCTAGTACTATCATAAAACATCAAATCCCCATGAATTCTAAACCTACTATGAAATAACTCAAAACCTAAATTGTATTTTCCCTAAAACCATCAAACTTTACAATTTTCTGTACAACTTCACCTAGACTCGACCAAAAATATCTCACTTGCTAACCCGTACTTTTGGCCTTGAAATCCTTCTTATAGAAAAAGAAGGAGAAAACAAGCATTGGGCCATAAAGCACACATGTCACTAGCCAATTGGACTACCCTATGATATTTCAAAAATTTGTTACAACAACAATCTCCCTAGAGAATCTTCTTGTTCATCATGCCCGCTGAGAATGGTTGATGCAGCAACAAAAATTCAAGAATTTTGCGCCTAGACTATCACCAAAAATAGAACTAAAATTTGTTGTAACTGCAACAACTAATTTGTCAACCATTAGCAACCTACTCCTTTTCACTCTTCCTCAGTTAAACATAAATTTACCCATTTTTGGTACTCTTCATCAATTGGCCAATCAAAATTGATTACCTCATTCACCTTGACACTATAAGGTGTGCACTTAACTGCCACCTGATTCACTTCTCTTTCAAAAGACTCCAAGAATGAGCTGGTGCTAATGATTTTTTCCATACAGCTCACCAATAAATCATAATTTGAGTCATCACAAATTGATTTAATTTGATCATTGATGATCTCATTTTCCTGATCTTGGCACTGTTGGAGTGACCTGATATTTCCCTGCTCATCAATTATATCAAGTAACAATGTGTCGCTCCAATCATCAAAGTTCTTCACCAAATCTTTGATCTTCCTACTCAAGTCATCTGATAAGGTCTAAAAACCTTGCAATGATTTGACTAACACCTAAGTAGGCCTTAATGATTGGGGCCTATTATTTATATCAAATCTTGAGGCTTTATACATTATATCTAAATCATTGGCCCTAGGGATCCAATTTTCAATTAATGGTACTACTACCTCTTGATCCCTATCAATATTCTTTATTGCATTCAATAATAAAGAATATAAAGAATACAAAAATGAAAATTTGTCATTTAAATTCCTCAATACAGTATTAACAACCTCCATTTGCTTTAAAAGTACTCCCTCCTCACTTACCTTCAAGGATGCCTGTAACTCTGCAATTTTGTGCATTAGCTACTTCTTTGAAGAATAAACAAAGCATTCTATTTATTCATCAATTAGCTCCAAAGTAGGGCTGAGGGAAGGAGTTTGGCTGGGAGACCCTGGTGTAGAAACAATGGGAGAAGCAAGAGGAATTGACCTTGATGTGGAAGGAAATGTTCTGATCCCTAGAGCACTTGAAGTCTCCCAAATTTGTTTGTACTTTAACCTGTCCACCTTAGTCTGCAGCTCAACATTCCTTTACTGCATCTTGCTATATTCCCCAATTATGAAATTGTACTTCTCCATTAAGCTTTTCTTTTTAGCCTCCCCTCTTTCAATAGTCTTTTGGGCCAATTTGGCCACATTTACAGTCAAATTAGTGGCCTCTATGGTTGAGGTCTCTGAAGCTCTCTTTATTATCAACCCTCCTCTTAAATTTGGGTTAATATCAGTATCATTTGGATTTCTCCCTAGAGGGGCCAAAGCCCAAATTGCCAAGGTCTCGTATTCTTCACTGAAGGCAGAATCTTGCAATGCTGCCTTGACCTCTTCTTTAGAATCTTGCAAGAGATGCTTGGAGTTCAGAATAGCATTAAAAGCTATAGCATCTGCAATGTCCCACTCAGGAAAAATCAAGAAACCATCTTGATTTACCAGTTTTCCCCCCTCCTCAGGAGTGATGTTCTTGAACTCATCCATAAATTCAACTTTCACTTCATCATCATTCTCTTGGTTTGACCTGTCGGGTCTCAATTATCTTCTCCTCTTGCATTTATCCTGATACTCTTCAAATTTCATTCTCCATACTAGTTGCAAAAAAAATGGAGTTTTTACAAATACATTATCATCTAGAAACTCCTTACATGCTTCCATTCTTGAATCTTGCACACATTTTCCTTTCATATCTAGATCAAAGAGAACCAATTCAACCAATCTGAGAGGGGAAGGCATACCCATCTGCATGTCTTGGTTAGTGAAAACAATTTCACCCACCAAATCCTCTTGTGATTGTTCAATCCTTTGCCTCTTAGGGCTTGGCTCTGATGGTGATGGTGAGGGACTATTCTCAGGTGATGCTTCTAAATCAATAATCTTAATTTCCCCAAGCGTTTTGAGTTTTGGACCAGGTTGTGCAGGAATTTTCATTATTATTTTTCCTTTTCTATTCTCTTCTTCCTCATCACTACAATCATTTGGTTTCCTCCTATAAATAAGCTTTTTCTCTATAGGTTGGTAGGTTGGCCTCATTTTAATTGGCCTAGCATCTTTCTCTTGTATGCCTAGATCCAACTCCAGGTTTACCTTCTTGGTCATCAAGGTGCCCATGATTTCTTTGAAGTTGTCCAAAAATTCAATTTTCTTATGATATGGACTAAACTCCATTAATAGATCATACTTTGGATCCATTTTGTGTACAATGGCTAATAGCTTGTCATAAGCTATCCATTTCTCCTTGTTCAACTCCTACCTACTTAGGTCAAATTCATTTCTAATCAAGTCCTTAGGGAAGTTGAACTCATGCACAAACTTACCACCTTTTATCCTTTGTTTGAAAAGAGAAAAGAAGCCCTCAGGATCATGCTACCACTTGGGACCACACCTCAAATGGTATTCTTCAAAAAAATTCCCAAAGTGTACCCAACCTCCTTTTGAAAAGACAAAATCTGACACCACAGTATAGTTCAAGAAAAATGTTCCTTTGCCTTTCCCAGTAAGTTTGTCCTCATGGATATGACCAATCTACCACATAACTTTTGCAAATCCCACTCTTGGTGGCACATTGTATGGCAATATATTATGGGTCCCTTGAAAACCATACACCCTTAAGACAATACTGACTGGGTATGGAATAATATCACCACAGTTGTGGCACACCTTCAACTTTGACTTCCTCCTCTTTGGTCTAAGGAAATCATGCAAATCCTTAGGAATCCTGGGTACATTTACCATCATCCTGTCTCTTAATCTAGAAGCAAAACAATTGTCAAAATGCACATAACTAGCGTTCTCCCTATTACATGATAAATCTGCAGTCCACACTTGCACTAGTAATCTTTCTCCATTAACCAACTGCCTTAACTCCATCTTCTCAGAGAAGAATTCAACATTCTTATATAAAAACATATACATTAACATGGAATACCAGAAGAATGGAGTGCTTGCATCATTTTGCTGCAATTTCAACAACCCTTCATGTATCTTTTCGGCCAACAAAGAAGAAAAATCATAAATCATAGAGAAATTAGGGTGTTGTATTTGTACCCCCATGAACATGTAAGCAATAGGCATCACCGTGTTAGGGTTAAAACCCAAAATCTGGCACAATGAGTAAAAGGTGGCCAAGAAATTATTTATAAAGCAATTTAGTCTAAAATGTTCTTGGTCATTAGGGCTAATATAGAATTTTGAACCTCCTGCCCTAGCTAAATGAGGTGGGAGCAACTTAGCTCTAAAAAGTGATTTCAACCTCCCATACTCCTATTTCATCTCCTCAAGATCAATAGGAACCAAGAACATACTAGGCTCACTCAGATCAAAAACCTGTTAGAATTCCTCTCTGTTAATGCTTAACAAAATCCTCCCATCATTATCTCTAATCACCCATGTGACAAGGTCATATCATGCAACCACTACTCTAAGCAAGTCTATATCAGGGAGCACATTTTATACCACTAGCTTCCCCATATCATACATCCAACTGTTTGAAAAGGGGTGGGGAAAATTCCTCTATCCAAACCACAATATGAACATCTCTAGACCTGTAAGAGGAAACTTAGCATTGACTATGTTGGAACAATTATATACTAATCCCTCCCCTAGGGTTTTTTCTTGCATCAAAACCAACCTCTTCTTCCTATCATTCGTTGACAAGGGAAATTGATCTAGGAAATCATCATATAAGTTTCTATTTAAATAATCAATCTGGCCAGAATGTTGCTTTGACGGTGCCATTATGGGTAAACTAGGGCTTCCTTGCTATTTCAAACTTCAAACAAACTAGGGCTAAACAAAAATATGAAATTATAGAATAAAACCTTGCAATTTCCCACAATTCAATTGACCTATAGCCCTAAAAAAATTATCAGCAAGCCCTCTGACAAGCACATAGAAAATTTCCCCCAAATTCAAATTCAATTTACCAAGAGATACAAAAATCAACTCATGGCTTTGTGTTTGCAGAAACCCAAATCTTTGTTGTAACAACTCATAATTTTGTCCTTGGCCTTACGATTTCTCCACAAATATTCTTGAATGCTTTGTGACACAATAAAAGTAGGAGAATAGTCGCTTTGTTTTTATCAAACCATGCTAGTAGATGTCATGTCTACCATTAAAGCTTACTCACACACTGCGCGAGCGACTCAAATCGCATTTGATGCAGATTCAAATACTAGTTGTCGATCCTTAACTTTGGTCAAATCATCAAATGAATTCCTTCAAAACAAACTAACACAATCTCCATCATGGAAATAAGGGCCCACCATACTATGCGTTGCCAAGGAAATCCATGTGGCACTTGCCCGCAATATCGTAACTAATAAAGACCTCACAACTTCTGATCATCCGATGGCGGGCAACCATGGATCTCAACCATCGATAATCCTATTCGTTCAACATAGTCTCCAACTTTGTCATTAACCATCGAGCATCTTTTCTACCAAGATTATAACATCTCCATTGATTTGAAACATGTGCATCTCATAAATGTTTTAGTAACCCGCTACATAATGTATTAAAACCAGATAAATGTATCAAATTATTTCTATCATCTCTTCAGCTTCACCATATGAGACACATGGTCGTCACCTATGATATTGTGATCAACCAAAATAGTGTGGTGGGACCATCACAGGATGGTGGGGAATGACTGTGATCAAATTATAATTGATCTACGATCACGCAAACTTGTCCCTCTGCAAAATATAAAACATTTATTAAAAGGAGGGGACATCACCAAGCTGATGATAAACAATGACAAGTTTTTTTTAACAAGGGAGCATGGGACCATCCAAGACTTAGGAAAAAAATAAAGTTAGGTGAAGGAAATAAAATGATAAAACAAGAGGGGCCCAGCCTAGATGAAGCAATGGGGCTTAAGTTGTTTTAAAACCCTGCCAAAAGTAACGGCCAAATATATTCCACCAAAGGCGTAAGATAAACACTAGGGTTTTACATGAAGACAAAGGTAAAACCCCAACCTTAGGCTTTTCCCAAACACCCTAGATGACCAGAGACATAAGGCAGGATAAAAATGGAACACAAAGAGCACAATTTTGAAGTTCCATCAAAAGGAATGCCTATTTTGTGAATTTTAGGAACACCATAGATGCGAGGTGTCACTTCTTTAGATGGAAGAATACACTTTTTAGTAGCATTTTCAAAGCAAGAGAGGGAAATAGCATGCTTTAATTTACTTAAAATTTTGGAACATGGATTGTGAGACAAAATTTTGTAGTTATTGTTGTCCAAAAGAAGGTCAAACATTTTGGAGAGGTGATCCTGCTTGTCCATGATGACTGTGGAATTCCATTTGTTGGCTTACAAATGATCAACTCTTTATTGCATAATAATTTTTTGAAAGAAATGAGCTCAAACTTAGGGACATTGCACTTGGGAGGCTTTGCATGATGAAGGATGACAACAACATCTTGCTTGATTTCTTCAGCGATCTCCAATGGAAGAGCCCGAGTGACATTCTCAATTTCAACGAGAAAGTCCACATGGGGAATTGTATGGGGAGTTATGGAAAAACCCAAACCTCAATTCAAGAAATTAATGGCAAGGGGGTGTAAGGTGGCTTTTGAGAGGTTGATCGCCAACTTAGCTTCCTAGTCATGAACAACATTGGAAACAAAGGGGTAGGAAAGACATGAAGAGAGAGGAAACCCATGATGAGAAGGATGGGGCATATGACCAAGAGAAAGAATAGACAAGAAAACTCCACTAGGGGAGGTGGCAAGAGGGGTAGTTTGGGATGTGATGGGAGGGAGAAAAACCATAGGAGAGGATGGCACAAGATGAGAGGAGGCGACTAGGTTAACATACTCAGCCTCGTCCGAGATGATTGGTGGGGAGGTAACCTTAGGAAAGGACCGAGGAAGACTAGGAATAGAGGATACAAAAGAACAATTAATGCTAGCAAAAATAAAATATTTGAGAGGGAAAGGACTATCGGCACACATACCTAGAGCACTTGGAAAATTACCGTTGAGACAAGATTGATGATTGACAGGCACCAAAGAGTCTAAGTCATTCTCAGGAGCACAAAATGTGATAATCCCAGGCTTGGATAGACTGAGCAAAGAATGAGAAGAGGATAATAAAAAAAGACACAAAGTGTGGGTTGGAGGAGGCAACACATTCCATCAACGAAGAAAGGATGAGAGGGGAGAAGGAGCAGACAAGATTAGACCCAAAAGGATTGGTGTTAGAATTGGCTGATGGGAAAGAAAGAACCACGTAGGTCAAGTTGAGAGAGGATGGGAAAAGAGGGGATAGAGAATAGATATGAGATGCCACAATTGAGGCTAAAGAATGATTACAAACCATGGCCTAAGCAAAATGCAACTGCGAGATAGATCCTGAGGGGATGAGTGAGAAGAGCAAGCATGAGATGGGTGCTGATTAGAGGAGGAATATTTATGCTACAACAATGGAAACTTGTTTTGTTGTATTTGAATGCATTCATCCTAATGACCCATGGATCTTGTGTGTGTAGTAATATCTAGGAAAATCTAAATGTCTAGGAATAAGGAACCAACAAGCTCAAGATGCAAGGGAAACAACCTTGAGTTCAAAAGGTTGATGGAAGATCTAGTCAAGTGGATGATAGATCCGAGGAGAGCTAGACTAGCCCGAAGAAAAATGTTCTTAGTAGGGTGGAACCATAGATGATGGCTAACTTTGGTGAAGGAAGGGATCGGCCTATTGTCTCTACATCTTTTTAGAAAGGCTAAGTCTGTAATTTTCTTTTTGATCTTGATCCTTAGCAACTCTAATTGCTTAGCTTAAGATATAGAGTTACCGATAATTGGTAGGATAGAATGGAAAAATGAAAAACCTATTTCTCATTAGATAAGGAATTTCATGATAAACCTTGGTGTTTTGGATGCTCAAGAAAATTTCTCTTGCTGCATTCTTTGGAAAATTTCAAACGAGGATGATCAAAATATCAAGGATTCCAGAAAATGTGACTGAGAAGTACTCAGAAAATATTAATTTCCTAGTTTCTATATATTTCTATTATATGGATGTAGTTGAATCTAGATTGGTATTGATATCTGAATTGGATTATGAAGTGACTAAGGCTGAGATCAATCATTATACAAAAATACTCTTAGAGAGCCCCAAGAAACTCAATGAAGAAGAAATTTCTATGAATGAAGCCTCTAGCAGTGCAATCAGAATAGGAAAGAAGAGAAAAGGTGTTGTTATCAAACAAGAAGTCATAGAAGGAAGTGAATCTGAGAGAGCTCAATATGAGCATCAATGCATAAACATTCAAGGAGCTTTAAAAGAATTGCAGAAGGTAATCCTTGGTGCTAACTTCAATTCATATGTATCAATTGTGGAAAATCATAGAAGCATGATTAACTCTTTGAAATCATATATCTCTGGACTAGAAGTGAAAACTAAAATTAGGTCTGCAAAAGAAAATTTAGAAGATATCAAGAAATGTGCAAATGCACATTGCAGAGTGGTGAAGGAATTGAATGGTGTATAGGTTTGTGAGAAAGAAGCTCAAGAACTACTTTCTTTTTTCTTGAATTGGTCTAATAGTACACTGAATATAAGAGATGGGATAAGGAAGAGTGAAAATCAGATGAGTACTCAAGTAGATATATATAGCTTGGAAGATGATAGAAACAATTAGAGATGGTCCTACATTGTGTAGCTTTAGGATAAATTATTTTCCCTACAGGATCAACGAAAAGAAGAAGCAATTTGTGGCACTAAGAGATACTGTAAAACTTAGGAATATCCTTGTTTCCAGTGCTTTTGATAGTATTTGTGGTCTATCAAAAGTTAATCTCAATCCCAAAAATTTGGTAGATGGTATAGATTCTTTGAATAAGCTTGAACTACTATACAAGACTCTTGTAAGTGTGAAAGAAGCATGGGAAGAAGGAAACACCTCATGGAAGGATACCCTGAAGAACCTTAAAGGTTCCTCATCTTCAAGTTATTACATTCTTTGTTTGCATATATTTTTGGTCAACTTTTTGATGCATATACTAGACCCCTATACATCATTTTCCATTGATGTCAAAGGGGGAGAGATAAGAGATAGAGGAAAACCATTTTTCTAAAAAGAATATTTTTGAAAGGGGGAGTATTTAGTTTCCTTATATCGAAAAAAAATGTTTTTATATACATGTTACCATCAATGCCAAAGGGGGAGATTGTTGGAAATATGGAGCCTTGCAACATGAGCATGAAGTGTATATGGATTGATATTGCTGTTCCAATGTTGTCATTGATGTCAACATGGTGACAACTATATGGGAAGCTTGGTATACCAAAAGCTAATCTCTATCAAAAGTGTTCTTTACTAATGAACTAGTGCATTGGTTTTTGAGTCCGTAATTCACCCCAAGAAAAGATATGACTCTGATATATTAACCATGTTATTATGACTCATTCAGACAACTATATCCAGGATCTTGAGAAGTTTTATGTCGAGAGTAGAAATTTATTGTTGACAGAGTTTAACTTTGTACACTATAGTTGTTTCTTTGCTCTGCATATCAGTATGGGAGACTCTATATTTTATTGAGAAGAACATTCTAATGTTTTGATTCTAATGGTAGTCTCTATGATGGTAATGTGATGAGAAAATAAAGTAATTTTTGGAAAATGTACCTCAATCTCACAGGCTGAAACCTTGGAGGGGTAAAGTCGGTGTGACATTCCTATTGTATGGCCGACTGGCAGTTTTAGTAATATTGTTGATTGTTCATGTCATCGAGACAATGCTGATGTCTTGCTGACTCGTGTTATCACTATGACTTGTGGCATTCACTATAACCCTCTGCTGAGTGGAGATCTCTGTCCAATAGGCCACTCTTATCATATATTGGGGAGACTCTGGGCAACAAGCGGTGTCAGGGAGACCCTTGGCCGAAAGGCTTATCTCGGTATGAAGTCTTATCGAGATGGTATGTCTCACTGACAGGGTGTTACACATGTGGTCATTGAAGTAACTCATATGCTTCGGTATGAAGTCTTGTCAATATGGAGATGTCTCGCCGATAGGTATTCATTTGGATTCATCAGGGTAATGAAAGGGTTCGGTAAGAACTCTTAGCAATGGGAATTTGTCTCACCAATGTTGTGGGATGTGTTCGGTATGACTCCTGGTGAAAGGTGGTCTCGAGGTAACCTTGAAGACTTCGGAGTAACGTCTCAGCTATAGCGGTAAGTCTTTCTAACTTTTGGATGTTTTAGTATAACATAATGGCTCGGTATGATCTCTTAGCGAAGGACGATAGTCTTGCTGATGGGAATTCTATTGTCTATGTGACTTTGGAGCTTTGGTATGATGTCTCACTGATAGCGATAAGTCTTGGCGATAGCGATACAAGTGATGATCATCGGTATGAGGTCTTGGTGACAAGGCGAAGTCTTAGCGATAGCTTTTTGGACTCGGTGTAACCTCTTGCCGATAGTAAGAACTCTTGGCAATATCGAATGTTGGCTTTGTGGCATCGGGGAGACATGGTTAGTGTCTCACCGACATGCAAACACAGGTTGAATGCCTTTGATTGAGTGATGACCATTCTACGTGGTGAGTTTTTGACCAATCAGAGAAGCCGAATGGGAACCGTTGGAAGTTAGTCTATTGTGACAGTTCTGTGAGGAAGTTCAATAGATAGGGATGACATGGATATATGCTGAAGTTGTAGATGTTGTTCGGTTAGATTTTCAGTTGAATGGACGGATGAATAGTTCGGTGTATGGTCAGTGTGAATTTGATTCAGAAAGAATTGTAACTTGAATGTTCTGTACAAGGTTGGTCAATTGAATAGGCTGCTATAAATTGATGTCATAAAGATAAGTCTGATCTCTGTATGTAATCTTCATTACTGTAATATAAAGTGACTTCTCTTGGTGTGGTGGGTTTTTCTCCCATAAGGGTTCACCCACGTAAATCTGGTGTTCATATGTGTATGTTTAATTCTCTATTTCTATTATCTCATTCAAGTGCATCTTATTTGGACTGTAATTGTAAAATTTAAAGGTATCTCTACATTTTTCCTTGAGGTTTTGACGTTAGGAGAGTTTTTTCCGCACTTAGCTTTCCTTACAAGTGGCATCAGAGCCTAGCTAATTGTGTTATCCTTGTAAGTACGTTGGGTTTTTTGTGTCATTTCTGTTCAGTGGGAGTCTTGTAGAAGTTTGTCAAATTCGAATTATAGATTAAGATGGCAAGCACATCAGGAAAGATTGAAATTGAGAAATTCAATGGCAACAATTTTGAGTTGTGGAAAATTAAAATGTAAGATCTGTTAGTGGATCATGATCTTTGGATTGCTGTGTCTGGATCGAAGCCTACAGGAATGAAGCAAGAAGATTGGGACCTTGTAGATAGAAAGTCTAAGGGGATGATAAGGCTCTGTTTGGAAGACTATGTTCTTCTCAATGTGCATGAAGAGAAGACTGCATCTTCCTTGTGGAAGAGACCGACATCTATTTATTAGGGGAAGTCCTTGGTGAATAAACTGTTCCTGAGGAAGAAGTTGTACACTTTGAGAACGTAGGAAGGAGGGTCTATAGCTAATCATTTGAACACATTCAACATGTTGATTGCATAGTTAACATCTATTGGTGTGAAGATAGATGAAGAGGATCGATGTATGCTTTTATTATGTTCTTTTCCAGACTCTTGGGATCACCTGGTGATGGCTATTGGGAGTACAACATCCAATTTCAATATGGAAGATGTTGTTGCTTCTTTGTTATCAGAAGAGATGAGAAGGAAATCTTCTGAGATGGCGAAGGAGGCCCTTGCTGTTAGAGGAAGATCGAAAGATAAAGGAAAGAAGAAGGACAAGAAGTCTAAATTGAAATCAGAGGGGAGATCAAAGTCTCCTGGCAAGAAGTCCAAAGTGAAGTGTTGGAATTGTGGGCAACCTGGTCATGTCTGAAAGGATTGTAAAGAGGACAAAAATAAGAAGAAGAAGTATTCTTCCGACAATGATTCTTCTCAGAGTGATGCAGACGTCTTCATTGTAGCCTTGGCTACATAGGCATCAGATGATGTCTAGCTAATTGATTCTAGAGCATCTTTCCACATGACATCTCATAGAGACTGGTTCATGAAGTATGAAAAATACGATGGTGGAAAGGTGTATTTGGCAAGTGATTTGTCATTGGAAATAGTTGGCCGTGGAAGAGTCAGAATTCAATTCCTTGATGGAAGAGTGAAGGGAATTAATAATGTAATGCATATACCAGGACTGGCTCAAAACTTACTTTTTGTTAGTATGTTGAATGATATTAGAGTGCAAGTCACATTCTCTGGAAATGGCTGCAAGATGACTAAAGGCTCTATGGTGCTAGCAATAGGTGCTCGTGTTGGTACCTTGTACAAGTTGGATGCACATGTTGTTCAATGTAACAGTGTCTCTAAAAAGTCACAGAAAGCTACCCATGGAGGAGAAGAGGAAGAAATTCCTGATCCTATAAACTCTATGGAAGTTAAACTTCTAGCAGAAAAGACTATGCTTTGGCATCATAGGCTAGGCCACATTGGAGAGAAAGGTTTAAAAACCTTGAAGAATAAAAACCTGGTTGAGGGGCTTGAAGATTGTAACCTTGAATTTGAATTCTGTGAACATTGTATATATGGAAAACAACACCGTGTTTCATTTTATTCTAGTCCTCACAAATCTTTTGGTTTGCTTGATTACATTCATTCTGATGTTTTTGGTCTAGTGAATGTTCCTTCTTTGTCTAAGTCAAGGTACTATGTATTGTTTATTAATGCTTATTCAAGAAGAGCATTTGTCTATTTTTTGAACAGTAAATCAGAAGTGTTCAGTCAATTTAAGGAATTTAAGAACCTTGTAGAAAATCAAACTGCAAGAAAAATAAAATGTTTAAGGACTAATAATGGTGGTGAATTTTGTTTTGACAATTTTGAGAGGTATTGTAAAGACCATGGGATTAAAAGACATAAAACTACACCTTATACTCTGCAGCAAAATGGAGTTGCAGAAAGGTTCAATAGGACAGTGATGGAGATAGCACGAAGTATGCTGAGTAGTGTTGGCTTAGAGGAGAAGTTCTGGGCTGAGGCAGTTGCTACAACATGTTACTTGATAAATCATTCTCCAAATTCTTCTCTTGTTGAGAAAACAGCTTTGGAAGCATGGTCTGGTAAGAAGCCCTCTCTAAGACATATTCGTGTTTTTGGCTATGAGGCATATGCACATGTGCCATATGAGAAAAGATCTAAATTGGAGAACAAGGCTGTCAAATGTATTTTTATTGGTTATAGTGCTGGCATAAAAGGATACAAGCTTTGGAATCCTGATACGGAGAAGGTTTTGTACAACAGAAGTGTTATCTTTCATGAGTTGAAGCCTTCTACCTTGGATCTGTAGTGAGAGGCAAAATTAGAAAACAAAAAGGATGTAGTTGAAATTCCTCCGACACCAGATAAAGAGGAATTGAAAATTCAAAATGTACCTAAAATTGAGGGGAGATCAAGTAGTTCTGAGAGTTTTGATGAAGAAGAACAACCTCAGCCTCAGCAAGTGAGGAGGTCAACTCATGAAAGAAAGCAACCTGATAGGTATGGGTTCTCTTTGATAGATTCTACTTGTGCCTATGCTTTAATTTCTAGCTCTGATGAGCCTAGGACTATGAAAGAGGCATTTAGAATGTCTGATTCAAACTCTTGGTTGAAATCCATGAATGAAGAAATGGCATCATTAGAAATAAATGATACTTGGAGTTTGGTGCCCTTGCCTAAAGGCAGAAAAGTTGTGGGCTGCAAATGGGTGTTTAAGAAGAAAATAGGTATGGATGGCAGTGTGGAAAAATACAAGGTGAGGTTGGTTGCAAAGGGTTATTCCCAAGTAGAGGGAATTGATTATGGGGAAATTTTTTCTCTTGTAGCTAAGTTGACATCTATCAAATTTCTTTTGTCACTTGTAGCAACATATGACTTAGAGGTCGAATAGATGGATGTGAAGACAACATTTCTTCATATGATATTGAAGAAAATATTTATATGTCCCAACCTAATCACTTTGTGGAAAAAGGTAAAGAAATATTGGTTTGAAAGTTGAATAAATCTCTGTATGGGTTAAAGCAAACTCCTAGAATGTGGTACCAAAAGTTTGATACTTTTGTATTGTCTTTGGGATTTGTAAGATCAAAATCTGATCATTCTGTGTATTACAAAGCTGAAAAAGATCAAGTTCTTATTATTGCTCTCTATGTTGATGATATGCTATTCATAGGCAATAGTAAGTTGATGATTTCTGATCTTAATTCTAAGTTGTTTGCTAAGTTTGTGATAGTTCTGTGAGGACGTTCAACAGACAGGGATGACATGGATATATGTTGAAGTTGCAGATGTTGTTTGGTTCGATGTTCAGTTGAATGGACGGATGAACAATTCGGTGTATGGTCAATGTGAATTTGATTCAGAAAGAATTGTAACTTGAATGTTCTGTACAAGGTTGGAGAATTGAATATGTTGTTGTAAATTTACATCAGAAAGATAAGTCCGATCTCTGTATGTAATCTTCATTACTATAATACAAAATGATTTCTCTTGGTGTGGTGAGTTTTTCTCCCGTAATGGTTTTCCCACGTAAATCTGGTGTTTGTAAAATTTAAAGGTATCTCTGCATTCTTCCCTGAGGTTTTGACATTAGGAGAGTTGCTTCCTCACTTAGCTTTCCTTACAGTAATATCAGATTTGGAAGGTGTTTTCTTTGAGAAGTATATGTTGGTTTGGAGTTTTTGTTTTTAGGTTCTAGTCTTGGTCGACCTAACATATGACATGCATTAATAAGATTAAATATACTTTGTGGATGTTTTATAGACAACTTGATATGATGCACTAGATTGATAAAAAAATATTTAAATCTTATATGGTTTCGCCAAGAGTGTTTTTGATTACTTTTATTTCATCTAATTAGGCTAACGTAATTGATGAATGAAATATACTTGTATATATATGTAAGACTCTTTGAAGAAGAGAGGTATGGTGTGAGTGTGGATGTGGAGTGAACATGTGAAGGTGTAAGTATGGGAAGGATAAAGAAGAGAGGTATGGTGAAGTTTGAAGAGGATTAAGAAATGTTTGAATATGAAAGCCTAAATGATTTATCAATTAAGGATTAGAACAAAATTGTTGAGTGAATACTGCGAGCAATAGTACTTCTTATTCAAAGCTTAATTGGAACTGAACCCTACACACAAAAAGTGTATTCCATCAGTTCATACTTTTGGCAATGAGCCACAAATTTTGTATCTTGGCGATTAGCCATATTTTGTATTTAGGTTGTGAGCCTTTCAAGGATAGTGAGTATTGGAAGTGAGCCATGTAATATCTTGTATCTAGATATAATATATTGTGAGCTAATCCTCACCATGGTCTTTCCCATTTTGGGTTTTCCACATAAAAATCCAGGAGTTCATGTGTGATGATGCATTATTGTGTTTCCATGTTCTCTCTTGTTGATTCAGTCAGAGGTGATAATGTTTATATGGATGTTATGTGAATGGTTTTTATGGAATCTTGATTCACCCCCCCTTCTCAATATTCTAGAAATTTAACAACTTATATATCCTTCATGACCTCAAATAACCTTCTCTAGGTTGGCCTCAATGAAACATATGCACCTCAAATGTGCAACCACCAAATTGGTCAGCACCAAAGACTTTCATGGTGGAAGGAAGTGAAGGAAAACCAAAACAAGGGTTAACTAGGACTCAAATATACACTGCCATCTGACACCATGCTTCCAAAAATAACAAGCCATTTATGTAATCAATACTAGCATGCCAGGTTGGACAAACCTATACTAGCACTATAAAACAATAAATTTACTCTTCACCAAGTTTTAAAACCTTCTACAGACCACATAGCAACATCACACAACATCTTGGAATATTCTAGCATCATTAGAATATTCAACAACACTACTGCAACCACCTAAAACTAAGAAAACAATTATTTTGTGCAACCAGCCACACTACCACATACATACAACTCACTAACCAAACATATGAAATAATTGAACACCAAATAATCCAAGGGAAGGTAGATGTAAGAAATATAAACACATTCCAAAATCTGCAAGACAAGAAACCTCAACATAGAGAAATGCAAAGAAATTACATTTTTCCTAAACACCCTTCTTCATAGGAAACAAACTAATAGACACATCTTCCACTATCACACAATCTAGAACTTAAAACTTTGAATATAGAACCTCTGAACACTTCTGATCATCTCATCCAAACAGCACAAGAACATCTTCAACCATGAAGAAATGTGGAGCACAATGCAGAAAACAACTTTGTTACCTTGTACAATCTCTATTCAAATTTTCTCAAAAGCACTTGGAAACCAAGTGAACAAGTTGCATCAATAACACTTTCTCATCACAAGCACCTTATCATCAATACCATACTAGAGGTTACATAAATCTCCCCATCTACAACACCTCAACACTACCACACTAAAGGTTGGCATAGGTTATGATCAATGACAAAATAGTGCAACAATTTCCAACAAGCTTGTTCTCTGATGAAGTAGAGAAACTCTCTCTTCAAATCTGAAATCAAAAAACTACCACAACACTATGCAAGAAGGAAACAATATGCTTTGTTATTCAAATATGAAATAAAAAGCAACAACATATAATAAGTTCTTATAGCTAAAAATGACTACATAAACATGAAGCTGGTGGGATTCCTTTCAATTTGAGATTTCAACATGCAAAAATATGTAACACTCCTCAAATGACATCAAATCTTTCCTCCTCACTTACAATCACCATTTTTCACATATTCTTCTCATTATTTTCTTGACAAAGCTCCTTTTTCATATTACAACAAGAAGACCCATCACTTTATGTCCATCCCTGCTCCCTCATTCATATGAATCTTCTAAAACAATTTCTGGGTTTTGTGTGCCTCCTTCCTAATTTTCCATAAAAATTTGAAATTCTTGATTTCATTTAGAAATAAAAAAGTTATGGCTATTTTACTAAGACTGGTTCTCACAGATCCAACCCCAAGACATCTTCCTCTACTTTGCAGTCAAACTTCCAAAATGCTCCCTTATTCCTTCTTGGAGGTGGGTTTTCTCTTTTTGTCTTGAGAATTCAATGACATTCAAAAAAATTATTCCCTTCTTACACCCACTTTCCCCATTCCATCAATTCCCATCATTTCAATCCTCCAACAAGATGCGATTTCAAATTTTTGAATGGAGTTACAATTTTACAATAAATTCGCACTCACAAACTTGGGCATGGAAGTTTTCCTTTTTGCAAAATTAACACTTTTCAAATATATTTAAAACAATAAAAAAGTGAATGAATTAAGTAATTGATTATTTTTCACAATCCATCACCAAATTGTACTATGCTCGAGGAGTTGAGAATTTTAATTATTTGTGCTTGCAACCAAAAAATTAAAATTAAACACAAGAATAAAATTTTATAATATTTTTGGTTGTGCAAGATTGCTTGGTACCCATAGATGGTCTTGTATCAGACACTTGAGGTAGAAATTTTTTATTAATCTAGATTCACAAAATGGATTTGAGTGGTAGTACCACCATTTTAGATTGCAAGCAATCTTCAACAAACTCTATTACTAAAACTGGTACCTCTGATTTGTTCTTCTTTATCCTCTTCCAACACTTAGTTGGAACAAGCGACCTCCTCCTCTGACAACTCTGCACTCCATTCTTCTCTCCTCTCATGGACTTGTATCCACGATGTACCATCCTCCAAATAATCTTTCTACTCCTCTCCTCTTTCGTGGGTTTTGACCCACCACAAACTGACCACCTCCACCAAATCTCTCCTATACCTTCTTCTATAGCCTCTACTTGCAAGTATACATCTATATACCACTCTAGATCCTCATAATCCTTTTTCTTTTATAACTCTTTTCTCATCTCACAATGAAAATCCTTTACAAATTCAACATTATAAAACTCATTAAATTCAGATTTTACCTCGATGACTTCTTCTTTCATAACATCTTTTTCCTCAATGGTAAATGCTATTGTCTCTGTTGTTGCACTAAACAAATTCTCTATCTTTGTGATCTCTTCCTCAAGAAACTCTTGGTCTTCATTAGGTTCCTCATCAAACACTAGATCCTCATACATCACTGCATACTTTGTTTCAACTACAACATTCTCAACTGCTGTAATTTTTACTCTCACTTTCAGTTGTACCTTCGCTACTCACTGTCATCACTATCTTCATGTCCTCCAAAGGCCTTAACTCTATTGCAACATAATTTTCCTCTTTGATTGTTGCACTTTCTCTTTGCTTCTCATCCTTTACTACAATCTCACCATCTTTCTTCACACTATTCTCAAAGCATACTTCTACAATATTTTCTCCATGTTGTTCACCTACATACATAACTATGACACCTTTTTCCTTTCTTCTTTGTCATTTATTCAAACACTTGACACACACTCTCAAACTTTAATCTCTCAAGTATAGATTGACTCACATCAATGCTTCTTCTTTCACACTTAGGAACTCCTACTCTTATACCACTGATGAAGTAGAGAAACTCTCCCTTCAAATCTGAAATCAAACAACAACCACAACACTATGCAAGAAAGAAACAATATGCTTTGTTGTTCAAATATGAAATCAAAATCAACAATATACAATAAGTTCTTACAACTAAAAATGACTACGTAAACATGAAGCTCATGGGCTTCCTTTCAATCTGAGATTTCAATATACAAAAATCTTCAACACTTCTCAAATGACATCAAATCTATCCTCCTCACTTGCAATCACCATTTTTCACATATTCTTCTCACTCTTTTCCTAAAAAAAGCTTCTTTTTTTTCATATTACACCAAGAAGACCCATCACTTTCTATCTATAAATACTCCCTCATTCATATGAATCTTCTAAAATAGTTTCTAGGTTTTGTGCGCCTCCTTCCTAGCTTTCTAGAACATTTTGAAATTCTTGATTTCGTTTAGAAATGAAAAACTTATGGCCTTTTTACTAAGAATGGGTCTCACATATTTGACCCCAAGCCATCTTCCACTACCCCATAGTCAAACTTCCAGAATGCTCCCTTATTCCTTCTTGGGTGTGGGTTTTCTTCTTTTGGCTTGAGAATTCAATGAAATTCAAAAAAATTATTCCTGCCTTACACCAATTTCTCCATTCCATCAATTCCCATCATTTCAATCCTCCAACAAGATGCAATTTTAAATTTCTGAATGGAGTTACAATTTTACAATAAGTGCCCACTCACAAAATTGGGCATGGAAGTTTTCCTTTTTGAAAAACTAACACTTTTCAAATATCTATAAATAATAAAACAAAAAAGTGAATCAGTTAATTAATTGATTCTTTTTCACAATCCATCATCAAATTTTTCTATGCTGGAGGAGTTGAGAATTTCAATAATTTGTGCCTACAACCAAAAATCAAAACAAAACACAAGCATAAAATTTTAAGATATTTTTGCTTTTGTGGGATTGCTTGGTACCCCTAGATGCTTCTACATCATTCTCTAAGCTTAATTTCATTTATAATTCCTCCTATGTTTTTTCCATTCTATTATGAACATTTCAAAAAGTGTTTGGCCAAGGTAATCAATTTTTTATGAAAAAAGTTTGAGTTGTGATGATTGTCTGGGATCCAGAATTGAGGATACATAATACGCATGGCTTCAAGTAATTCATCTTGAATACATATCTTGTTGGCATATGGCTTCTAGTGTTGTCATTGATGGCAACTGAAGTCATCCCCATGATCTGCATTTCAATATCTAGTCATATCGGCAGACAAAGTGAAATATTGTGTATTACTAACAAATTACTTGAGGAATAGGGTATCTGGTTAGATAGCTTCACCGAATCATCGTTTTGTGCTGTTGATCTATAGAATTTCTTATTGAGCATGTGGACCTTCTTATCATTGAGTTTTGTGGTGTTGCATTAGTTGCAGTACAAGTTTGGAGGTTCGGTAGGATATTTTTTGTTTATTTGTTTGTTGTAGCTGACTTAGTGAATGTGTCATGATGTGGATGTGTTAAGAGAAATAATCTAAGATGTTTTTATGTTCAAGTGATTAATTATGGGTCCTAGCTATGGACTAGCCGACTTTTTTGGATAAGCATCAAATTGTTCATGTTTTGGGCCAAAAAATTGTAAGTATTCTTAAGTTTTATTGAGTTGATTTGCAGCGATTAAATCCCTAGTCGCAGATATATTTAGATAATTGATTACATCATTTTGTGTAATGAAGAAGGTGTATTTGTGTATGTTGTGAGTATCTAAGGAGTATTTGACCGATTCACTTGCACATAAATATTTTGTGTGCGAACTTGAGCAGAGTAGAGCAAAAGTTTGATACAATCAAAAGGATAGAAGTTTAGCATCAGAGCTTAACCGGAACTGTAATCAAGCATTAGTAGATGCTATCCATTCAGTTCATTTTCTTTTGGATTTATTCCAAACCTTTGTAATGGCAGTGATCCCATCCTTTTGAGAAGTGAGCTCTAGGTAGTGAGCCTGAATGCAAGTGCATTCCCATTTTGTAATATTTATTTTGGGTATACTTAGAACTTATTGTGGATTGGCCATCCACTGTGGTTTTTTCCCTAATAGGGTTTCCACATAAAAATCCTTGTGTTATGGTTGTGTGGTTTCTTTCTTTCTGTTTCTACATATTACTTTTGATTAAATTTTCTAAGTGGATTAAAGGTCAAAATAATAAAGTTAATTTTTGCACAACACTGATTCACCCCCTCTTAGTGTTGCTTGTTTCCAACAATTTGTATTAGAGTAGGTTCTCGAAAGAAGTCTAACAGCTTGGGGAGATCTTGGAAAGTGTTCTCAATGGATACACGCAATCTTCAAAAATAACTTATGGTGGTCTTGGATGATCTTGATCAGTCAAAATCTAAGATTTGAGAATTGTAAGGAAATATTGAGAATGCAGAAAAATTCATCCAGTCATTGAAAGACAAGATCAATGAATCAAGGGAGAAAAGAGGAATTATGTGGTCAGCTAAAATAGAAGAAAAAAACCATGGAAGATGAACAACTTAGTTAGGCTTTGAAAGAGAAAACAAAAGAATGTGAAAAATTTTCCCGAGAGAATGCTACCTTGAAGAGTGGGATGTAATCTATCATGTTGAAAATGACCAAGGAGATTGAGGATAGGAAAAAGAATGAAGAGAAGCTTGCACAATCTTTGAAAGATAAGTATAAACAATGCAGCTGACTAGATAATGAATTGGAGCAATCCAAGAGCAACGAAGAGGAGCTTGAAAAGCAGCTTGATGATCTCAAAGATGAACTTGCTATTGCAAATGAGTATAAGGAGAAATTAAAAGCAAGCTCAACCAAACTTGATGAACTGATCAAGGGATAGAGGACTGATGATGACAGAGGAGGTCATGGATATGAAGAAGGAGAAAGCTCTGAATTTGGACAAATGAGCTCTGGAAAAAGGAATTGTAAACAAGGAAATTAGATGAATGGACCTAGAAGAAATATCGTAAGACAACCTAATGCTCAAAGATTTAATGGATATTGTTATTCTTGCAACAAATTTGGTCATATGGATTCTCAATGTAGTAGGGAAAACACAAGTAAATTGTAGACACCTAAAAAATGACCTAAGCTTGCAAGCTTCATTTTTACCACTTTCGTCCTAGCATAATTATGACATTTAATTATGTCCTCGGTTCACATTCAACTATTAATTAAATAATTCATTGTTGTTTAATTAATTCATGTCCATTTATTCTTCATGATTATTAAATAAATAAATTTTATTTATTTATTAAATACGTCATTAATTGTCTAAGTCTTCCCTTAATTAAATAAATTTCTTAATTTATTTAATCACCCTTTTTCAGTCATTTCTTCCTGATTATTAAATAAATAAGTTTTATTCATTTATTTAATATGTCACTAACTGTCATAATTAAATGAATTGATTAATTTATTTAATTCTTAATCATATCTTCTAAATTAAATAATTATCTTTAATTATTTAATTGACAAAATTAATATTCCTCTTATTTTAAATAAATGAAATTATTTAAAATGTCATCACAATCTTAACTGACAGTCCATTTTGGTAAATAATCTAAAAAAAAGATTATTTATTTATCTCACAAAATCCATATTTTGAGTTGATTTAATTCAAATTGGTAGCTTTCTTCCAAAAATCAAATAAAGCAAGAAGGTTCTTGATTTTATCAAAATCGCTTTTCAGTCCATCTTTTATCTGATTTTTCAAATCTCATAAATCATGCAGTTTCTTATCTTCTTAATTTTGAAAATCTTTATTTTTGAAATTAATTATCTCCTCTTTTCTCCACCACTGATTCAATTTTCTCCTATGACATCTTGACCACTCACTTGAGGATTTTACCCTAACCCTAATTAGGGATTATCAAGTTAAATCTCATCCTTTGATTTTAGGTTTCTGTCAAGAGTTGATCTCATCCGTCTATTCAAAATTGTGTTTTCTATAAAATGACAATTTTGTTCATAATTTGGGGACCACTTCATCATTATAGGCATTATAGTCATTAATCAATTGTTATAGTCATTTATCATTTATTATAGGCATAGGCAT
Organism: Sequoia sempervirens; assembly: GCA_007258455.2. Classification (NCBI taxonomy): domain Eukaryota; kingdom Viridiplantae; phylum Streptophyta; class Pinopsida; order Cupressales; family Cupressaceae; genus Sequoia; species Sequoia sempervirens. Next base: position 1,591,615 of record VDFB02000363.1, read on the forward strand.
AATTTTACTTAAATCCTTCAAAACTTGCATAGGACAATGGCATAGTCAAATTGTTTACACACTCAATCTGAGGGCATCAAATCATACGCTATAAATTAGAAGGTGTTATGGAGGTGAATCATGGAAGCTTCAATGAATATCTGGTATAATTGTTTCATTGTTTAGTTTTCATTGTGCTTCATATCTCTTTGGGTTTTATTATTGTGCTTTCAATTCATTGAATCTAATCCTAAAAAAAATAACCCTTAGTTACATTGGTGAACCCGACGTGAATCCTTTGATCTAGCTTTCCTTTTGCAGGTTTTATTAACTTTTTGTTGCAGATCTGTCAGTTTTTGGACAAAACTGTAGGTTTCACCAATTTCTTCATATATTCTACACAGCTATGAATTTTTCTACAATATTTAAAAAAACAAATTTCCATCATCTCAAGAGGCTATAGTAAAGAAATTGAGTGTTTATCATCATTTTTGTGGGAGTTATTTGGATTTTAATTATTTTCATAAAATTGATTTGTTGGATGCAAATCGATGAATTTTTCGGAACTTTTTATATTTTTGGAAATAAATTTAAATTCTAATGGGGATCTATGTTTTACAGATTTAATTTGAAGGTCAAATACAATGCGAAAAAATCTGATCTTCATTTTTTGTATGGTTTTCACAAATCCGCGTTTCTAGGTGCAAAACAAGGAATTTTTTCGACTTCTTTACATTTCTGGAAAGCTCTTAGAAAATTAGGAGGAGTCTTTTCTTCGAGTTTTTATTTTACAAATCAATAAAATCATCAAATAATAAAATCTAATTCGGCTATGTCAAAAACATGTATCTGAAATTGCAATTCTCTGATGAGCTTGTTTTTTTTTCTTTGGCTGCATTATAATATATATATTTTTTTATCTTGTAGGTGATCATAAGGAGCTATAATAGCAGCAATATCAGTCATATATAACAGATTGGAAAGCAAAAACTTTCGAGTTTGCTTAAACATACGTTTGTCGAAGACTAAAAATCAAAGAAACTCCTAACTTGTGGTCTTGCAGGTTCGAGTGTCGAAGACTGAAAACTAAACATTGTGCTTTTCTTTTTTTTAGATTAGTACACACTTCCTTTGGTGCATTAAAATGAATGTGTGCTTTATTTTTTTTGACTGTGCTTGAAGGTTGTTTGTGATTATGCTCTCACCTTGTGAAAACTAGGTGATCAGAAAACTAGACCCACCTTATTTTTTGTGTCACCCTCACGATTTGGTAATCGAAGTATCCTCTCCCCTTGCAGTTTTGAGTGATCCTAGGTGTAAGAGAAATGGTTACTGACTGTAGAACTTGGGCCTATTTTGGTGGAAAAAAATACTCACCTCAGGATGACTCAGACCGGTAGCACCCTGAACCCAAGGGACTTCCAGCCGATATATAAAAGTGGGTTCTTTGGGAAAGCCCAAGAATCATGAGTGTGGTTCCGATGAGATAGATCCAAAAGGGGACTCTCACCACATGGATCATGCCCCACGAATAGAATGCCCGTATTAAACACCTCTTGTCTTAGTGTCCAACCATTCTATTGGCCATTGCTTGATATAGTACAGGGTATAGTATCATGCCCGAAGACACTCACTACTAATCCCCTTGAGTAGAGATAGAAATTCTTGGGATGTCATTACCCAAAGAATCTGAATTTGGTGTGCTCGAATGACATTAATGAGATGTGGAGGGGAGTCAATGCCACCAAAATTCTAAGCTATCCGCTCTCGAGAAGGAAAGGTGTTTATCACCAATCCGAGCTATATTGGTGGGCTATATCAAGTATACAAACCCTTGGCCTATTGGCCTTTTAGGATTGTACTTGTCTTATGTGTGCTTGCTTACACCCAAAACATTGTGGTTTTCAAGTGCTTGCTGGATTACTCAAATATTATACACAACATTCACAAATCTGGACACAAACAATCAACCTTAGACAACTCAGACTTTTCAACAAAACATCAAAAAACAATCTCAATCCTCATTTTGAACTTAGACTTTGCATTGTTCATCTTAGTCCTCATTTTGAACCTAGACTTTGCATTAATCATTTTAGTCCTTCGTCAACATTATCGTCTTAGTCCACATTTGACACTTTGGCTTTAACAACATCGTCATCTTGCATTAGTCATTTCCCTTAGACATATGCCATTATCACTTTTCATTTAACATCATGACATCCACCACCTTGTCTTCCCTTCACCAACATATTGATAGGCTTTCTAGTAAAGTTGAATACCAATTACTCTGTAGAGGTCAATACCAACAAGCCTTAGACCTTAGGAAACAATTCCTCCAAACTGACAATCAATGTGCTTCGTACCAACAATCCATGAGTCCTAGTCCTCTGTCCATCTACCCTCACTACCAAAATTCACTCAATACCATTCATGACATTAGTCCACAACAAACATCCATTACTCACCCATATCCTAACTTTGACAAGGGAAACCAACTATCCACTAGTCCATTCCAAGTCCCCACATCATATGCTAGTCCTTCACTTATCAATCATGTCAACGTCTACATGCCCTATCAACCATCTATCAACTCATGTCAAGTCCCCACATCATACCATATCGATCCGACCCAAGTCTCCATGTCCTATTTTAGTCAACCTTACACCAATCCATTTGAAGTCTCCATGTCATATCCTTGTCCTTCAACAGTTAATCTAGTCCAAGACTCCATGTCCTATCTTTGTCCCTCACATGCTAGTCTAGTCCAAGTCCCCATGTCCTATCCTAGTCCTTCATATACTAGTCCAGTCCAAGTTCCCACATCCTATCCTAGTCCTTTGTTCATTAATCCTTTTCAAGTCACCCCCTCACAAGCTGCATCTAGTCATGAAAATTTTGTCATTACTCAAAGTCAAATCCCATTTAATAAACTTGAGGATACATGTCAAAATGAAAGCCCAAAGCATGACCTTATAATGTCACCCTCATGTCAAGAACAAGGTAGTCCATCCCATGACCCTATCTTAAACTCCATTCAAGGATTCCTTCAAGACAATCATGACATCCAAAGTACACCTACCATTGACCAAGAATTCCAAATCCATGACAACCCCATCTTCGACCAAGAGCCTACCATTGACCAAGAAGTCCAAAATGATCCACTCCTTGACCTTTACGCCATTCATGATCAAACACTTGCCGACCTTATAAAGGCCTCGACTATTGACACTTCCCATGATGAGACACTTGCCTCCATGGGACATAGACAATATTCCTTCAAAAAAAGAGTCTTCCACTATGGACATATTTGCATATGATCAAGTTATAGCTAAAATCATTGGACTCTATGACACTAAACATAATGATGGCTTTGACATTTCCTTGGAAGCACCAACAAAATCATCTGAACCTGACATGTCACACGATCAGACCAAAGATATCAATCAGGAATATGTCCAACATGACAATGAAGCTAAGACACTTTATCAACTAGGGTCATCTATCTTTGTCAGAGCATGCTTTCTTGCAGACAAAAATATTACAAGTGATAGTATCCACATACCTAATGATGGGTTAGCATCTTGCTTTCAAAACAACAAATACCCCATCGCAAATAGAATCTGTCAAAGCATGCAATATCAAGGCAAAGGATTAGGCATACACGAGCAAGGAATTCTAGAACCAATACAACTTCAGGCAAATTACAGACATCAAGGTCTTGGCTATTCCTCAGTTAATAAATCAAACGATGTCAGTGGTACCTCCTCGATACTGGGGGCAACTTTGTCAAATACAAACATCAAAATGGAGTCCATGAGAAATTCTTGTCGTAAGATTACTGCCAACACCCCCTCCACCCACACCATGAATCATCATTCCATCATTAATAAACCTTCCCTTTGGAACCAACAAAAACAAAAGTCTTACAAGTCAAAAGATCAAAATCAAATGTCAAAGGCCATTGAATCAAATAAAAGGACAAGTGGACAAATGGAATTAAAATGGATCCCAAAAAAAAGTGGATCAAACAAAGAAAATATGTCAAAAGAAAAAATCAATAGATATGTGGAACCACAAGACAAGAGGACTCCCACATATAACAAATGTCCACCTCCTTCAAAATGGTCATCAAACAAGGCATCTAAGAGTGTTGGTTCCAAATGCCATCCCTCCAAAATTCGTCATACATCATACCAAGTTTAGAGAATAAAAAGTGATTCATCCAAACATCCAAACAACCTTTCCATGTCTACCATCATCTATCATAATCCTACATCTCGTGTAAAGTCCAAATATCCCATGTCACAAATCCGTCACATCATGGCATCAACTCTTTACCATAAGGACTCTCATGGCACTCTATCATGATGTGCATATTCTTATAAGCCCAACTGTAGTATCAGAAAGGACCACAATGACATCAATCAGTTGTATACAAGTGCTACGATCCTAACAAGACAAGTACTTCAGACAAGACATTATTGGCATATCATGGCACCAGTCTCTACATCGGCACCGTCAATGGATTCAGAACAGTCAGTGGTCATCTAAAGCATCCAGGCTATCCACAAAATCAAAAATACAAAAAAAATGATAAAAAAATCATCACCCTGATGAAAACCTGCAAATAGGCGTCTTGGTGACACCAAAAAAATCAAAAGTCAAGAAAATAGTAAAGAGAAAAATTTCATCCAATGGTGAAAACCTGGCAAACAAGCACCCTCAATAAGTACCATGATGAAAACCTGGCAAACAGGCATCATGTGTAAAATAAATCGTCTATGTGGAATTTTATACTTGGGGGCAAGTTGTCTCATTTTCCCATGCCTTCCTCATGACATTGATGTCCATCTAAGCCCTATCATTTCCATGCATTTTTCCCACTTACCTTGGTCTTGACATAAAACAGGCACACATAAGTCATGCTTTGGGAAAACTTTTGACAGGCCTATCCTTTGGTCATACATTATTTGTGAAACTTCATGTCATTGCTGATGTAAACCTCATTATCCTTATGTGATATAGTCCTTGAAAATCATATGGCAATTCCCTTAGTCTCATGTCTCCCATCCTTTACCAAGGCCACCTCTCATCCTTTCATGTCTATCACCTATCTTGGCTTTCCCTTGTCAAACGGTCTAAGGATACTCCATCATCCATTTTATTCCTAACCAAGTCATTCCAAATGCAACGAGTCTAATTCATACAAGCACATTATCCAAAACATTACTTGACTTTGTTCATGGCACAGCTGCAGACCTCGATACTTTCGTCACATTATCGTTGTCCTCACGTTGTTTTGGGATGTGTCCTTCCCACATCAAACAACGTTGTCATCACTTGTCAATTGGTATTCAACTTGACTAGGGGCACAATCATGTTTGTCCTTGGATTCTCATGTGTAGGCATCGGTCACATGCATTTGTCACGATCCTCTTAAACGTCAAAATCCAAAAAAATCATAAAACGACAAAAAGACAAAAACATTATAAAATGTCTTGAAGAATGACCAAAAACATCATAAAATGTCCTGAAGAAAGACAAAAACATCATAAAATGTCCTGAAGAAAGACAAAAACATCATAAAATGTCCTGAAGAAAGACAAAAACATTATAAAATGTCCTGAAGTAAGACCAAAAACATCATAAAATGTCCTAAAAAAGACAAAAACATCATAAAATGTCTTGAAGAAAGACCTAAAAATCATAAAATGTCCTGAAGAAAAACAAAAAACATCCAAATCAATGTCAAAATCCTAAAAATGGAGTCAAAGTCAGTCATGTCAGTCAATCCATGTCATTGTCAAACTACGTTGTCTCGCACATTTGCTACGTAGGAAAGGCCATCAGGCGATGAGTCCCTGAGACATTAGGTCGGTCCTTTTAGGTTGGTCCAAATAAAATCATGGCATTTGTCATAATCGTCACATCGGTCAAATAAGTTAGACATAGTCAAACTCGGACACAAGATAGTCATTCGAAACGTCAATGTCAAAATTGGTCAAAATTAGACAGCACGGTCCAATCAATCATACAGTCAACATTAGTCAACTTGCCAAAAGATATTAGTGAAAACAATGTCAATCTTGTCACTCTTTGGTCCTCTTCAAGATGTGTCCTTCTTGGAGTTAGACCTCGTCAAAATGTCCTTTACCTTTTAGGATGCGTCCTTCCTGACAATAGGCCCCGTCAAACCGTCAACACCATCAAATTGGCAAAACTCTTAAACCGTCAAAACTATCAAACTGACAAGAAATCAATCTTTGGCAAACAAATATTCGCAAACAAAATTAAATGGCTGTTAATCTTTTTGGTCTATCTTGTCTTATCTTTTGACTATTTTTTCTATTTTTTCCTTATCTTTTTACCATCTTTTCTTTTTGGTCATGCTACTAGCTACCTCGAGGATGTCCCATGAAGGATTTAGAGGTGCGATGACATCTCCTGGCCTATTTTATTTTCTTTGACTGTTGTCTGTGGATTGTCTCGACAAAAAGACTAGTTCAACATGACCCTTAGTATGAGTTAGGACATTCCTTGTCTGTGACTATCTGTTTTTCAAGTGGATGACCTTGCACACCTTGGTCTATGTCATATCATGGTGTTTGTTGTCCATTTGTGTCATTTTTATTGCCCAATAATGATTAAGAGCAATAAAAATTAAAGTCCTATGGCAATGTTTTGAAGGATTTGGTCTAGGAACTAACATGCATCTCCTTTAGTCGTGTCATCTTCTCTCGCCCGTCTCATATAGGCATTGCATCCATATCATCATCCACATCTTTTGCACTAATATTTCTTTGTCTCTTCATATTCTAGTCTTCTCATCAATTTTGAGAGCACACCCATGTTCTTGCAACCTGTCTGTCCTCTCGAGGGGGCATACCGTAACCGTCCTTGTCATTCTTCCTCATCTTATTTTGCATTGGGGCATATTTTTGACTTATTTTCTTTGTCACAATGCGACATGCTACATTATGACAAAGAGGGGAAAAATGTAGACACTTAAAAATGACCTAGGCCTGCAAGCTTCATTTTTACCACTTTCATCCTAGCATAATTATGACATTTAATTATGTCCTTAGTTCACATTCAACTATTAATTAAATAATTCATTGTTGTTTAATTAATTCATGTCCATTTATTCTTCATGATTATTAAATAAATAAATTTTATTTATTTATTAAATACGTCATTAATTGTCTAAGTCTTCCCTTAATTAAATAAATTTCTTAATTTATTTAATCACCCTTCTTCAGTCATTTCTTCCTGATTATTAAATAAATAAGTTTTATTCATTTATTTAATATGTCACTAACTGTCATAATTAAATGAATTGATTAATTTATTTAATTCTTAATCATATCTTCTAAATTAAATAATTATCTTTAATTATTTAATTGACAAAATTAATATTCCTCTCATTTTAAATAAATGAAATCATTTAAAATGTCATCACAATCTTAACTGATAGTCCATTTTGGTAAATAATCTAAAAAAAAGATTATTTATTTATCTCACAAAATCCATATTTTGAGTTGATTTAATTCAAATTGGTAGCTTTCTTCCAAAAATCAAATAAAGCAAGCACATTCTTGATTTTATCAAAATCGCTTTTCAGTCCATCTTTTATCTGATTTTTCAAATCTCATAAATTAGGCAGTCTCTTATCTTCTTAATTTTGAAAATCTTTATTTTTGAAATTAATTATCTCCTCTTTTCTCCACCACTGATTCGATTTTCTCCTATGACATCTTGACCACTCACTTGAGGATTTTACCCTAACCCTGATTAGGGATTATCAAGTTAAATCTTGTCCTTTGATTTTAGGTTTATGTCAAGAGTTGATCTCATCCGTCCTTTCAAAATTTTGTTTTCTATAAAATGACAATTTTGTTCATAATTTGGGGACCACTTCATCATTATAGGCATTATAGTCATTAATCAATTGTTATAGTCATTTATCATTTATTATAGGCATAGGCATAATTTTACTTAAATCCTTCAAAACTTGCATAGGACAATGGCATAGTCAAATTGCTCACACACTCGATCTGAGGGCATCAAATCATACACTGCAAATTAGAAGGTGTTATGGAGGTGAATCATGGAAGCTTCAATGAATATCTGGTATAATCGTTTCATTCTTGTTTAGTTTTCATTGTGCTTCATATCTCTTTGGGTTTTATTTTTGTGCTTTCAATTCATTGAATCTAATCCTAAAAAAAATAACCCTTAGTTACATAAACCATCATTCTCAGGTTAGTGTTTTAATTTCTATAAGTATGGTCATAAGTCAAGTGAATGCAGAACTGAAATTCATAACTTTCATAGAGATGTCAGATGCTATGAATGCAATAGATTTGGACATATTGCTAACCAATGCAGATCAAGACAAAGTCAGTGGAATAGTTGGCCTAGACAGAGAAGTGTTGTGTGCTATAGCTGCAACAAATTTGGTCACACTTCAAGATTCTGTTAGAATAGAAGAGGTTTGGTAAAATAGAACATGCAAATAGATGTTAAAGGAAAAGGGAAAGTCACAACTGATGAGATCAAGAAGAAAATGCAAAACAAAATGGGTGAAGAAGAATCCATCTATAGAAGGAAATGGATCCACACCAGAAGCCACTTCTGGTAATACCTCAGGAAATTAATTTTAGGCCTCTGTCATAGGGGGAGCTGTCAAGAAAAACTCCTAAACCCCCTACAAGTGATTAGTACTGAAATTTGGATGAGTCAAGTAGGAAATTTGATACTTCCCAGACATTGTAAATTGAATCTAAGGTGCTAGTGAAGAATATTGCAGATCCTCATAAGAATTGTCTACCCCATAACATAAAGGATAGAAAACTGATCGAGTTGGGGCAAGGGAATTTATTGCAAAAGGAGTTAGGTTCAAGGAAAATAAAAGAATGGCTTGCACCCTTATTTGTCACATTGCATTCGAGGAAAGAGGTTTGGAGAGCTCTAAAGTGATCATTTCCAAATTGAGAGAGATTCAAGCATAAAGGAGAATCTGCGATCAAATTATGTTTCATCTCAGAAAGGTATTTATTGCAAAACCCTGTAAATTTGTGTGCTCAAAATTATGTCTACTCCTCTGATAGTCAAAGTTAAGGATAGGTTGCGTCCAAAATTCAATTGGCATCCATATAAGTCTGTAGATACAGAGCCCTTAAGTGCATTTTCATCAGTGTCATATGGAGTTCTGCATATTGAAGATATTAGGGCATACGTGCATGAAAATATTGAAGATTTGGGTAGTTCACATTTATTGGAATTGTATTCTCATCACATAGTTCAAGAATACTTTACTATGAAACCTGAATTCAAAACCCTAGAAGATAAGAAATTTGCGCAATTCACAAAATTTCCTATATTTGAAGAAGATAAGTGGGTTCGATATATACTAAGTTGTGTCCATGTTGAGTTCATGTGGCTGGAAGTGCCATTCAAAATCTCCAAGGAAGCTATTTGTGCAATTACAGGCTTAAATTCCACTGGTAGACTTCCAGTTTTGAAGTTTGTGAAGAATGATAAGGTTACTAAAGTGACTAGCTCGCATTGGGATAGAAGGGAAATGAAAATAGATGATATTTCCGTAGTGGATGTAAAATTTGCATCTATGGTTATAGGTTACAAAATTTACCACTCAAGCCAAGAAAATTTTGTATTCGGAATAGCCATCTATGTAGCATATGAAATGATCAAACATAATGCAGATTATGATCTATGTGAATTTCTCAGAGGTTAACTATTGGAGAATCTGAGAAAAATCAAGAAGGACAAGAAGAATGTATTCAAGTTCAGAAACCTACTAATCTATCTGTATTTTTACTTCTCGGGTGAGGTACCAGGAGTTGGTAAAGTTCAATGGTGTAATGATATGCCGGTAGTTGTTCAGATCTAGGATATGTTATGTGGACTTGGTGATCAACAAACTCGAAACACAATCCTATGGGGACATTTTAATTTTTTTCAAAACTTGATGTACGCCAGAGAGAGAATTCCTACTGCAATAGTAGAGCAGTATAAAGACACTATATGATTCATGATAGACATTGACCAGTGTCATATGGAAGTTGTTGATCCTAGAATAGTTTGGATCATGCCTATGGGTTTTGAAGTAGATGAAAACATTTTGAGGATGTATGTAGAATGCTTGCTAAATTCACCACTAGATCAAGGTGAAGAAAGGTTTGGTACTTATGCAGAGAAAAGTTTACAAGTTCATTCAGAATTGAAAAAGCCCATGTCAATCAGAAAAGTAAGAAAAGAGATAGAAGCTTTTGCAGAGAGTATGCATCTTCAAGTCAAAAAATTGAAAGAAATAAGAAGGAAAAGAGATGAAGTTGAAGCAGCTAAGAAGAAAGAAAAGGGAGAATCAACTGGTTTGGGAACATCTTCTACTAACACTAGATCTACCAAGAGTTCCCTTGCAACATGGTCAAATCAAGCCGAAGCCTTCGGAAGAAGGAAGAAGAATAAAAGCTCGAGAACTTAAAAAGTTGTATCTACAGATGAAGAGGAAGAAAATGACTCAAAAGTAGTAAGAGAGATAAAGGCTACTAGGACTCATGCTGTCAAACTAAACAAGATAAAACCTTCTAGAAAAGGTGAAGAAGCAAAGAAAAAGACCAAGGTCAACAAGCCCAGTATGTTTGTCGAGGAAGTTGAGAATGCAATAGTAAAAGATGGAAATATCATACCACTATGTGACCTATATGAGACTTTTGTTGAACCCGGTAAGAAGATTCTTGAAGAAAATATAGTTAAGCACTTGAATTTTTTCAATAAGAATCTGGTTGAAATCATGTCTGACTTTCCTACAAGCCTGTATAACACTTTAGAATCTAGGAGAGAGAGTGCCAAAATAGAGGAAGAAAATTTGAGGAAAATATTTCTTTCCGATTTATGCCCGGAAATGACAATTGAAGAAATGGATTTATTTCTTCAAAAAGCTAAAAAGGAATTTAGAAGTAAGTCAAGAGTAAATAAACTCATGATTGGTGACACTGATGTTGTTATCAGTGAAACTAAGCTAATTTTGGAAGAATTTTCATCAAAGGAAAAGATAATATTAAGGAGATCAATACTGAACATCTTCAAGGCAATGAGGAAGTGAATGTGAAGGTAAATGAATCAGAAGAAGGGAATGTGAATGAGGAGAACATGAATGTGTCTCATCCTCCAATATCTGAGGATATTCTGACTTCTCCCAATGTGGAAAATTTAGAGACACCTGTGGCGACTAAGGTCCAAATTGAGGTGGTTGCTGAAGAAAAATAGGTGCATACTGAAGAAATTAAAATACCTAAAGTCGATCCTGAAGCTGAATCTAAGGTTGAAAAAGGAAAGCATCAAGAAATCAGAATAAAGGAGGTGAAGGAATCTCTATTGGAGCAACAAGATGAGTCAAATCCTGAGTTGGATGAAAACTCAATTAACCTTTCCACTTTGTCTCCAATTGAGATCTTGAAAGTTGCCAAAATTTCTCAAGCTAAAGCAAATGAGAGGATACTGAAATCTCACATTGAGGATAGTGAACTGCTAAAACTTGCATATGGAGTTCTATAGAAATTGATGCCTACTTATGTTATGGACCCATCAAGCTCCTCCTCTGGTGAGTTGAAGAAATTAATAAATTTTGTAGATTCTCATTTTGAATCTTTTGAGAAATCATCTCTAGTTAAAGTGAAAAAGGAGCTCAAGGAGAAGATAGTTGGTAGCCTAAATGAATTGATTTCCAAAGACAAAAATTTGTTAGGCTCCTACATAGAGAATATTCAAGGTGCTATATCTAAAGGAGGAAAAGTGTACAAGCCCTGCTTAGTCTTGTCAAAATTTACTAAAGCAAATGAGAAGTAGGTAAAAGACACTGAACAGCAGTTGGTTACTATTTCCAACACCTTTGACCCATTAGCCCGCAATGTTTGTCATCAAGAAAGTTAGGTAATGTGTTTGTTCAATCAAATAAATAATCTAAATATTGAAAATGAGAGAATTATTTGTAGAGTATGTGAACTCAAGGGGCTAATAAGTCCAAAAATTGAGACAATGGTAAATGATCTAAAAGAAGCTAAAGGTGTTGTGAACGCTCTTGATCCGATAAGTCTCGAAGTAGCAGAAACCTTGCCATATCTTCTATGTGGTAATATTACCATTCTAGAGATTCTGAAAAGTGTGTGGGACTCAAACTTAAGTGGACTAAAGAATGTCTTTGCAGACGTCTTCAAATTTTTGTAAGTCTCTGGATATGTTTGTACAATTTTGCAATTTTGGATTCCCCAAATTTGTCATTGATGTCAAAGGGGGAGAGAGTGAAGTGAAAAATACCTTGATATTCTAAGGGGGAGCAGTATTTTGTATTTTTGTAGTGGGGTATGTGCAGGATCATGATGGGCCAAAAGTGGCAATATTATGGGTATTTGTAGGGTATGTGGTTGACGACTCTTTTTTACCCACAATTGATGAAACGAAAAGGATTTTTAGAGGAGATTCTCAGCTTTCCACCAATATAAATTATGCTTTAATTTGAATTTAATAAATAATTATTATTCATTTTCTATTAGAATTATGACTAAAGTCCTGATCGATAGGTTGATTGAAAAATGTCTATAACTTTCAAACGGTATCACATTTTTTGAATCTAAAACATGTGTCACATTCTATGCTTCACATATATAGGATTAAAATAATAAAAATTAAATTTCATGAATTTTTTACCAAGTTAAGGTGGTTAGACATACAAGTTTTTATATTTTTAAAAGTTGAAATAAAAAATTCATAATTAATTATTTACTTGGAAAAAATTACAAAAAAATATGCATCACATCCGGACATGAGTCCTCTAATTATATATAAAATCTTATAAAAAAATATTATCATTTTATTATGGTTAGGGTGGTTAGATAGACACCTACTTATTTTTTCCTTGAAATTTAAGTACTACATTGAAATTTCAAATTTTCACCAAATATATTTTATTTATTTTTAAATAAACCTAGTAGTTTAGAAACTACATTCAATTTTTTATAGATTCCATTCATACATATTTTTGAAATAATATAGATAACTTATTCAATTTTTTACGTCAAGTTGTCTAACACTGATTTTTTTGAATTTTTTGCCACTTAAGGGCCTGTTTTTTCCATGATGATCCTGCACATACCTAGTGCACTTATCAGTTTTGACACTTAGTCATTTTTCACTAAGTATTGCCATCAATGCCAAAGGGGGAGATTGTTGGCATATGGCTTCTAGTGTTGTCATTGATGGCAACTGAAGTCATCCCCATGATCTGTAGTTCAGTATCTAGTCATACCAGTAGACAAAGTAAAATACTATGTATTGCTGACATGTTACTTGAGGAACAGGGTATCTAGTTAGATAGGTTCACCAGATCATCGTTTTGTGCTATGGATCTCTATAATTTCTTATTGAGCACTTGGATCTTCTTATCATTGAGTTTTGTGGTGTTGCATTAGTTGTAGTATGAGTTTGGAGGTTCGGTAGGATATTTTATGTTTATTTGTTTGTTGTAGCCAACTGAGTGAATGTGGCACGATGTGGATGTGTTAAGAGAAATAATCTAAGATGTTTTTATGTTCAATTGATTAATTATGGGTCCTAGCTATGGACTAGCCAACTTGTTTGGATACACATCAAATTGTTCATGTTTTGGGTCAAAAAATTGTAAATATTCTTGACTTTTATTGAACTGACTTGCAACAATTAAATCCCTAGTTGCGGATATATTTAGATGATCGATTACATAATTTTGTGTAATGAAGGTGTATTGGTGTATGTTGTGAATATCTAAGGAGTATTTGAGAGATATCATGTGCAGTTTCCCTTGCGCATAAATATTCTATGTGTGAACTTGAGTAGAGCAGAGAAAAAGTTCAATATCAATCAAAAGGACAAAAGTTCGGCATCAGAGCTTAACCGAAATTGTAATCAAGCATTAGTAGATGCTATCCATTTAGTTCATTTTTTTTTGCATCTATTCCAAACCTTTGTAAGGGCAGTGAGCCCATCCTTTTGAGCAGTTAGCTCTAGGTAGTGAGCTTGAATGCAAGTGCATTCCCATTTTGTAATATTTCTTTTGGGTATACTCATAACTTATTGTGGACTGGCCATCCACCATGGTTTTTCCCCTAACAGGGTTTCCACGTAAAAATCCTTGTGTTATGGTTGTGTGGTTTCTTGTTTTTTATTTCTGCATATTGCTTTTGATTAAATTTTCTAAGTGGATTAAAGGTCAAAATAATAAAGTTAATTTTTGCACAACACTGATTCACTGCCCCCTCTCAATGTTGCTTGTTTCCAACATCTCTATGCAAAGAGATTTCACAATATATTTTAAAGTACTACTTACAAATTTAACAATATAGTTAAGAGATTCTTTTGTAACATGTACTTCTCTTGGAGAGTGCCTGACCATTGTATAATAGTGCATTGGTATCTAAAATTAACGTACCAAAACACATAGCTACCCACTTGCATTAAATTGTAAATAATTTTCAATATTATTCAAATCTATAATTTTTGCTAGCTTAGAGATTTGAACTTTGTAATGGAAAATATGCTAGATATAGATTATCAAGGATCATTCATGTCATTCTACATAGTTTAATATATTCATAGATATGCATAGTTCTTTCTTGGGATTTCTTCACAAGCTTGTTCATTTCATCTAGCATGGGGAGAAGACCAGCTAAAGTTAAGAGTGTCTCTATATTTCTTTTAACCTATTGTTAGTGAATGAATTGGCCCCTTATTAATATTCCCATAATAAATAACTCTCTGCCCTTATAAGAACTAGTACTAATTCACTAATAGCTCTAGAAAGACCACAATTGTATTTGTGGCTTTCCTCTAAATTGAGAGGTACAAATCCCTCATGGAATTTAAATGAAGGATAAGTAGCTTTTAGCCAGAAAGCGATAAGGCAAATTAAATGAATTACTAAAGAAAAATCTAAGGTTTCCTTCCTCAACTAAAAAATAGTGTAATCTCTAGAGATCAGACCCCTATTAAATGGACTTCTCACCCAGATATAGAGGTCATATTTCCCTCTTGACAATTATTGATTGGTTGTGGTAACATCTTCTTGTTGCTTAATTGTCTATCTTGAAAACTGATGTCTGGGAAATAATAAATAACTGGCATGATAACATTTCCAGTGAAAAGATCTTAAACAATACTCGAGAATTTATTGATTTAACTCTTACCTTGTGGCCATTGATTCTGAAATGGTTCACATACCTCAACAATTGAGCATTAAAAAATTGTCACACATGCAAACTGTCCCACCAAGAAATAAATTGGGAATGTAACTTAAATTACCATCATATCAACCATTAATTTAGACCACATCACCATCCTATCACCTTGATCATTTTCATTTAATATGTATTGACAACCTTCTATAAATTCAACAAGGACTACCTGACTTCACCAACTTGTAGCATCAAACATGGCTAGCACTCAGAGTGATGGCGTATTCATCAATGAATTTTTTTCACTAAATAAACTGAGTATAGACTTATTTTTATGTGACTATCTAATCAGTTAAAGAAGGTATTCGTAGTTGAAAGTGAGATTGAAGAGGAGGTGCTATGTAACATATTGGGAGATAGATTTCTAAACTAGATGCATGTGCACAATGTAATACTTCTGAAATGTTTTGTGTACACCATGATTCACACCTCTAGGCATCATGACTATGAGATGAGAGTAGTAGAATGATTGGTACGACCAAAATTCCTCCGCTGGGTGAATGTAGCCATTGTTGGTCTCAATAGTTATCCATGGAGTAGACTGATAGGCGATGCCATTTTCATTTCTTCTATTCCTTAGAACGAAGCCCTAGAAGAAGTGACTCTCCTGCACGTGGTTCTAGTGAAGAACATGGAGCTATTGTCTTAGTTTCTGCAGTCACATGAGAATTTTCTTTTGCCTACCTAGATAGAGCACCTGCAATTGGCTATAGAATTTGACTGTGTGTTGGTGTTCACCCTCTATTCATGAGTAGAATTTCCTATTTTGATATTACCTAGTTCCTTGTATTTATGTAATCGACAAAAAATTTGCATTTCCAATAGTACACATATATAATAAAGTATATCATTTTATACTTTTGGTGTTGATTCTCGCTATATGAGTAATTCTATCTTTGATTCTGGTTTGATTCTACTACAAATGAATGCCATTTTCTTTATTTAACATTACACAAATAGCTTTCATTTATTCTTAAATGCATTTAAAAATGATAATTTGTATGATGACCACTTAATTTCTTTGGAAACACACTATGGTGGTAATGTGGAGACTTCGTAGAACTACACAAATTGTCATTGTAGTTATAGGAACCACTTGGATTCGTGCTCAACTTTGAAAAACTTCAAAAAGAGGTTATCGACAGTCTTTTAACAATTTCATGAACCTTGGGTATGAACCACTGACCCTTTTAAAGAAAGACTTTAGGAAATGTGGAAAGTTAACACAAAACCCCAAAATACCGTCTGAATTAAGATAATGGAGGAAAGAACTATGGTGATAAAATGGGAAGTTAGACGAAATGATGAAAACAACACCCAATTTAGAAATATTCAATGAAAAACTACCCAGGTAAAGACGTAGCCAAAATTTATCCTGGTTTTGTTGATTTATGAAAGGGGTTCTAGAATTTTGACAACAGGGGCTCTCACTAGGGACAAGGACTGAAAAGGATGCAACAAGGAACACAAAAGTATTTGACTGTTCCTATCCATTGGGCCATGAAGCTAAGCAAGGAGGAAGAACAACAAACAAAACAAAGAAACACACCCAAAAACAACACGCCAAAATGACTATGTACAAGATAGGTTGACACCTACCAAAAGGGTAAAGGAAGAGGGAAAAATCACACAAAACCACTAACGGGTTGTGAGAAGGACCCATATTTGAAAAATCCCATTGGCGCATGCAGCCTCTGAAGAGAGATAATAATATGTATGACCCCAATATAAGTAGTAAGGTTAGATAGGAGGTCGATGGAATTGTTCCCGAACAACCACCTTTCATCATAAATCATCTCTTGATACGAATAGTTCCTTAAAGAACTTTTTATTATTTCCCCAGGCTTTACTATTAAAAATGTTTCCCACCTTTGAGGTGAATTCAAAATTTTCACATCCCCCACAACCACATGACTTATCATTTCATGAATGATTCCCTGATCAACACATCCACCCTATGATTTTACGACTCTCTAATCCTTTACTTCCATAATATCCTCTTTTTCTTGATTGTTAACAGAGTAATGAGTGGTTTCTCTTATCAATGGTTCTAGTGAAATAGATTCAATCTCTACAAAGAAATCATTGTCATGGATTTTGAATTCTTCAAAAAGAAAAAAAGTATTTGAATTGATTGACCAAATTATTGCACTTTCACTTGGAGGATCTTCAACAAAACTCTCAGTAATACAAGTGGTTTTATCTTAAAAATCTTCAAACATGAAGGTGTCATATTCTAGAATGAAAAGGTCACTATACTCTTGGTTTTACTATTTGGACTCAAAGGGAGTGGATTACTTGCAAGAATAGATGAGGAACCAAATTGAAAAATTGGATTATACCTTTCTTGTGGTGTATAGTCTTCTTCATCGTTGGATGAGTTGAACTTGTCTTTTGACTCAATTGTGGTGTCTAGACTATATGCTTGGGCATGCCAACATTGTTTTCTTTCTTTAAACCACTTTCTTGGATTAGGTAAAAATTGTACATCATTCAATATAGTCAATTTAATCCTCTTTGTGGTGTGGAGAGAGAAATTGGTAATTGCTTAAAAACCAGGGGAGGAAGGGATGGGTGGTGGGAAATAATTAATAGATTGATTGATACAGTCAAGTTTCCACTTTCCCACTGCAATTAGGTCATCTTCAATGTTCACTGCATCAATGTGGGATTTTTCAATTCCAGAAACCTTGTCTTTCCTTAGCATAAATTGGACATCAGGATCAAGAGCTAAGGTAAAGACATGAAATTTAACTAATTTGCTTGGTTGCTTCGGTGTAGGAATCCACTGAAGATATTGATTAAACCTGTAAATGAAATCCCTCATGGATTCATTTCTTTTTTTTACAATCTTGAAGAATTTTTTGAGTAGGTCAACTATATTGATAGGATTCTGAAAACACCATAGAAATTTTTTGTGTAAGACATCCCAACTAGTTATACAACCTTTCTCTAATCCTCAGAACCATTCATCAACCTTCCCAATTAAACTATCAACAAAAATCCCAACAAATACATTCTCCTCTTGAATACCCAAAATCCCACTTTAGTCATTGCTAGTACATGTTCTTCTGAATCTTGGATTCCATTACCAGAGAATTTTGGGTGCCTTTTTCTTGAGCCACATGGAAATTCATTGCACTATGAAAGGAATAAAGGTTCAATATGATTACATAGGGAATGAAGGTCATGGTGGTCAAAGTTGCCAACTCCTACAAGAGTAAGAAGGAAAACCAAGGCTACTGCCTAGGTCGTGGTTGAGCTAGAGGGTGGTTCAGTGGATGATTGGGCTGTTGATTCAGATGATGATTTGGAGGTTGATGATAACATTGATTCAAGTGATGGGTTGGGTTGTCGTAGTAATCAAGAATCAATATTTGGGGTCATTCCACTATTGGTGGCAATAGGCGTATGGCTTATTCTTCTTCTTCTCCAAAATGAAATTGACATGTGTATAATCTACTGCATTTCTCTTGTACCTCCAAGCGAGAGTATTTAATTGTAAAAATGATGTCTTATTGATCTGCCTACATCCAATATAGATCAGGTTGAAGTATGAGAAACACATCATTGTGGGGAAGTACCATCCTACTACATCACATGAAAGAAAACTATCAGAAACTTAGATCTCCTTTCCTAGGGGAGTCACTCAAAATTTATTAGTGAATGAATTGGACACTTATTAATATGCTCGTAATAAATAACTCTTTAGCCTAATAAGCACTAGTTTCAATTTGCTAACAACTCTAAAAAGGCCACAATTGCATTTGTGGCTTTCCTCTAAATTGAGAGGTGCAACTCCCTTGTGCAATTCAAATGAAGGATAAGTAGCTTTTAACCAGAAAGCTATAAGGAAATTGAAATTAACCCATAAAAATGTGATTAATGTGAAATAAATCCTAAAGATCATCAGGTAGATAGCTCATAGACTATGCCTAACTAATGACAAAATCTAATGTAAGAAAGAAAGAAAGATTTCATAATTGCAATGAAGGAAATAAATGCAATAGAATAAATCTCATATAGAAAATATATTCAATTATCGTATGTGACTCATAGGTCAGTAAAACCAACATTACATCCCACTAACAACACACAGATTGGAAGTTATTGCAATTGGAAATGGATTACTAAAGAAAAAACTAAGTGTTCCTTCCTTGGCTACAATAGAGTGTAATCTCCAGAGATTGGACCCCTACTGAATGGCCTTCTTTCCTAGATATAGGGGACATATTTCCCTCTTGACAATTATTGATTGGTTGTGGTAACATCTTCTTGCCACTTAAATTTTTATCTTGAAAATTGATGGCTGGGAAATAATAAATAACTGCATGATTACATTACCAGGGAAAAGACCTTAAACAATTCTCAAGCATTTATTGATTTAACTCTCACCTCATGGCTATTGATTATGAAATAGTTTGCATACCTCACCAACTAAGCATTAAATAACTATCACACATGCAAACTGTCCCGCCGGGAAATCAATTGGGAATGTAAATTAAATTCCCATCATATCAACCATTAATTCAAACTGTAACTCAGAGTGATGGTGTATCCATGAATGACTTTGTTGTCATTGATGAAATCAAGTGTATCCCTCTTTTTAGGTGATTGTATGGTGAGATAAAGGATATCTTCACAGTTGAAAGTGAGATTGAAGAGGAGGTGATGCATAACATATTGGGAGATGCCTTTCTAAACCAGGTGCACTTGCATAATGTAACACTTCTAAAATATTTTGTGTACACCATGATTTTCACCTTTGAGCATCGTGACTAAGGGATGAGGGCACCAAAATGATTGGTACGAACAAAATTCCTCCACTGAGTGAATGTAGTCATTGCTAGTCTCAACAGTTATCCACGAAGCGAACTGATAGGCGACACCATCTACATTGCTTCTATTTCTCATAACAAAGCCCTGGAAGAAGAAGTGACTCTCTTGTTCATGGTTCTGGTGAGGAACAACATGGAGCTATTTGCTTAGTTTCTATAGTCACATGAGAATCTTCTTTCACTCGCCCAAATAGAGTGTCTCCAAGTGCTTATAGAAGTTGTATGTGTGTTGGTGTTCACCCTCTATGCATGAAAAGAATTTCCTATTTTGATATTACCTAGTTCCCAGTATTTATGTAATCAAATTAAATTTTGTATTTCCCATAGTACATATATATAATAAAGTATATCATTTTTCACTTCTTGTGTTGATTCTCTATATATGAGTAATTTTGTCTTTGATTATGGTTTGATTCTACTACAGATGAATGACATTTTCTTTATTTAACTTTGCACAAATAACTTTCATTTATTTTGAAATGCATTTAAAAATGATAATACATATGATGACCACTTAATTTATTTGTAAATGCACTTTGGTGATAATGTGGAGACCTCATAGAACTACACAAATTGTTGTAGTTATAGGAACCACTTGGATTCATGCTCGACTTTGAAAAAATTTGAAAAGAGGTTATTAGAGGTCTTTTTAACAAGTTCATGAACCTTGGGTATGGATCACCAACCCTTTTAATGAAATACTTCAGGACATGGGGCAAGCTACAACAAAACCCCAAAATATTGCCCAACTTAGGAAAACAGAGGAAAGAATTGTGGTAGTAAAATGGGAAGTTAGACAAAATAACAAAATCACTGCCCAAGTTAGAAATATTCAATGAGACACTACCCAGTTGAAGACTTAGCCAAAATTTAACCCGGTGTTGTTGATTTATAAAAGGGGGGTCCAAAATTTTGACAACACCTATGTAAGAGGCCAGGAGGTTTGTCTACCTGTGTGGCGATGTTTGTACATTACTGCAATCAAGGATCAATATTATGAAAAATTCATTGTGTTGCTCCATGCAAGGAGATCCATATAGTATCAACATCCTTAAGAAGCTTGTTTTCTCTTATTATTCCCTCAACAAAAATTTGAAATTTAACAAAACATTTAGGACTTCAACAAAAGTATGCATAGAGCTCATGGACTAGATTTTCAACTTTTGATACTATAGGAAAATTGCTTACAATTTTAAGTGCTAAATTCATTATATGGGCCATGCAGTGAAGGGAAATAATGTATGGTGATTAAGTATTTTTTAACTTTAGGAAAAGATTGCTCCTGTGACCTTGCATTACTAATACTCCATCAAATCCTACACACACCAACTTTTTGGCAATTGTGAAGTCATCCATACCTATAATTTCTTCAAAGATTTCTTAACTACTTCAAATAGATTTTACAATGTTGAACTATCCTTCATTTTATGAACACAAATTAGATGAGGTTGGAAAACATGTTTGTGTATAGTATATACACATCCATACATACCTAATAAGTATTATCTACCATAGTAAATTTATCTAAAGATAATGCTATGAAGTTTGTCTCTTTTATTTTCTCTTGTAAATCTTGTTTTCCCACCTTAGCAAGACAACTTTCATATTCCCATCCAATGTTTATTGACCAATGTGTGCTAAGAAAGTTAGGAACACCAAAAAAGATAATAAATTATTATATTCTATGCAATCTTTCATAGGATGCCCTTTGCACAAAATATGAAAAACAATACTCATCTGAATAGTTTTTTCCATTTGTGCTCCTACCATTATCTTTCAAAATTGAGCTTCAATTGAACCTCCACATGTAGTAATATTTGCATTCTTTGCATATGCTCATCATATTCCAGGGAATACTTAACATGAAGACTTTCTTCCTTTGATTTCCATCTTACTACTAATTTTTCCTTTCCATGTATGATTTTATTTTCATAAACTTTACTAATATGATTTTCTATAGTATCAAACTTTATCTACAACTTCTTATCTGTTTTATATTTCCAACTACAAATATTACATTTGCATTATGTTGGAGGTTCATCTTTTTCTGCATTCTCCATTGGTTCAATGAATAAGTACTTTGATACCCAATCAATTTAAAAAATTCTTGCCATATCCCACTCGCACCCCATTTTTTATTTGGCTTTTCTTTTCCTATTTCTTGCAAAAAAATCATCTATGATGCTAGAATTATTATCCAAGTCAAATAACTCATTTTGGCTTTCCAGGATATCCCTTGGAACATATTTTGCAACATTTTCATCCTCATATGACTCAATTAACTCAATCCCATCTTCTAGTGAGGTATTGCCAATGTCTTCTTGATTAATATTTGGTGCAAGAGTTGATGATGTAGCTCCATCTTGATCTAATGGATCGAAAACATTTCCAAAGCAATGCTTTATGGTAACTCTATGTTTTTGGTATTTTGATGGCCTCCCAGTCCTTTCACCACCCTGAGGATTCTTACTCTTGTTGCACTTGTTGCTCAACATCTTGATCTATGACTTCGAATAAAAGCTGGAAAAAATGTCTTCTTGTTTAAGAATGAAATAGAATATAGATCACATTCTCTACTCAATATCATCTTTAAGATTGAAGCAAGAATGGAAAAGAGATAAAAAAACTTGACTATGAAGAAATTATCACTTACCTTTTGGTTTTCATTGTCTTGTTATTCGTTATTCAAGAATGCCTATATTTGTAAGTTTGTAACTTGCCTATGATCAAGGTTCCAAATCCAACTTCTGAATCGAGAGCTCACAAGTTCAAAACTGAAAAAATGTATAAGAATAAATTAGAGTTTCAATTGTATTTATATCAATCCATATTTGGAGAAATCTATAGGATTTTTAAATGGTATAGTAAAAATTTGGCAAATCTTGCATGATTATATAACAATACATTTAAATGTTGGGTGAATCAAACCTCAATAGAACACATACATTGTCATTTTCAAGGAAATTATGTCCCTACAATTAGCATGGATTGATCATAGTATTGGAAAAATGGGTCCTCATAGGCAATTAATTTTTAATGTAATTAGGAAAATGTATCATCAAACGTAATTATTTTATAATGTTATTGGTGAAATGGGTCCTCTAAGCAATTATTTATAAATTATTGGTGAAATGGGTCCTCACACATAGTGAACATTTAATGATATTGAAAAAAAATGTCCTAATACATAATATTGTTTTAATAGTATTGGAAAATATGTGGGTGATTTAATACATGCTTCCAAGATTCTAGGAAATAATATTAATTAGTATGTTTGAAACATGTAGTTTTTTATGGTGAAAATATTAATAACATTTTCCTCATAAAATAAATCAATGGTGAACTAAAATGCATTGGATCAATATTTCATAAAATCTAGGTGATTTGACTACCCCATTGGTTGCAATAGATATGCCAATTTCGACTTGGATGATATGAACTATTCACCAATTAGCAAAGATTTGCCACTAAAAAATCCCTACTCGTAATACTTGTGAATCTTTTTTTCCTTAGTCATTTTCATTTTTGGCTTGTTTAAAGGTTTTCAATTTCGGGTGTA
Source organism: Sequoia sempervirens (assembly GCA_007258455.2). Classification (NCBI taxonomy): domain Eukaryota; kingdom Viridiplantae; phylum Streptophyta; class Pinopsida; order Cupressales; family Cupressaceae; genus Sequoia; species Sequoia sempervirens. The sequence continues at coordinate 1,615,278 of VDFB02000363.1, forward strand.
TTCATGCTCGAGGAGAATTTTCAAAAAGGTGTGCAATGTGCCACGTGGTGGCTGCACAACTTTCATCTCTCATTTTCCTTTCGAGAGAAAGTTTGGGACACGTGTTGACTCATCAGATATTTTCTTGGGAGCTATGTTCATGAGCTTAGAGGTTTCTGCCTAGTTGACATGTCACCTCTTCACCATGGGCAGTTTGCATCCCCTATGGAGTAATATGTTTTGGGAGTTTGTTAGAGCTTGTTGGCTTTTCTTTTCTTGATTTTTGGGAATGTAAGTTTTGAGTCGGTGCCTCAGGATGATGTGATCGATCAACTAGACCTCTTGCTAGGCTGTTATTTCTATGATTTGATCATCTACGAGCCTCTATCATATCTAAAGGAAATTAATTCAACAACTGAGAATTACTGAGCAAAGATCTTTGTGGCATAACAAAGGATCTACGATCATATTGCAAGCTATCAGTATCAACATCTGGCAGTAATTACTTATGTGCTGAGGTGGTGCTTTCTTCTTTTGGTGGCTATATAAGGAGAGTGACGAAACAATGAGGGGTTTGATTCCAAGTTACAGTTTCTTTGCTGAGAAAATTTTCTTTAGTTTTCTTAGGGGTTTTTAGATTATTTTTAGAAGCAAGTTGCAGAACTACTTTACTTTGGCATGTTATATCTATTAAGGTTTAAACTATTGTTGGATTGGCATTCGACCTCTATTTCAAAGTTCATTTCATATTTAAAATCATGAACTATTGAGGAGAATTTGTTGAGACTAAGCATGTATGACCTTTTTCAAGCTTTCTTTCTTTATACTATCATTATGAATGAAACAATGTGCCTTGCAAGCTATATCTAGATAGTTTAAGTGGCTGATTTCTATGTTGTATGCTTGTGTGATAGAATAGTAGCTTAGGAAAATTGTACTATGTCATTGGACTTCTTTATTTTTTTGAAAATTCTTATTTTATTGTACTATGTTGTTTTAGGAGGAAGAGTTCATGTGATTTCTAAGATATTGTTCTATTAATCATAAGAAATATTTATGTTTGATCAGATCTTAATGAACACTATCTACAAAAAGATTTAAAAGTATGTATTGTGCTTGAAGTTAGCCTTTACTGTTCATTCTCCTTTCAACAATGAAGGGTTGTGGTGTTCTATGTTTTTTTATATCACTCATAGGAATGATTTGGATTTGAAATGTTGTAAAAGCTTTGGCACATCGCCTTTTATGTTTTATGTTTACATTTCCTTCTCCCCTTATCTCAAAACCCTAAAGAAGAGCCGACTTTCCATAATAATCTCAGAGGTATTTAGTGAGATACAATTTTTCCCCCACTCACTAAATTTCCCATAAGACTGTCGAAGAGGCACAAGATTTGATGATCAACAGTTCTTTTTGTAGCATGCCCAGTGGGGAAAATTTTTCCCAAATGCCTGATTAGAATTTAGAAATATTTCTTGAATCAGGCTAAGGAAACTAGAAGTTTCATGCCCAGAGTCCAAAGAAGAGCATCTTTGATAGATCACTTCCAATACTCTTAGTTACCTACCCCAACCCCAAAGAGGAGAAGAATTACAGGTTTTGTATCACATGTAAGGAGCAATAGAGTAAGAAGTAAGAGCCCAGTATCTAGAGCTTTATCTACCCCACCTGGAGGCTTACATTTCCAAATTAAAATACATGCATATCCAATTCATAGGAATCTCTTCTCTATGGCTCACGTCCCTTCCCTTGCTCCTAGAAATTTCATAACATGGGATAGTGGTAGTCTAGTACAATCACTCACGCCCCCTGACATATGGCCTACCATACCCACTAACACCCTTAAGGACATTCTAAGGTTCTCTAGAGAATACTTCAAAACCCCTTCCAAACACCTTCAAGATATAGCGGAGGTATGTAGGGTACATAACATATAGGAGGAGAATATCGCATTAAGACTACTAGCTACCTCTTTCAAAGGAAAAACCCAAGATGTGTATCGATCTTTGGCTTCGGGTTCTATCATCTCCTGGGATCTGCATGAGGCCATGAGCGACTTTAACATTAGATTCCATAAGACCTGGTAAAGGATCCCCGTGACTACTTGACCTCAGGCTACCATGGCATTCATATTCTATCTAAATTCCTTCAACCTAGATATCATAGTCATGATAACCTCTATGGGAGGGGACATTTTTCCTGATGCATGTTAGGTGGTGGTGCACATGGAAAATAGTCTGATCGATGTTGGAAAGCTTCTGCCACGACCCCCGATGCTAGTTTTTGTAGAAACCTCTAATGGTTCAAAGGGAGAACCCATTTCAAACACTCCCGTAACTCAATTAACGTTGGTCACCATGCAACCTATGAATGCACATCCCACCACTCAAGAAAGCATGTTGGGATTTTCCTCGATGGTGGCAGATATCAACAACATGAAGGATCTAATGCAAACTTTTGTTGATGAGTTGGTCAGTAAGCGATGCCTCTGAAGTAGACCACACAAGCCTATGGTGGAGGAAAACCATCCTATTAATAAAATTCATATCAAGGATTCTCCAAAGGAGGAGGTCAAGAGATGACATCCGCGAACTAGATAGTTTTGGTCACTACACCGTTATAGTCAGTCAAAGATAGATCAAATAAAGAGCTAGTCCCAGGCTAGAACAATTTGGAAAAATATGAAAATGTGTGGTGCTTCTCGTGTACTGATAGTCATATACCTCAAAATTACCCAAGGGGGAATATGCAACAGAGAATAGCAAAAAAAAGAAGCAAGGGCATGCCCCCGAATGCAAACAAATACAAATCATCCGAAATGGAGAATACTCATTTTAGGGCACAGATGCAAGGGATGTCCATAGAGTAGGAGCTAGATATAGCACCTGACTATGTTCTATTCTCATGGCTTGAAGAGGAAGAGGCTGTGTTCACAAATGAAACTCTAACAATTGGTGCTCCACAAGTGTTGTTGGATTACAACACAAGATAAAAAAGAAGGCTCAAGGTAGAGTACGTACAACAAGATTTTCCACATCCTCTACCACATCAACCATCCCCGCAAGAAAAGCTGGCTTCATCGCCCATTGTCTAGCCATTTCCGCAAGCACACAATACATCATTGGTGGAGGCTGAGATGACTAAAACACCAAGCCTAGTCACACTAGAATGATTTCTTTTGAAAATGAGAGAAATACCACCATTTAAACCCTAGGCTCAAATAGTTGGGATGCTTAACATGGTGGAGCAATTGAAGAAGGAACCTTCCCATGTATCATTGTGGGATGTCATATCAATTCCTGAACAAAAAACATTCCTTCAAGAAGTGTTAAAAGAAGAACAAAGCCCATGGGCAGATGCAACTCAACCAGACAATCACGGTGGAGGTGATAGATTCGTGTAGCCCCCTCAGGCTCCAAAAGCAACAGCTCATGCAAATGATGTAGGTGACACAAAAGAGAAAGAGGTAAGCAGAACAAAGCCCACACCTTTCTTTTTAACAGTTATAATAGGAGATAAATGGCACGTCCTAGATTTTGATACTGTTTATTCTTGCTTTACTTTGCTTTACATGGATATGATACATAATTGGATGTGTGTGTGGTAGACTATGTAGTAAATAATATGGCATATTTGAGTAATGAAATATGAAATGTTGCTTTGATTTAAGAAAAAAAATTGAATGCATAGAATGCAGTTTTACTTTGAACGTGATGAAAAATAGAAAATGTTATTTGAATTCATGAGTATTAATGTTTTAATTTATATCTTTATGTGGATACTAATCTATTGATTCTTGCCTCAGGGTATTGAGCTGCAGGTCGTCGAAGACCAAGGGTGTGGCTAAGGAGAGAAGGTTAGCTTCCTGGAAGGGTACAATAGGAATGGTTCTCTCGATCACACACAAGCACCTAGAATCATGTAGATGCAATTAGGATTAAATTAGCTTGACTGTTTTATTATTTGTAAATTTCATAATATTTAGTCAAATTAAATAAATAGTGAAATAAAAGCAAAATAAAGCAAGAGAATTAATTTTAATTATAATTCAATTATAGATTTTGTTTTTAAATGATTATGCATGGTTAATTTGAGTAATTATTTTACTTTCAATCGAATGTTATTTCTTTGAGGTGAATACTTATCTTACAATTAAATAATATTTATTTATTGTTCATTAAGAGTAAATATTCTTCTTTGCAATTTAGAATTAGTATTTTCTAACTGTTTACAAAGATGAGTATTTAGTGCTACTAAAATATAAATTCTTTATATTATTTATCAAGAAAATAACATGCATAGAAATAAATATTATTTTTATTTTTATCAATATTTTCTTTTCAAGATTAGGTTTTGAAATCAAAAAGAAAACTTTAAAAGAAGAAATTGATAATGAGAAAGCTCAACCATTTGGTATTCTTCTTGAACTTTCTCTACAATTACAATGAAAATGGTTACCAATAGATGTTTTAGTTTTCAATAGATTAGCAATAGTGAAGTAAGAAAAAGAATACATGAGACAAGAACATAAGAGGAAGTTTCTTCAGAATTCAAATTCGAAGGGAGAAAAGACAGGAGAAGAAGAGGAAGAAAGGAGTCTCAATTGGAAGCAATATTTTATTTTCCAGGTTTTTAAATCTCTCCCAATGTACTTAATTTTTCAAAGTGTGAGAAATATTTTTTATATTGTTGAAAGATTGAATTCTTTTCTTTTGAACTATTGTGTATTATCTTTGTATTTGAAGTGCTTGCTGTGCAAAAATATACTATGAAACCTATACAAATTTTCCAATCATTTATATATATATTTATATAGAATTCTTGAAACCTTATATATATTTATATAGAACTCTTGCAATCTCTCTGTATTGAATATTTTATATAGATTGGGGGTATTTTGAGTGATCTTTAGATTGAAGTTTTGCTTCAGATTGTGTAAAGATTTATATATTTAAATATATATATCTATATACACACATTAAACTGTATGTATATATATACATATATTTAAATGAATACATAATAAATATTTTGGTATTTATATAAGTGATAAATCAAAACCAAAATGCAGTTCAATTATAATTTTACCAAAGAAGTTTTCATAAAATTTTAAAAAACTAAAGTCATAGTTGTGGGGTTGTTCCCCAACTGTGCCCTCCCCATATTGTGAAGGGCTGCACTATGAGGGCAGCGCCCTCCACAGGCCATGGCCTATGGAGGGGGCGCCGCCCTCCTAGGAAGTGCCTACCCAATGTGAGGGAGGGGCATCAGCCAAAATGAAATTTATACTTTCCTTTAAAAACTTTTGACTCTGTCAATTCATCTGTGGGGTATGTGTTATCAACTAGTGTGGCCATTAGTTTCATTTTAATGCATACATATATATATTATATATATATAAATACATATTATATATGTATATTTATATATTTATATATATATAATACATATATGAGTATATGATGGAATATTTTCTAAAATATATAAAAATGAGAGCCATTAATTCCACTTGTTTGTTTCATGTAGCTTAATTGTCCGATTTCAATAATCAATCACTAAAAATATACTTTATTTTTTTGTTGAAACTTCCTGTGTAAATATATATATAATCAAACACATATTTACATCTATATATGTATATATTCACTCTTATTGGAGAAAAAAAAAACTTTGAGATTGGAAAAGAGTAGAATTGAATTGGGATGGGAATAATTAATTTTTTTTCCGTAGCTGGTAGTTTTGTTTTGTGTTAGACTGATTTATTTCTCCACTTCAGCATAATGAATCTATATATATATATAAAAATGTGTGTGTACATTACAATAGAAATAAGGACAAACTGTAATTTTCTGAGGTGTATATATATTGTTTGGAGTGTGTTTTATTTCAAAATTACACAAGTTTGTTAGTTAGATTAAATCTTTCAATTGGAGATAGAATGGGGGATATCTTGCATGTACATGGAAATGAGTTCATTGCATAAAATTGCTTTTATTCATTGAAGAATAGTTAATTTGAAGAATGAAATGCTTAGTGAAATTGTGGAATCATTTGTGAGTTGCATATAATAAATTATTGTACTTATGCAAAATGAATTAAGAACTTGTCAATGAAATGTATTTTATGACAAAATGCTTGTATGAGTAAATGTTGTTAAACTAAATGAAATTTTATGTGGAAAATACATTATTTGTTTCCTTTATGAGTAGACTTATGGGATAGGATATATACATACATGTGTATGTATATATATATATATAGAAACGTGTGTGTACATTACAGTAGAAATAAGGACAAACTATAATTTTCTGAGGTGTATAAGTGTTATTTGGAGTGTGATTTATTTCAAAATTACACTAGTTTGTTAATTAGATTAAATCTTTCAATTGGAGATAGAATGAGGGATTTATTGCATGTACATGGAAATGAACTCATTGCATAAAATTGCTTTTATTCATTGAAGAATAGTTAATTTGAAGAATGAAATGCTTAGTGAAATTGTAGAATCATTTGTGAGTTGCATATAATAAATTATTGTACATATGCAAAATGAATTAAGAACTTGTCAATGAAATGTGTTTTATGATAAAATGCGTGTATGAGTAAATGTTGATAAACTAAATGAAATTTTATGTGGAAAATACATTATTTGTTTCCTTTATGAATAGACTTCTGGGATAGGATGTTGAAGGTGGACCCACAAAGACGATAATTTTACCTTTTCTAAAACTATTAATTATTATTTTTTATGCTTGACCAAGAAAATGTACCATTGAAATAGATGGATTAAAAGCCTAGATTCAAATGTTATATAGGTCTCTGCCACCTCCATTTTGCAAGAAATATGCTATTCTAAGTATAGGAATGCATATAGGCATCAAGCTTGCATTGAGAGTTCCCTCTTAGTGTGTTGTTCCAGGTTGCTAGGCTCCTCGTGTAGGGTCGAGGATTTCTTCGAGATGGGAAGAAACCTAAGGGATTCATGTGCTTCGTGGTTGGGTGGAAAAGGCACCTTAACCACACTCTTGGCCTTAGCATAAGAAGACCAGTGGAGTCAAGGCAGATGAGGATTAGAAATTCACTTTGTGATGGATATATCTCATATACTATTTTTGTATGGCTTGCACAACCAATTTCTAAATTGTATCTTTATTTCCATGGATGTATCATTGATGTAAACTTGTTATGTATCATTGAAATAGATGAATTGTAACACCCTTATTGGTGTATGTTGATTAATAACTAATTTATGAAATAGCTTTGAGCATTTATGAATAATTCATGTTTTTGGATGTATTTATTTCACTTTACTTGAAATGTATGTAATTCATGAAAGTACTTTATTTGGAATGGAAATCTTTCGATCTTTACAATAAATTGTTGCATAATAATATGATTGATTTGGGGGCTAGCACCACTGCTATGTTGAAACAAGTGGTGGATGCTTTGAAGCTTAAGTATGAGCCTCTTGAAAAAGGGATCATGCAACTGGACGAGAAGAAGGTTTCGACCATTGGTCAGATAAAGGACTTGTCTCTGACTCTTTTCTCCTACCCAAGACAAATAGTTACGCAAGAAGTAGTAGTGGTAGACATTCCACCAGTCTTTAGAATGTGTCTATCAAGATATTTCACTACCAAGCTTGGTGGGTACCTAACACTTGACTAGTCCCACTTGATATTGAGAACCAAGCATGGGGAAAATATGAAGATCCTATTCAAATCCTTGCATCCCAAAGATATCATAGATGATGCAAACCTATGCTTTGGGGATGCATATACCTCTATCCCTTAGCAAGAGAGATACTGTGTGGAAATGCTAGAAGAAGAAGAGGATACGAGTGGGAAAATTCCTAAAGAAGAGTTGTTGCTCAACCAATTCACTGATTTCGATCCATTTAGTAACTTCCATGTGATTGGGCTAGGCACCTATGTAATTTTTGATGGTGATCAAGCTTTTCTGAAACCAATTAAAGATCGAGATGAATCCAATGACCCAGATGATTATCGATTATGGACCTTATATTTCAATGGTGCCAAATGAAAAGTTGGTTCTAGAGCGGGTGACTAGTTAGTGTCTACAATAGGATCAAAGACCTGCAGGTCCTACCATTTTCAGTTCTTATGCTTTAAAAATGAGGTTGAGTATGGAGCTTTGGCTCATGGGTTGATTCTAGTGGAATAGGTAGGCATGAAGAGGATACAAGCTTTCAAAAACTCAGAACTAGTGGTAAGCTAGATCCATGGACAAAAAATTGCAAAGAATACAAGGATGAAATCTTACAAGCATAGGATATGGGACCTCATCAAGAGTTTCAAATTTTCAACATACAAGTACTTCCCTTGTCACAAAATATTATTTCCAATTGGATGGTTTCTATTAGTCCACAATTTCAAATAGTTTCTAACCCGACAAAGCAGTGTGTGGTGCAAATCATTGTCTGACCCTCAATTCCCGATAATGATCAAAATTGAAAAGTTCTGGGTGACAACACTCAAAAAGCTTCCAACGATCCACCACTAGAGATGAACTTTCCTGAAGATGCAATTGGATGGTTTCTATCAGTCCACAATTTCAACCAGTTTCTAACCCGACGAAGCAGTGTGTGGTGCAAATCATTGTCTGACCCTCAATTCCCGATACTGATCAAAATTGAAAAGTTCTAGGTGACAACACTCAAACAGCTTCCAACTATCCACCACTAGAGATGAACTTTCCTGAAGATGCAAGTAATGGAAAACAAATATTTTCTAAGGATTCAGGGGGTTATGAAGAACTTGACATTTAAAGCAATAAAAAATTGAAGGTCAGGAGAGGAGTTCCTCACAAGGACAAGAGAAGGCTGAAGAATCTATGCTTCAAGTACGATCTCAAAAGGTACAACCTAGGCATACTTCAACGTATCATTGATTTGGCAAGAGGATCCAAGCCTGTCTGATAGAAACAAAGGTTAGTCGACCCAAAGGTTGAGCCCCGAATGGTGCAAGAGCTCACCAAGTGGGTCAAATCAAAGATCATATACCCTATGCCACTGATGGAGCAGATTTTATGGATCGTAACTAGATCAGGGAGGTTCTCCCTATTAGATAATTCTTCAAAATACAATCAGGTCTATGTGAAGGAGTCTAAACAACGTAGGATGACATTTACCACTAAGTGGGGAACATTTTCATATTCAAAGATTTCATTCAAACTCTCTAATGCTAATATAAATTTTCAATGAGCAATAAGCATTGCTTTAGAAGGTTTGATCAACCAAACTTTCTTTATAGATCTGGGTGACCTGACAGTCTTTTCTAGATCAAAAGGTGATCATTTTAACCATCTAGAAAAGTTTTTTGCAAAAATACCAATAGTTTGGGACTTCTTTAAATCCAAAAGGATGTTCCTTCAGAGCACCTCGAAGAAATGTTCTTGACTTACTAGTGTCAAAGGAAGGAACAACCATAAAGCCCAAAAAGGTCCAAGCAACAAAGGGGCTATGATATTTTCTAGGGAAGATTGATTTTATCATTAGATTCATATCAAATTTCATGAGCACCGCGTGACTGATCACCCTAATGTTTAAAGAGAAACTTCCTTTAGAGTGGACTTCCTAGGGAAACAACAACTTCCGATGAACTAAAGATGTCCCTCTTTGAAACCCTAGTGCTAGTTAGCCCAAATTTTTTCAAAGGCTTTTTGCTCTACGAGAAAAGTGGTCGACATAATATAGTTCTTATGCTTATATAGAAAAATGAGGGATATAATGAAGAGCATCCTATTGCATTTCATCCAAAGACCCCAATAGGATTCGAAGCTATTGTGTGGGGATACATCACAGAAGGAAAAAATGTTAATTTCCTTAGAAAGTCAATAGCCAAGTTTGGTCGGCTCAAAATTGTTATATTCGACAATGTCCTAGTTGTTATGATATTAGAAATGTTAGATTTTGCTATCAGATGGAGGTTTTTCCTAAAGGGTTCAACAATTTATTACCCACAAGGGAATGGGTTAGCAGGATCAACCAACAAAAACCTAATTAATTAAACAAGTGTATTGGGTCAAAATGACAAAAGGATTGGCATAAATATAGGTGAGATGCTTTGTGGGTAGACCAAATTACTCCCAATCATATTTTAAAGATCTCCCCTTATGAGTTGGTGTACAAAAAAAGGATAGCAATCTCCATTTCTATAGAAATTCCTACTTCACAACTACTAAAAGTCCTCAAGATTTAGAAAAATGGTGGAATGGAAGTATGGATGGCACAACCCCTCAAACTGGAGAAAGACAAAGCAAAGGCTCATAGAGCCATGATAAATTTCCAATAGATGACCAAGCAAGGGTTTGACAAAAGGACTTCTAACCCAGAATTCAAAGAAGGGGGCTTAGTGCTAAAGTACAGTGAGCATACTACAAAACTAGGGCAAGACATAAATTTGAAGCAATAAGGAAAGGACCTTTCTGAATCAGCACATGCAAAGGAAAGGATGTGTACAAACTTAAAGATATGGAAGAAAGTGCTTTGGATATACCAATGAATAGTATTTATCTAAATATTTTCCATTAAAATGCACACCTCTTTGAAACTTTTAATAGTTATGTACCATATGTAAAAAAATTGTAAATATTTTGAAATTTTGAGAATAAAGCAATAGGTAGAGGAACTAAAGAAACAAAAAACACCATATTATATTATATTCATTAATAATTTACATATAATGTACGGATCAAGGCTCAGAATTAAAAATGAGGCTCTCTCGAGCCAAACCTAGAAGGAGTAATGAGTAAAAAGAAGCAAAATGGAGGTAATAAGTAAAAAGTAGTAAAGCCTAGCCTCCAACCATTGTGTCAAAGGAAATGGCTCATCATTGGGTTCTTCTTCTTGTTGTTTGTCTTCTTCTTCTTCTTCTTCTTCTTTTGGTGTCTTTATTTGTCAGGATGCAAAAATAGGGTGAACACATAGCACATGCAAGCCACACAACATAAACCTAGGGTCTACTCTCCATGAATCTACACCAAAAATTTGAAGTGCTTCTTCTAGGCGATCTTTGGAACCTGATCCATGCCATACTCCCACAACAGAAAGGTGGCCACTAGCTGAGAAGAGTAGTGGTGTGTCTCAACATCCATGGTGCGAAAATTAGTTAGGAAGGGCAACTGGGGTACATCTGTCCCATAGTTGACATGCCTACAGAGGTGCATAGTTCTCAAAATACCAATTCCAGGGATGGCCACTCACACTATCTCGCCAAGCCCCTTCATCAGTGAAGTGTTGAACATCTTCTAGTATAGCTCAATTATCATAGGCTTGGACACATTCAAGTCCAGCAATGAGGCCACAAACTAGGAAAGCACATTGCAGTTGCTCTAAAATTGGTTCTCGTCAATAATTAAGTCTACACCGACTACCCACTTGAACGCTACCATGATGAGGGGGTCACATTTCTTCACCAGGCACTTGATTTGGTCACTAGTGATCTCTCCCATGAATTAGTGTTGCGGTCTTTGTGGAAGGAGCTGAATAGGGATACCAAGGCCAGTAGAAATTATGATAAAGCAACGAATTATTGCAGAATTGGAGTAAGTGGAGGGCTACCTAACTTAAGATACTATATGTTCAAATGAATGCTAAAAAAGGTGGCATAGCTATATATAGAAAAGGTGAACTAGAAAAACCAACCAACAAAATGTCTATTTTTGGCTGAATGACAATGGGAAGTTTTCAGACAGAGCAGAGTTAGGTAAATGAATCATACAAAGGATCATATGGAATGCTTTGGGAAATAAATTTGGGTGTTGGGAGTAAATGCTCTCATACGCCAATTGTTGACATGTGTCATTCACCATCATTAGCGCCAACCGGCTTACTAATGAGAAAAGACATGGATTAACCTACTAAAACTCTGAAAAATTAATGGTCATGTCTTTTTAGGGGTACCTTGCATCACCTCAACACATTTGTCCATGTAACAAATTTAATTGTGAAAGAGGTGGTGAGGAGAATGTACTAATTCCATTCTTACGACATTCTTGACATTCCTAAGGGATATGGATCTTATGTTCACACGTATGGCCCCAGCGTCAACATTTAATGGACTAGCAATAATGGTGTAGTCTTAAATACTGCATGAGTAAGAGAATTAATTGCACTTAAAAGTAGTTTTTTCTAAAGGAGTAAAAGGAAAGTGGCCAAGTAAAGCTCTCTACAACTTTCTCGTACAATCATGGTAGAAGCCTCTACCTCTGGTAGGAAGGCTACAGTTTCAAACAAAGGGCCTAGTTATGCTGATATTTTTGGGTGTTGCTCGTTTGCTAATTCCCTAGCACCAAAGGAGTGACCATTTGAGCATTGTAAAAAGGTCCAACTTGCTAAGCACATTCAATGAGAGGCAATACAAGACATCAAAAATAATGTCTTCAACCCTTAGTTGTCCACCAACCCTAAAAATATTAGGAAAGGTGTGTTTCAGAGGATGTTGGAACACGAACCATTAGATGATTTTGCGTTATAGCTCTGGAATAGTGGTTTTCCACAGTTTATGTTGCTTGCTATGCATTCATGCACGAAGCTGGTTGACACATGTGCAATTTTTTTTAACAAAAGTATAGAGGCCATTGAGAGCTGTGAGATCAAGGTTACCATTTCTACCAAAGCTAAATAGGATATGTTATGCGTCCCTATGAGCTGGGGTGCCAAGCTTTTTGATGAGGAGCAGATGGATTCCCTAGGGGAAGACATGTTTGGGAAAATGAATTTCTATGAGGATGAAACAAAGGAAAGGCCACAAAGAGGAAAAATTCACTACCCCCTTTCATGCAAGAAATTTAAGAAGGATACACAGTCCGTGTTCTCAATGTTGGCCTGGGTTTTTCACCTTGATGATGATGAGGAGGTCAAGCCTTTCTAGTTTTCCCTAGGCCTTGAATCAAAAGGGAAAAGGTTCTAAGGTATTATGATTTTGCTGAGATGATAGCCGAGAACATCAAATAATAGTTGAATAATTACCATACCGAGTCTAAATTCAGGTATTCTTCTATTCTGGTTCATTTTCTTTTACATCAAAATTTTGAGTGGCTGGGAAGGAATGCACTAGTGTCTAGACTGGATGAAAAGGGTTTTCTCTGGCCTGTTTCTGTATGGGCCCCTATGCTTTTAAGGACATGAGATTATTATCGATTTGTAGATAATTTTGAGGCTAGTACTCTAGGAATTGCTTCCTCACCCCATTGGTCATTTCTCTCAAGAGGTTGTAGGATGGATAGAGAATCCACATATCCCTTTGGATTATTTCTTGGGTGAAGATTTCACATTTTTCAAGTTTCATGGTTTTCCTGGGGAGGTTTTTTGACTCCCCAAATTTGTAACTAACATGGTCTTTGCACTGGAGGCATGTCGCCAAGTATCTATCATCAACAGGGTTTATGGGGCCAGAAGGAAAAAAAAAGTTTTATGATCTTCCTCTCATGATTGCTAAGAGCCCGGTAATACTGGCTAAGCGAAAAGTTGAGGATGAGATCAAAAATTTACTAGAGTCTTTAGGTTTGGTCCTCATTTGTGAAAAGTGGGATTATAACCTGAATGGGCTTTTCATTTTAAGACATGAGGTTAGGGAATATTTACAAAGAAGAAGGAACCCAGGTTGAGAAAGCCAAGAGGTATACATTGGCCTAGTTCACATTCCAGAGGAGTGTCCAAAATGGTTAAGTTTCTATGAGCCCCACGTAGAGTATCAAAGGAATCTCCTAATGGGAAAGTCTCTTAATGCACAATTGAAGAAAAGAGGTTGGTCAGAAAGAAAGAAGTCTGACTTCTGGAGGTTTTGATAGGAGATGAGATGTCCGGGTGCCCCATTCGGAAACTTTCAGCTTGATGATGAATTTGAGGATTTATATGACAAGGAGGTTGATTTCGACAACAACAATCCTAAGACGAGTCATGAAATTGATGAAGAGAGGGTCCCACCTCAAGCTTCTAAGCCACGAGAATCTGATAGCCAGATAAATTCTAGGCAAGCAAGTTCACAAGCTCTGTCTATCTCTAGTGCCCGAAATAAAGGAAAAAGGACCCTACGGTCTCCAAGATCATCTGATGTAACTACTTAAGGTCAAGTTTTAGGAGGCTCGATAGACAGAGGATCAAAATTTACTAGTTCTAGTAATATGAAATGAAGAAGGATACAAGATTTGGGTGCTCTCAATGTGTTGGTCTGATAAGAAGAAGAAGTGGAGTCTGTCCTGCAAAATGTTTCATCCACCACGACTCAGGTAAGTTTTATTATTTTTGCATCATTTTTCAACCCCTTAACTCCTCTCATGGAAAGGAATCCTCCATCCTTGACCCCTAGATTGATAATTCTAAATGTGCCCCCTGCTATTTTAAATGAATCTACTAAGACTATCTCACACGTTGAAGGAGCATCATCTACCACAACCACTGTTGTGTCATTAATTTCCCTATCAAGGGCCCCTATATGATCCACCAAATCCACCACTTTTCCTATTACTCTTGGGCCATCCACTAAAGGGAAGGTGCCTCTCCATCAAATTGCTTTAGTTTTTACCCCTACTGGGTTTTCCCCTACACAATTTGGTGTTTTACCCTTTTCCATGATCACACTGCCTTTTGTGTCTCCCCATGCTCACACATCTAAATTTTCCCCTACCATCACCCTTTTTGGGCTTCCCCCTAGTGCTTCCATTGCAGTACAGAGTGTGAATGTCCCTCAGACCCTTCAGGGGTAGAAAATATTGTCAAAAAATGTTAAGAAGCCCACTACAAAGAAGATCGAAGCCTGTTTCAATGAGGATCAAAACTCTTTGATTATTACCACAATGAAGCCAGTCATTTCAAATCCCAAAGGGAAAATGTAGATGGAATATTATGACATCCATGCCATGGGTCTAGACTTGAGAAAAACTTGCCTGTGTGATAAAGTGGTCCTAGCCAAAGCCACACAGAAGGTGGTATATGCTGACTATGAGAGGCTAGATAGGAGATTAAAGAAGCACGAGGTGGAATTGGAAAATGTGAAAGAAATAGTAAGTAGACTGCAAAATGAGATCCGATCCAAAGAAGTTGAAGTGACCCATGTGAGGAAAATTCAAGGTCAGTAGGGGGATGCGTCTAAATTACTTGTAGATGTTTGGAGTGAGCAAGTTTAGCTTCACACTGAAATTTAAAATTTAAAAGGAGAGATAAATGATGTTTGATCCCAAAACTCTGATGATCTTTGGAGGATCCAAGTAGAAGTAGAAGATTCAAGACAAGAAGTTGGAAGACTTAGTTTTGAATTAGCAAACACTCTTCGGGAAAAAAGGCCAAATGGAGGAAAATACAAGGGCAAGAGAGGCTTGATTTAACCAAGAGTTGGCCACTGTATGAGGGTCTAGACCCCTCCCTATAATGAAGAGGCTAATAGCTATGCATTGGGAGTGGATCTTAGCTAGTGTTGTTGTTTTGGGACCCATCTTACAATTTCTATGGGATGTTCAGGAACTAAATTCCAAGGCCAGGCCAATGGCTAATCACTTCATACAAAAATGTTCATCCCGAGTGGCGGATTCCCAAAGTTTTATCTCCAAACTGTGCATTTCCACTGACCAAACCCTAGAAAGAGCGGGAATTCTCAATTGACGGATTGCCTCTATTAAAGCCAATGAGATTATCAATTGTTATAAGGTTTCCAAAAAATGTAAAGAGTGTTAGATAGTTCTGAATTAGGTCATTGAAATCAAGAAGGACTTCGACATCTTAGTTAGTTTCAGTTTTCCTCCTCTTCTTTCACCAGATGAAGATTCACTGACAATGGAGCAGATCAATGATGTAATCCAATGTAAGATCCAAGCCTCAGTGGAATTACCAAGTTCAAGTGCCATGCTTACATTTAATGATGTTGAGCATGAGATCTATCCTCTTTCTCAACTTTGCTATCACCTGGGTGCATTTTCTTCTAGATGGGGGTGCATCTCTTTTAAAGATATTTCATATAGGTAGATCCAGATCCTCATCCTGCCAACTGATGTAGACTGGTAGGCTCAGCCTATCACTCTCATCAAAATCCAAGGACAACCAAAGGCCTAGATTCATATCTCTACAAAGCGAAGACCCTTGTGAGTCACTGGAATTGTGAAACTTTTTTTCCTTAATCATTTTCATTTTTAGCTTGTGTAAATATTTTTAGTTTTAGGTGTACTTGTGCTCAAGGAGAATTGTTAGAAAGGTGCACAATGTACCACGTCATGACTACACAACTTTCGTCTCTCATCTTCCTTTCGAGAGAAAGTTTGGGACACGTGTTGAATCGTTGTACATTTTCATGAGAGCTATATTCATGAGCTCAGAGGTTTCAGCCTAGTTGACATGTCATCTCTTTGCCATGGGCAGTTTTCATCCCCTACGGAGTAATATGTTTTGGGAGTTTGTTAGAGCTTGCTGGCCTTTTTTTCTTGATTTTTGGGAATGGAAGTTTTGAGTCGGTGCCTTGGGATGATGTGATCAGTCAACTAGACCTCTTTCTAGGCTGTTATTTGTAGGATTTGATCATCCACAAGCCTCTACTTTGCTAAATATCTAAAGGAAATTAATGCAATAGCTGATAATTAATGAGAAAAGATCTTTGTAGCCTAACCAAGGATCTACGATCATATTGCAAGCTATCAAGTATCAACATCTGGCAATAATTACTTTTGCACTGAGGTGGTGCTTTCTTCTTCTAGTGGCTATATAAGGAGAGCGATGACACAATGAGGGGTTGGATTCCAAGTTACAGTTTCTTTGCTAAGAAAAGTTAAATTAGTTTTCTTAGGGGTTTTGGAATTATTTTCAGAACCAAGTTGCATAACTACTTTACTTTGGCATGTTATATCTGTTAAGGTTTAAACTATTGTCAGATTGGCATCCAACCTCTATTTCAAATTTTGATTTGATATTTAAAAGCATGAACTATTGAGGAGAATTTGTCGAGACTGTGCATGTATGGCATTTTTTAAGCTTTCTTCCTTTATACTACCATTCTAAATGAAACATTGTGTCTTGCAATCTATATCTAGATAGTTTAAGTATTGGATTTCTATGTTGTATGCATGTGTGATAGAATAGTAGCTTAGAAAAACTGGACTATGTGATTGGACTTCTTTGTTTTTCTGAAATTTGTTATTTTATTGTACTATGTTACATTAGGAGGAAGAGTTCATGTGATTTCTAAGATATTTTTTTGTTAATCATAAGAAATATTTATGTTTTATTAGACCTTAATGAACACTGGCTATGGAAAGATTTGAAAGTTTGTACTGTGCTTGAAGTTAGCCTTTGTTGTTCATTCTATTTCCAACAATGAAGGGTCGTGGCATTCTATTTCTATTTATATCACTCATAGCAAGGATTTGGGTTTCAAATGTTGTAAAAGCTTTGGAACATCACCTTTTATGTTTTATGTTTACATTTCCTTCTTCCCTTATCTCAAAACCCAAAAGAAGAGCCGACTTTCTATAAAAATCCTGGAGGTATTGAGTGAGACACAATTTTTCCCCCACTCGCTAAATTTCCCATAAGACTATCGGAGAGGCACAAGCTTTGATGATCAACACTACTATTATTGTAGCCAGTGTGACCAATGAATGTAGTATGGGATAACTACACTTGAGCCACTAGGCATCAGTCCCAATAAGATCATTCAATGTAAACTAAGCTAAGAAGCCATTGAACCTAACATATTAAAATATGAAAGCTTCAAAAATACCCATTCTAATCCATTGAAACTTATCCTATTGGGGGAGTGGTGTCACATTGATGTGGAATGGTGACCCTTTCCCAATACCTTGGATAATGATCTTGTTTTGATCGTTTCTATTGAAGAGAATCAACAAAATCGATGAGAGATGTGGATGAAAACATGATTTAAAAGCAAAATTAACATGATGAAATCTATTCTACCATGATATACACTAAGATGATTGATGTGGGTGTATGTAAAGCTATTCTAAATGTATGCAAGATTTGAAAGATTAAAGCCCTAATTACAAAACATGCTAAATAGAGGCACCTAAGTTATCATGGAATCCATTAATGGAAGCTAAGCTAATATGATGCAAGAAATTAACCTAAAATTCCTTTTAAAACACAAAATATGGATGCAAAATGAGAGTGATTTTAACAGCATAAGTTTACTATTAAAAGATGGATCCCTATTCAATAGATTGAAGCTCTATTTATAAAATAGGAAAAATGAAATTGATGGTCAAGATCAAAAAGATCAATCAACAATCAAAATAGAAGGAAGATGGAGGCATGGACCATGGTTTCCCAGCAAGGGTTGATGATGGAAGATGATATTTAATCAAGGGCTTACATTCATCCAAATAAACACACTTTCAAAACTTGCACAAGAAGTCTTGTTGAAAGTTTGTTTCAAAAAGGAATATTTCCTTTTTCAAATGAGTGAAGAAATAGAATATTCTCATGGGTAAGGAAAATTAGATATTTATTTATTTAAAACCAAATTTAACTATGCAAAGGAGAAGGAATATTCCCTTTTGGATGAATGTGCAAAGGAGGAATATTCTCAAGGAATATTCCCTTGCAAGTGGGAGAATTAGATTTAATTAGTAATTTGATAATTAAAATAATGTTTCAATTATGCACATTAGGGGAATTTAGGATATTCATTAAATAATTAACTTATTTAATGAAAATGGGTAAAAATGACATTTAATTAAATAATTAAGATTATTTAATTAAATGAGAGGACTTAGGATGTTAAAATTGAATATTTTGATTTATCCAATTTGATAGGACAAAAAGTTAGTGCAAGAGGGGGTGAATTAACCTAATTAGATTAATCAGGTTAATAGATGAAAATGACAGGATTAATTAAATAGCTAAGCTAATTTGATCAATCAAGTAAAAAGAGGATGGGTTTTAGGATGAAATGATGTTAGTATATCCGATTCAAGTGCATGATATCATTCAAGATTTTTTTAAGTGTCTACATTTTTACACTCTTTAAAGCAAGGTACCTGTTACATTGGTTCAAAAAATGATGGTTTTCGAATTAAATCTATTGCTCAAATCAAAAAATTAAAAAAATTATGATTTTTGGATGCCCCACTATTTCCCTAGTGGAAGGAATAAGCTAGCTCCTTGTTCCCTCAAGAAATTGGGAATTTTTTTTTAATTTTGAGTTGATTTCTTGACAATGGTTAAATATAGGTGTAGGTGCTAAACCATGCCTCGAGATGCCAAACAATTTCCTCAAAAATGAAAAAAATGGCTCAAAATATGTTGCATAGGGTGGAAATGGGTAAAACAGGTCAAAACCCTAGCTTTTGGTTCAAATTAGGGAAAAAAATGCTAATTTTTAGGCTTCAAGAGGTGAGAAGGGTTGCATAGGATTTTTAGGTTTAGCGTCACTCACTTGTAGTGGGTGGCACACTCTCCAAATAGCGGCACACCCATTTTTTTTAGATATAGCAACACATAAGAATTTTGATTTGTTATTGAGCATAGCGGCACACTTCGCTAAATGTAGAATTTGAAAAACCAACTTCATAGTCCCCAAGAATCACCTGCATGCAATCACCTATCACATGCAATAGATATCTAGAACACTGAAGAAGATGTTCTGTAAACCTTAGAGCAAAAATGTGTGCAAGAAAAACTAGAAAAAAAATTTATTGAATGTAATTGTTTTACAAATAATACAAAAGCCTTCAAAAAGGAAATCATGCAAAAAAGCAAGACATGCACAACCCTAATCTTATCTTGAGCAAAAAGACAACTCAACTAGATAAGGATTACAATTATCCTAGGAATTAAAAATATTACCTAAGTAAAATTATGCAAAAGTGTAATTAAATAATTAATTACACCAACACCCCCCCCATAAGTGCAACTTAGGGAGAAGAAAATTATTATGCAAAAAATGAGTCCCGAAAACAAGGCCTGATCAGGTACCCATTTACAAATGCAATGCAAACTAAATCAAATGGGGTAAAGGAGAAAACCACATGGGAACAAAACTCCTCCCAAAAATAGAATGAAAACTAAGTGATGAAAGATGGAGGACTCCAAAAGACCCCCCAAGGACACCATCCATCACAAAGATACATGAATGAACCCCCCAGGAGAGAGGAATGAAGAGACCACAGATCCCCCCCAGAATGAAGTAGCTCTAAAAGAACTGAAGAAACTGCATCTCCTGAAAGAAGTGAGAGGGAAGATGCCAAATGAATGAAATATCTAAAGGTGGAATAGGTGTAGCTCAAGATGTCTCCATAAAAGAAAGTAAGACCTCAACCAATGAAGAAGTCAAAGTAGGTAAAGACTCAAGAGTAGCCTTCAAAGATGGATGATCAATAGGATCCTGCTGCACTAAAACAGAAGAATCCACATCAATAGCCACAACAATAGCAATAGGAGGTGGAGGAGATGGAATGAAAGGATCGAGAATAGGATCTGAAGTGAGAACACCAATGTTCAAGAAGCCAAATCTCTCCTCTGAATGATGATGCACACTAGAAGTGTGAGGAATAGTTGTAGGAACATAAGCACCACCAGTAGCAAAATCAGTAAAGGAATAAAACCAAGATGAGTGATCCACTATCCCAGTAGCAATAACTGCTCTACTCTCCAAGTATCTGATGATAACCAAATTAGGTGTGAACTCCACAAATCTCCCAGTGCCTCCATGAGTAATCTAATAGATGGAAAGGAGGTTGGTTTTCAAGTGAGGGACAAAAAAGACATCCTAAAAGGAGTTGTCCCCAAAACTAATAGACCCCTTCCTTGTAACACTCATGTAAGTGTTGTTTCCCATCAAAATGGGAGACATAGTGCAAGGCTCAAAGGAAGTGAACATAGACTGTGAAGATGCCATATGATGAGATGCTCCTAATTCTAGAAGCCATCTCCCTGATCCAACACCTGAAGAAGCACACAGAGCATGTCCCTTCATATTTGATGAAGTATGTAAACCAGTTGTACCCCTATCATGCTGCTCTAAAGAATAAGAATGAGGAGAAGAAGATGATGCAGACATCCTAGAAGGAAAATCAATCTGATGTTTCTGAAGAAGATGCTTCAACTCATCAATGTTCTTCTTGTAGCAATTATGTTTTGCATGTCCTTCCCTCTTGCAATATGCACATGGACCCTTCTTCTTCCTGGATGATTTTCCCTTAGAAGAGGAGGATGAATTTGAGGAATCCTTTTGCTGCTCATGAGGTTTGGAATAATTTTGTTTTTGTTTCTTGCCTTTTCCTGAAGAAGCCTTCTACTCTCTGGGCTCCTGTGATGCAATAAGTTCCTATGATGAAGAAGGTTTCACCATGCCCATGCTAGCTAACTTAGCTTTCTCTTGAGTGAGAGATGAAGCAAAGTCATCAAGAGATGGCATAGTGAATCTCGTACCAAGTCCATCCCTAGTGGCATAAAACGTAGATACAAAAATTGAATAATCTGGTCCAAGCTTAGAAAGAATGGACAATATCAACCGAGAGTCTTCCTTCTAAACACCACACTATGACAACTGCAATTTAAGAGACTTGAGTTTGGTGAAAAACTATTGGATTCTATCAAAATCCCTAGGATTTAAGCCAATAAGCTCATTCTCTAATTGAAACCCTCTCATAGTATCCTACTTCCCAAACAAAGACTCCAAAGTAGTCCAAACCTCATGGGGTGTAGTGCAAAACTCAATATGAAAAAAGAAGGTTAGATGAAAGAGACAGACATAAAGTACCATAAGCTTCATCACACCTATTAAACCACTTTCTCTTTTTAGTAGCCCCTATAGGTTCAAGTTTTGTACCCATGGTTACCTTGTACAACCCTTTGTGTTTCAAATGAATCTCCATTTGTTTTTTCCAACCAAAATAGTTGAAAGGAGTAAGGGGTAAAATAATATGTGTATCCATGATAGAAAACAACAATATATACTCTCAAATAAAAAAATAATGCTCACTGATCTCAAAAAAATAGCCTAATTGCACGCTTCCCAAGAAAATAACTAAAAAGGTAAAGGCTTAGATCAAACAAGAATATTAGATATCTAGTAAAAAAAATATGAAAAAATAGGTTTGAGATCTGTGTAGAGCAGTGAACTAGCTTTCCAATGCCTATTTTTTTACAAAACGGAGCCAGGACACAAAAGTTACGCCTCTCGGAGTGAAAACAAAAACTTTGGGCTTTGGCAGGAGAAAAAGGCATTAAAACTACAAAATAAAAAAATAAAACCTCCACCATTGGATAGAGCATCAAACTAGCTTTTCGACGATATCTTGTTTTTGAAAAAAGGCCTCTGTTTGCAAAAGTTATGCCCATTTTTGTGAAACTGCTTGAATATGCTCAATAAGGTCCTCCAGAGCCCTCAGGGGCTAAAAAAATAGGGCCCCTGGTCGCATGCAGGACTAGGGGGTTGGTGGTTGGGGGCTAGACTGAAACCGTCAGTCACTGATATGATCAAATGGAGGGGCTGAGAACCCGGCAGGGGCTAGCGCTCGACTCTGGTCACAAATGTGACCCTGGTTGGAGCTTGGAGCCTGCGGGGGCTTACCTCAGTTGAGTGGCGGACTGGGCAGTGGAGGCCGCTAGGTGGTGAGTGGGTTGAGCTCCGGTGGCCGCTTGGAGATGCTAGGGTGTCGCTTACCTTCTATACAGTGGGCACAAGTTTTTTATAAAAAAACTATGATTGTTTTTTCAAAAATATGCCTTGTGAAGTGTGCCCTGGGGCCGTACGACCTTGGGGAAAATTATTTTTTCCTTAGAGATCAACTATGGCCAAATTGGACAAGTTTATATAAAAATAGGGGTTTTTGGGCACTGCGGACTCAATGGAAAGGTTCGTTTTGTCCAAAAATTCCCAAAAAATTAGGTGACCCCTAGATCCACAAAAAGGCAGTCTGGCTTGAAACCCTTGCATAGAAAGAGATGTGAGAGAATATCTTCAATTCACAAACATGCGGCCATAGGTCTAGAGCTTTGATACCATGTAAATTTGAAAAAACAACTTCATAGTCCCCAAGAATCACCTGCATGCAATCACCTATCACGTGCAACAGATATCTCAAACAATGAAGAAGATGTTTTGTAAACCTCAAAGCAAAAATCTGTGCAAGCAAAACCAGAAAAAAAAATTATTGAATATAATTGTTTTACAAATAATACAAAATCCTTCAAAAAGTAAATCATGCAAAAAAGCAAGACGTGCACAACCCTAATCTTATCTTGAGCAAAAAGACAACTCAACTAGATAAGGATTACAATTATCTTAGGAATTAAAAATATTACCTAAGTAAACTTATGCAAAAGTGTAATTAAATAATTAATTACACCAACACTAAATTGGTGATGCACCCCTAAAATGAATACAATGACACACTTTAGGAACAACACTATTGATTTCAATGACCCTTTTGATGTTTTTGAATGCAAAGTCTTAGATTTTGATCACTTTTTTGACTTTTTGGTAAAATTGACGTTGTGTGTGTGATGTGTGCAAGAGGATCCTTTGTCATTGATGTCGCAAGGGCAGCGTTCTAACATTTTGGCATCAGCGAGAGAATTTGATGATGATGACATGGAAAAGATGGGTATGCTTGGGTTAGGTTTCATCGCTTTCTTTCCCAAGGTCTGGACACATCTTGCCATGATGACAATGCTAATTGAGAGGTGGCACAACGCGACCTCTTTGTTTCACCTAGCCACTGGTGAGGCCACTGTTACACTAGAAGATGTGTGGCATATATTGTGATTATCAATTTATGGAGAGTGTGTGATATATGACATGAATACTGGGAGAGACATATGTTTCTCCCTTCTACACAAATGACAGATTATCTTGGTGAGCTCACAAATAGATCTTGATCTATACTATAGGCGGGTGCCCATCTTCAAGTTGTTTGTTTCAGCACTAATTTCTGGAGTCATTGCCCTAGACTGATGGGGTAGAGGTTTTAGTCCTAGATGGGGATTGGTATGGGAGGGTATGATTAGGAGGACTATGATGTATGCATTGGGTCCAATTATTCTTACCTCCTTGTACCACAACATTCATTGGGTGATGTATTGTGAGCACAAGAGTAAAGGGGTAGGTGTTAAACTGCTCCATAAATGGGCTTATGAGAATAATGCATTTTTTAGGCCCTTGGTGGTTTTGGTTGAAATTCATGAGGATGAGCCAATTATCTTCAGGTACAGGGTGTTAATGACTCTCCAACACACATGCCCTTCAGGTTTACTATATTAGCATCATGTTATTGATGACATGACTATTTTTCAATGGAGGCCATGGTTGCATGATCCTCCTTGGTATGATGATCAACAGTGGCTATATTTTACCTCTAGGTGAGGGAGCATACAATGATAGAGTGGTAACTCCCAGACCACATTGCTCAATAGTTTGGCAAGGTATAAGATGTTCCCACTAATGATTATTCAATAGTTTTTGTGAGGTCTCAAATGGAGGTGTAGTGGGGAGCATAGATTGATCCCATAGTGGTGGTCAATAACTTTGGACAGCTCATTGCCCAGACATGGGCTTATGATCAAGGCCTACCAGATGTGGGGACCACCCCAAGTTATGATGCATGGTTCAGGCTACCTACTCACTTGACAGATCCAATGAGGGGGATACCTCAGAGGAAAAGGGAGAGGAAGAGGCCGAGATGGGGATAGGGATGGTGGTCAAGATGGAGGCAGAGATGGGGGTCAAGACTGTGGGTAGTAGTAGCTAGAGTAGGACAGGGTACAAGTACAAAGGGATGGGCACTAGTAGCAGTAACCAAATTAGGGTCATTAGGACCTAAGGTAGTATGATGGAAAAGTTTCAAGGGCACCAATGCCTCCTACACCCATGCAACTAGATTCACAATTGCAGGCACAAATACAGGCTCTCAAAGTAGAGAGAGAACAACTACAGGCAGAGAGGGATTAGCTACAACAACAGTTATATGACATGACCACCCAAAGAGATCATGAGGTTTAGTTGCAGTAGCAACTAGACTTACAACTACCCCAGGAGATTGGGCAGAGACAACATCTTGAGGCGATGATAGCTACATCGCAGGGACAAATAATTTATGAAAGATTGTATAGGAGGTAGTCATTGAGGCTGCATATTACCACATACATTATCACATAAATGTTCCTCAGGTGATGAGGCAGCCCAATTTTTCACACAGGAGCCAAGCATCACCTAGAGCCGAGGATCATCCATCAACTATGGGTGACTCAAGTAGCCACCAAGGCTAGCTATTTTGTAGACACTTTTGATTATTTTCTCAATTATTTATACAAATATACATCATGGGCTCATTTTTTATAGCCATGTGGATATTGTACTTTTGATTGATATTCATACACTGATTAAAATATTATACCATGACAGTTATTTTGATATATATATGGGATGATTCAGATCCATGATGTGATGTCCTTTATTTCATGTTTTATGAATGTATGGATGCATATGATATGATGTGATGTGATATGCTTATGTGCTATGATGATTTATGATGTAATGTATATGATATACTCTGTTATGAGATGGATGTATTGTAATGCAATGGATGTGTTACCTTATTTTTCACTATCTTTGTATGATATGTTATGGTATGGATGTTATGACTTCTTATGATATGAAGATGATATGATATGCTTATGGAGGATGTATGGATGGATGCATTTATTTTTGTGTACTTTTCCCATGTGATCTATGATGTCATGATGTATGCATATATGATGTACATATGGATAATGCTTATAGTGTGGATGCTATGAATGTTAATGATATGGATGTTAATAAATGATAATGAAATGAACTAAGATGCTTAGAATAATAAATCTATGTTACTCAAAATAACTTAAATGATGATGATGATGCAATGGATTATGCTAGCCATTATTATGATATGCTGTGATAATGCGAGATGCATGTATGATGACAATTTTTTGGATGCAATATGGATGCATGATGATGTTTTTGTTGACTATCATGATATCAGGTTAGCATGGAAAGAAGATAGAAGAATGGAATGAATGGGTTGACCATCAATTTTGAAGATTGATTCAATAAGTTCAACAAGTCCACGATTCACTGAGACTTTATTAGATATGATGAGAGGTGATGATTTACTCATATCTTGGGATTGGGATTTTTTTTTCATTCCTTATTTTTGATATAACACATAGATACAATGCATCATGGTATTGATAACCAAGATGGCATTGTATCTAGTGTAATGGACTTTGACTCTACAAATAGATAGGATACTTCTTGTTCACATCTTGACATACGAAAACCTTGTTGGAATGTAGTTTAGAAGTTCATAATATCTTAGACCAAAGCATACACAATAGTCAACAATTTACTCTAAACGACCTCCCTGCACACAACTAAGCAAGTATGCACCAAGATTATTTTACAAGGATACCCACAAGCATAGTAAATTAAAGATAATGATCGATGTCTCATTAATTTCTCTCTAAATCATTTAGACATCATTGAGAGGTCCTCAGAATGGGTCAATAAGATAAATCATAAGAAAAGATCAAAGAAAAACAATCAGTTATATCTATATCTCTTTCCAATTTAATATAGCTAAGGTGATTTCTGATGTTGATGTCCATTGCAAGAAGGATGCATCCTAGGACATGTTATCAGATTTTTTTATTAAGATGGGGTGTGTGATAAGTTGTTGACACAAACTCCACTGACTTTTTTACCTATGATCTAGAATTTAGATTTTGACACTTAGGTTTTCACTTTATGACTTGTAATACTTGTTTTCTATTTGTTTTTTCTAAAGGTTGAAGATGATGATTGATTTATTATATTTGAAGGTTTATTGCGGGTGAAAGCAGAATGGGATGGGTGGTTTTGGTTTTTTGGAATATTTCAATGTTTTTGGTATTTTGTAATGTTTTAAGGTTGTTTTTTATCTTTTGAAAGGTTATGTGAATGTTTTGGTTTTCAGTTATTTTAGGTTGTTTAGGATTTTCTATGTTTTCCAGTTTTTTTGTGTTTTTCTAAGTTTTTGAATGTTTTGGGCTTTTCAATTTTCAATTGCTTTTGGAGTTTTCTAAGTTTTTGAATGTTTAGGGGTTTTCTAAGATTTCAAATGTTTAGAGGTTTTATGATATTTGAATGTTGAAGGCTTTTCCAAGTTTTCAACCAAGAACCTAACCTAAAAGACTATCCTAGGGGCCTCGGGAACTTATCAAACATGAGCCTTTCCTATGTTATACACACAAAGACCACATAGTTTGACTGACTTGACTTATTTATGATGAGAAATGAGCAATTGATGGATTGTTATTTTACTATGATGAACTCCTAAATACGAAACTAGGTTGTCTCGTGGGCATATCGCTAATGGTCTTTCCTACGTTCAAGCTCAAAGACTCGTAGTTTGCATGGTACTATTTTTGGGTTTTCAATGTTTTGAACTTTTTAGGGATTTTGATGTGTTTTGGATGATTTGGCTTTTTACTTTACAAAATTTTGAATGTTTTTTGGATTTTAGTTGTACAAGATTTTGATGTTTTTGGATTTTGATGATTTTGCAAGTGTTTTTGGATTTTTATGAATGTTTTATGAATGTTTTTGGGATTTTTTGATGATTTTTCCAATAACCATAAGATATATAAGAACTCGATCCGATCCATAATGAATTTCCCCCAGTGTGACACAATAGACTACCCTGATATAGGTAGGATAAACTAACCTTAGGAAGATTCCAAGTGGCCCTAAAGGGGATACGATACTTCACAACATCAAGATGTGATATGGACAGGTATGTGTGATTGAATAAATAGGACGAATGATGTGATGGATGGATGCGATGAAAAGAATGATAGGATAAAGAGCCAAAGATAGATGGAGGTGATTTATTTATGCAAGGTGCCTATTTTCCAGGTTTTCACCAAGGTACTTTCCCAAATCACCACCAAAGTGGTTCTCACTAAAGGACAATTTTTTCTTTATTTTTTTTAATCCTTTTTATTATTTTTTTTGATTTTTGATCATTTTTTAATGTTTTTTTATTTTTCAGATTTACACCCTTCAAGCCTAGGCATAGAAATTTTTAAGATGTGGACTATTGGTTGGTTCCTGCAAGGGTTCAACTTTAGGCATTGATAATTGATATGCTCCTGATCCATAGCTTGTTTTGATAAAAAATGGACCTAATCAATTAGCTTCAAACTTTCCTTTATTGTCCTGATCTGGAAGATTTTTTTGATATTGTTTATGGATGAGATCCCCTACCAGGAAAGAATGAAACTTCATCTTCTTATTATAGCTCTATTTCAATCAGGTTTGGTATACTTTCAAGTGATTAAGGGAATTAGGGTGACACTCATCTAGGAATTCTAGCTCATTTAGCTGAGATACTTGTTACTCTTCATTAGTGATAAGATTTTGCAATGAAACTCACAACGAAGGAAGCTCAAACTCAATAGGATGGCTTCTGATCCATAGACCAAAGAGAAGGGGGTTGCACTTGTGGGTGTGCAGATACTGGTTCAATAGGCCCAAAGGGTGGGATTTAACTACAGATACTAGTCACGACTAGCTTCATTGAATATTTTCTTTAGGATTTTTAGAATGGTCTTGTTTGTAGCCTCAGCTTGATCATTGCCTTGGGGGTAATAAAGGGTAGAGAATCGATGTTGGATGTTGAATATTTGACATAGCTCTTTCACATCCTGATTCCTGAAGGGTGTTTCATTATAAAAAATAAGGGCTTGTAGAACATCATAATGATAGATAAGGTAATTCAAGATAAATTTGGCAACCTACTTCCCTATTATGTAGGTCATAGGAATGGCTTCAAACCACTTGGTAAAGTACTCAGTTTCTATTATGATGAACATGTGGGCATTAGATGAGGTTGGCATAATCTATCCTATGAGGTCACACCCCCACTATGAGAAAGGACAAGATGTGACCATTGGTTGTAACTCCTAAGCTAGAGCATGAATGAGATCTCCATGTTGACACTGGAAACACTTCTACACATATTGATGGGATTCTCTTTCCACGATTGGTCAGTAGTACCCTGTCCTCAATAGTTTCTTAGCTAAAGTCATACCACTAGAATGGGAACTGTATATTCCATCGTGTACTTCTATTAAAGTGGTCAAGGCTTCTACTTGGTTAAGACATCATAGTAATTTCCACTCGATGCTTCAACATTATAAGGTATCACCTAGGATCATGAATCAGGATGCCTTTTTAACAAATGGTTTTATTAAGGTTGGAGGTGATATCAACTAGGAGGGTTCCTCTGCTAAGGTAGATGAATATATAAAGATACCACGGGGATCCAAGATCAACGATGACACACAAATTTTGATTTAGGGATTTTAAAAGTTGGTACGAGTTGTTCTACCAATAATTAGCATTGAAGGACGTTGTGTGGCATGTCTAACAATGATCTAATTGTTTCCATAACATTTTTTGCTTGGTTGTTCATGTGAGGAATCTGCTCAAAAGTTATATCAATGAAAAGGTCCTTGAGAATTTCTACCATCTTCTTGTAAGGAGTAAGCTTATCATCCTTAGTTTAGTAGTCGTCATTGACTTGGTTGATAACCATCTATGAGTCCCCATAGACTTTCATCTCTTGTATCTTCCATTGAATTGCTATCCTTAGACCGGTTATCAGAGCTTCATACTTAGCTATATTGTTAGTACATGGAAATGATAGTTGGTATGACTTTGGGATGCAATTTGCTTGAGGGGTGATAAAAAGACTACCCACCACTAATCCATGTTGGGTGAATGTTCCATCAAAATACATTTTCCACTAATCTGTTGTATTGACAAGGAACACTAATTCATAAGGGAATTAAAATATAAAAGGATTCTCTGCATAGATATGTGTGTTTGCTAGTTGGTTTGTGATCACTTGTCCTTTGATTGCCTTGTGCTCTACATACTCTATGTCAAATTTGTTAGTGTAATTAATTAATTATTACACTAGCATAAGTTAACTTAGGTCATTTAGTCCTAGGTTGCATTTTAATAAATCATTTAATAATGGGGTAATGTCCCCTTCGATGATTGTAGGGATAAGATTCTTTCTAGAAGATGAGTTGTCCTTCTAGAACTTATCTCTATTCGTATCCTTATCTAGTTAGTTAAGGTTATGTTTTCACATGTTGTTAGATCATGACACATGGCAACACCATATTGCATCTTGCATCTCATTCATGCCTATATATTCAGGGCATTTGTACATTTGTAATCATCTCATAGTATAGATCAATAGAATCTCTATTGTGCATGCCTAGTTGCAACACTTTCTTTGTGGTTGATTATCTTTCCTAGCAAGGGTCCTCCATTAAAGACCTTAGAGCTTTAGGGACTATGCATTTATAATCTCAACAAAATTTAGTTAATATCACCACCCATTTGGCCATTCATCCAGTGAGAGTTGCTTTGGATAATAGGTATTTCAAGGGGTCAATTTTTTCAATAACCTTGATTTGATGTGGTAGCATGTAATTTCTGAACTTTTGTGAAGCAAAAAACACTGCTAAACATGATTTCTCAATGGATGAATAATTCATTTCATAGCCCACCAAGGTCCTGCTGATGTAATAGATAACTCTTTCTTTTTTGTTTTCATCATGTTGTGCTAGAAGAGCACCTAGTGTTGTTGATGTTGTTGAGATATACAAGATCAATGGCTTGTTTGGTATTGGTGGCATGAGCACTGGAGGTGTCCATAGTTATTCCTTGATCTACTAGAAATATTTATCACACTTTTCATCCCACTTGTAATTTATTGCTTTATGGAGAAGATGCAAGAAAGTTTGGATTTTATCTAATAACTATGTTATGAACCTTTTGATGGACTGTAATCTTCCTTGTAACCCTCTCATATATTTCAACATCTATGGTGGTTCTATATCTAGGATGGATTTGAATTTTGTTGGATCAATCTCTATCCCTCTTTGTGATATGATGTAGCCAAGAAGCTTCCCTGATGTAACCCCAAAGACACAATTTTTTGGGTTCAACTATACCTTATACTCTTTGATTCTATCGAATATGGGTCCCAATACCTCTATGTGCTCACTCCTTTTCTTTTATTTTTCCAAAATATCATCCACATAGTCTTCGACTATTTTTTGAATCATGTCATCAAAGATGAGGGTCATTTATCTTTGATAGGTTGATCTTGTGTTCTTCAGCCCAAATGGCATCATGTTCCAACAATATGTTCCCCATGGACAAGTGAGTTCATTTTTATGTTGATCCTCCTTGGTGATCATGATTTGATTATAGCTTGAAAAAATGCCCATGAGTGACAAAATTTCATGCTCAGATGTTAAATCTGTGATGATGTCGATGTTCAGAAGAGGGAAATCATCATTTGGGCATGCTTTGTTTAAGTCCTTGAAATTTGTGCATATTTTGATGCCCCTAGTGGGTTTTGAGACTGGTACCAGGTTTGAAACCCACTCAGGATAATCTATCATTCAGATGAATCCAGTGTCAAGGAGCTTTTGTAACTCAAGTTTCACCAGGAGTGCTATCTGAGGGGGAACTTTTCTTATTTTTTGTTTCATTGGTTTGACTTCATAATAAACTGCTAAAAGATGCACAACTACTTCAAGATCAAGCCCTAACATATCTGTGTATAGCCATACAAAGTTAGCTCTTTTCTCTTTTAGGAACACTGCTAGGTTTTTCTGTTCTTTATCCAACAAGGATTTGACATAGAAAGTTATCTTGGGTGCTTCTTCTATTCCCACATTAATTGCAGTGACCTTTCTTGCTAATATTGCTAACTTTTCTAGATGCATTGCACTAAGGGGGAGATTGAATCCCTCATCCTTGGGCACCTTAGAGAGGTTTTCAGCCTCAAATGCATCCTTTATTTTTACTATTTTAGGATTAGAAAGTGCTACATTATGGTTTTCACTGAAAGATATACATGCTAGTTGCATTTTATCAATTTTGTAACTGAATGATTCAATCGTCTCCTTATAGTATTCCCCTGTGTCTAGCTCTATGTCAAAACCTACTTTGTGATCTAGCCATTGTAAGTTGTCATAGAGTCCCATGAATTCTAAGATTGCTTCATCATTTTTGATTAAATCTAGAATTGGTGGTCCTCGTTGGTCCCAGTCAATAAGTTGTGGGTATACTAGGCTTATTTTAATGGTTGGGTCATTTGGGGTGAAATATTTTTTGGACAGCATGAAGAGAAAGTTATTCTCAAATAGGTCAGCAACATCGAGGGGGAAGTCATCTATGGTAGTATCACACGATGTTGGTAACCACGAGGAATACTCAACCCATTTAGTAGAAGTACCTTTGCCAATAAGAGTAACCTTGGTAGTAGTACATCCTAGGCCAAGATTCTTTAGACTTTTCTCAAGAACGATGGGTTCTAGCCAACCATTATCATTTTGACCTATTTTCTCATTCTTTTTGTATCCCCATCCCTTCATTAGCTACAAGCCTTTATTTTCATCTTCCATAGGAAGAGCGGGGATGTGTTGTTCATCTTGATATAGCAGTTTAGATACATCCTCCTCATTAACATCTTCTTTGTTCAAATCCCCCCACTTGGTGAAGGTAGTAGCTACCATCTTTATTGTTTCAGCCACTTTGTTGATAGGTCTGGGTTTCCCATAGGATTTTGGAGGAAAGGTAGCTCCCCCAATACAAAAGTATCCTTCATTAATTTATAGTTTCCACAACCATCATCCTGGATCACTACTTTGATGTGAGGAATGTTTTGCACAATGGGTGTTTTTGTTTCTAAGGTAGATGCAAGGGATGATGGGTCAACAAATGAGGAAGATGGTGTAGGCCCTTCATCATTTTTAGGGATTTGGGGTATTTTATAATACTTGGTCTCAAGGTTATTATAGTAGTAAAAAGGCTCAAGATCTCCATGGATGGTAAATTTTCTTCCCTCAAAAGAAAATTTACACATTGATGATAGGTTGAAGCTACAATTTTTAGGGCATGAATCTAGGGTCGTCCAAGCAGGATGTTGTAAGGAAGATCAAGGTCTAACACTTGGCATGTAGTCTCTACAACGATGGGTCCTAATTGGATGGGTAGTGCAATGATGCCTTGCGATACCTACTCTTGGTCATCATATGCTCTGATGGTGGTACTCTTTGCTTTCTCAATGGCATCTCCTAAATAACCCAAATTCTTGATCAACTAAAGGGTGCAAATTTTTAGACTAGCACCTCCATCTACTAAGACTCTTTTAACCTTGTTTTTATGAATAATGATCTCAAAGTGTAAAGCATGGTTATGAGGTCGTTGTGATGGTAGGTCTTGTTTCAAGAAGGTGAGAAGATGATTAGTGATATTCCCTACCATAGCTTGAAACTGCTTTGTATCAATATCCTCAGGGATAGATGATGAAGAATTTTTTTTCTAATATTTCCCTATGTGTGTGGGATAGCCTCAATAGTTCCAAGATAGGAATTTGTGCGGGGGTCTTTTTAAGTTGATCTAGGAGACTGTACTTGCTAGGGTTTGATGTTGGTAAATTAGGTTGTACCCTAGATTGAGATGAGACTCCTTGGATGGTGACTTTTCCACATCATGTGGTGACTCCACACTCCGCACTAGGTCCTTTGATAGTGACAATGGTGATGAAACTATCATAGGAAGTGACTACATTGGAATAGACATGTTGAACATTTGTGTAATCCTTACCTTTTCCATTGTTGTTTCCTTTTCTATGAGCGGGCATGGGCTTCTTGTATATTTTAAGATCCTAGTTACTGGTTGGTACCTCAATAGATATGTCTCCATTCTCGATAAGATCTTGGATAACATTTTTGAGCCTCATACAGTTCGATGTTTTGTTTCCTTTGATTTTGTGAAAGTCTCAAAGATCTTTTTCATTGTACCAGGGTGGTTTATCCTGTGGTTCTTGGTAGTTTTAAAAATTGGGAAGTGTTATCAAGTTTGACTCTACCAATTTATTCATGATGATTTCAATAGGTTTTGACAACTATGTGTATTTGCGTTTTGGATAGTTTTTTCTGTTGGGAGTTCATCTTTTTTGTGTTTTAGTGTTATTGATTTGATTGTTTTGTGATGGTGTTGTTTGTTGTATAGTTGGATGAGCATTAGGTATTTGGTTATTGTTTGGCCTAGGAGCACTTAGGACCACCTTAGCATCTACCACACCATCATTCATTACATTCTTGTTCTTATCCTAGACATGAGGATTGTCATTTGAACTATTGGATGGGCGGTTGTCTTTGTATGCTTGTTTTTTTCCCTAAGAGATTATAGCTCTCTTGATATTAAGGGCTCTAGGGAAAATCTCATCATAAGAAGTAATGCACCGCATCTTTAAGTGGAAGGATAGATCTAGATCTACATTCACTATGATGATCTCCAACTATTCATCAATAATTGGCCACTTGTTGTTACTAGCCCTTTGTCTCCAACATTGGAAGAAATTGGTGAAAGATTCTCCTTTGCTTTGTTTGAGAGTGTACAGCTCTTATAGGCTTAAATCCATGTCAAGATTAAAGGAGAAGTGATTTATGAATTTATTAGTGATTTCTTGGAAGGTTTTGATACTTAGAGGAAGCTGAGAAAACCAGTCAATGGTTGGGCCTGTCAAACTTCATGAAAAGAGGTGCATCAAATAGGACTCATTATAGGCAACCTCCATGCACATGACATTAAATTATTTGACATGGTCCATAGGACTTCCTCTCTATTTTTATTTATCAAATTTTGGGACTTCAAAACTAGAAGGGAATGGTAACATTTTGATGTTCCTATTGAATCGATATTGACATAGGTTTTGTTGTGTATGGGACTTCTTCATTTTTCCCATCTTAATATCTTGCATTTCTTGTGTTAATTTCTTAAGTTGTGATGCTACATCACCTTGTGGGTTTGGTGGAGGAACATATGTTGTGTATTGTGGGATGATAGATGGATTGTATGTGGGATTTTAAAATGATGGGGTGTTGTATGCTTTGTATGGTGGTGTAGGATATTGTGAAGGTGATTGTGGTGGAGGCATATATGTCCCTAGCATGTTCATATTGTCAATGTTCTATTGAGGATTATAGTAGGGAACTTATTGATGTTTTTGTTGTGTGAGTACTTTTTGTTGTTGGGCATATTGTTGAGCTAACAAGGCTTGTTGTTGGGTCACTAGAGCTGTTTGTTGTGCTTGTTGTTGTTGTTGGGTTGCTAAGGATATTTGATGTTGTTTTTGGGCTGCGAGGGCTTGTTGTTGCACTTGTGCTACTTATTATTGTTGTTGTGCTACTAGGGCTGCTTCTTGTTGCCACTGTTGGACGGCTTGTTGATAAGTCTATTGTACTTGTTGTAAAGCTAATTCATGTACTTGTAATGTAAGATCAGTTGGTTGTTGGGATATCTACGATAGGTTTTGGGTGTTAATGTTTTGAGTCGGTTGTAGGTTGTTGATGAGAGGTTGGAGGTTCCCTTGGTTTAACATGCCTTGTAAGATGGTGTATTGGGATGGAGGAATGCAAGTTTGAGGTCCCATTTGATTTTGCATTATGTGGGGGACCAAGGGGAAAAATTATGATGGTGCCATTAGGTATTGCAATGGTAATGGCACATTAGGACCTTGATCCCATTGATTGAAAGGATTCCCTTGACCAATATTTTGGGGATTTCCTTGTGTTTGGGATGTGGTCAAGGTATTACCTTGGTTTATGGTATTCATAACCAGGGGGTTGTTTTCATTTGTATTAATGGTGGATGGGATATATGTGTTTTAGGTAAGCAATGGGTTGGATGCACTCATTGGGGGATTTTATAAAGATGTCCCATATTGCGTGGAAGGTTAATTTTGCATAAGGGGGTTAAATTGCCATTTTGGGTCTATTTGAGAAACTTGGTACACACTTCCTTGCATGATGTTGGGTGCACTTTTGATACTTATGGGGATATATGAAGATGGGTTCCCTCGATATGTTGAGGTTGTCATGGATTCATGAAGTGTAAGCGGTTTATTTTGATGTAAGGGGTGTTTGGGAATGATAGGAGCACCAAATGTTGGTGTCCAAGTGGTGTTTTGAGATAGATTGATGTTTAGTGTACCCACAAGTGTCTTTCTTTCCAATGGAAGAGTATGGTCAAAGTCCTTAGCAAGACTAGCTGCAATACTAGGAATGGATGTTTTATTTAGCTCTAGTGATGGAGTCATTTGAATGGTAGATGAAGTTAAGCCTTGCATCAAAGGTTGCATAATAAAAGATGGGGAAATTGGAGCTATGTTTTCTAAGGATTTATGTTCTTGTTTGTATTCCATGATTTCTTCCTTAGTAAGTCCAAATGGGTTGTTTGTAATGTCTTCTATCTCATATGGCCCTAATGGAGATGAGGTTTGTTGCAATGGGGTAACATGACTTCTTGGATCAAATTCTAGAGGATTGGGGTCACTTGAGGTGAATGTGACTTTGGTTTTCTCCATGATTCTCTTGTGTTGTGATCTTGTCTTTACCATAAATTTTGGGTCACCTATGGGAGAGTTGTGTTAATATTTGTAATGTTTAAACTCTCTAGTTGACTCAAATATTGGTAAAAGCGATGCTCTAAGTCATTTTGGAGCAATGGTGATAATGGGATATGAAAAAAGATGAATTATGTGGAGAGTGATCTTTGCAAATGTTTTGGGGCAACACTTTTGACTCAAAGGTTTGATTGTTTGATTGTTGGATAAAGGATGTTAATGAACTTGTGAATCTTTAGGGTAGACTTGTGACCTTCAAGATAAACTAGTCAAAAGATGATAACTAACTTAACTAAGTGCATGGAAAAGGATCCATTTCACATACAACATAGCTAAGTTGGGATTTGGGTTGGTAAATGTCTAAGTCAAAAAGTGTTGGTGTGTTTGAAATTTTTGCAAAGTTTGGTGAAGTGAAGGATGAAATTTGATAAGGGGTGGATGAAATGTTTGACCAAATGTTGACCTAGAGTGAACCTTTATTTTTCAAGACCAAGGTAGTGAGAAACATGCTAGACCTATAAATTGTTCAAACCCTAAAGATTCAATGATTAAGGAGAAGTCCTTGTGAAATGTGTAGATCTAGTTCATCTAGGAAATAGTGTAGAAAATGTCTCCTTATTGATTTATCTCAGTTATGGTGATTCCTTAAGATATGTTCCCAAATATACTTTGCACTATGATGTCTAAGTTTGAAATAGCTACATGTAGACCTTCTCTTGGGAATTTTCATTATGTAAGAGATCATTTACATAAGCACAAGACTGTGAAAAAGAGGATATTTATTGCCACACAGGAGGTGGTAATAGGGGCCTTCTAGGCACAATATCAACTTGTTCCTCTTTTTCATCTAATATGTTTGTTGTGTTTCTCTAATGGATTGGTGTTTCCTTCATTTCAAAAGTGAAGCTCCTCAAACTACTAATTATATTTATTTTTTCTCCTTCAATTAGTCCAAATTTTGGTTGAATGATAGCAGGCATAAGGTTTGGTTGTTCAACCAAAGCAATCGGATGTCAAATGGTCATGTGGTGTTAAATTTTTTCAATTTATCTTGCTTAAATGAGTTTATTTTTACCACAAACACTTCTATTTCTTAAGTTTCAAACTAAATGTCTATGTCAAAAACATAAATTTCACAAAGTCCATTTTGTGAAAAAGGATGAAGTTAGGGGCATAGTTACATAGGTTAACTTTGGGAAGTATGGACTGAGATGTAAACCAAAATATTTAGAAGTCTCTGAGAATAAATACTTAGGACAAGCATCAATATCAAGATTTTTTCAAAGGGTATTTATACTTAGACCAAAGGGTTTGAAATTTTGAAAAGAATTTTTGATGTTTTTTTGTAATTGTTTTGGAACCAAGCAAGTGTTAAACTGACTTACAAGCATTTACAATCCTAGGTAGAGCGGGTATGTATTTCTTAGTAGGCTTACCATCATCCCCTAAGAGATGATTAATCTACGAAGATGGAATGGAAAAATAGGCTATGTCAACAAAATGTATCCTCTTGACATGCCAAGCAAAGGAGTCCCTTCCACATTTTCTTTATTGCCTCAACCAAAAACCAGACATGGTAAGTAACTTCTAAGAGTGGTGTTCCTCCTATGCACTACCGTAAAATACGTTTTGTAATTGGACTTGGTTAGCCACTACAAAAAATGATTTTAATGACCATATTCAAGATAAAATGGTTCTATACACATGACAATTCACTCAATTAAGAGGCCTCCCAACCCTCAAAAATATCGAAGGGTTTTAATGCATCACAAGGATACTAAGGGAGGCATTTTTCAGTATAGGAAAATCACAACTAGTTGGTTAATGACTTTGGTCACAACCAATTATTTTTATAGTAGACCAAAATGAAAGCACCATTTGGGTTGTTCCCTCTCACAAGTTGGGAGGTAGTCCCTTCTAAAGGTAACACATGTTTGAAGCGTAAAATGATTTTTGTCACCCAAGATTGCCAAAAGGCGTAAGGGGAGAGGATAGGAACTTCCAAGAATAAAAGGTATACTTGGGTGTTTCTCTTCACCCAAGATCACATGAAGCACAAGGGGAGGGGATATACACAACAAGAATACACAAGAAAATTATAAACATGTTCATTTTAACCTTGACAAGCATGATGAGTTCGTTTTAAGCACCAAATGAAGTGTGGCTATTGTTTTGTTCAATTTTAAACCAACAAGAAAAATGATGTGATGGTTCAATTTTAACCAATTTGAATGCTCATTTTAAACCCAAAAGAAATCTAGTATGGTCATAAAACATGAAATAAAGTATCATAAATGGGTTATAAATACCCCATAAGTGTCAAAACACTTGTTACAATTATATTCATATGATAATACACTCCTTCACTTTCCAAACTTGTAAAATAAGTTATCCTAAAAAACTAAAATGAGAAGTTAGTGACATGTTAGCAAACATGTATGAAGTAAAAAAATTAAAACACAAGTCAAAATTCAAGTTCAATTTTTTTATGAGTAAATCACGACACTGAAATCAATTGCATCACTATTTTGATAGTGTGTCGTTGTATTGAAAAATAAAAGGTGTCACTCTATAGTAAACATCGACATCAATCACATCGCCAAATCAAATGCGTCGCTAAATAAAAATTTATGTCACGATAAAAATAATTTTAGCATCGCTATTTAAATGTGCATTGACAAAATTTAATATGTATTTTTGAATTAAACATGTGTTATTTTTAAAATCAAACGTGTCACTATATAGCGATGCATCCAAGGTGTGTTGGTGAATGTGCAATAACATCGTTGAATATGCAAACACAAGCAAAATGGAAATCTAACAAGAAATTTGTCATATTGATTAGTTTAAGCCCTCCTTCTAGTGTCAAAATGTGATCAATGAAGGTAGTATGGGCTAACTACACTTGATCCATGAGGATTCAAAGTATAATTGAGCCACTAGGCATCAGACCCAATAAGATAATTCAATGTAAACTAAGCTAAGAAACCATTAAAACTAACATATTAAAATACGAAAGCTTCAAAAACAACCATTCTAGTCCATTGAAACTTATCCTATTGGAGGAGTGTTGTCACATTGATATGGAATGGTGACCCTTTCCCAATACCTTGGATAATGAGCTTGTTTCGATCGATTCTATTGAAGAGAATGAATGAAATCAATGAGAGATGTGTATGAAAACATGATTTAAAAGAAAAATTAATATGATGAAAGCTATTCTAACATGATATATCCTAAGATGATCGATGTGGGTGTGTGCAAAGCTATTCTTAATGTATGCAATATTTGAAAGATTAAAGCCCTAATTACAAAATATGCTAAATGGACACACCTAAGTTAACATGGAATCCATTAATGGAAGCTAAGCTAATACATGATGAAAAAAATTAACCTAAAATTCCTTTTAAAACACAAAATATGGATGCAAGATGAGAGTGATTTTAACAACACAAGTTTGTTGGCAACACAAGGGTAGACAACTAAGAGGAGGGGTGAATCAGTTGTCACAAAATTTTAAACGTATTCAACTTATTCTTAGATCTAATAAGTAACCATGAAAGCATAAACCATCAAAACATCAGAAATACACATAACACCAAGATTTTTAATGTGGAAACCTTGTTAGGGGAAAAACCATGGTGGAGGTTAGTCCACAAGATTATACTCTATTAAAAGTATAAATAGTAATAAATGGGAATGCACATGCATTCATGCACACTACCTAGAGCTCACTACTCAAATACAACAAGGCTTACTGCCCAAAGGAAGACACACTATCTTACAGAAACATTCAGATTACATCTACAAGATTTTGAACTGAGAAAATAACATCTGCTAATGCCTAATTACAGTTTCAGTTAAGCACATGAACACTTCTTCACACTTCGCTCACTCTTCTTCACACTCTTCTTCTTCTTTTGAATGATTAGGACATTATTCACACATCTCATAAACCCATGCCTTCAAATGGTACAAAAAATTGCTTATATATATCCGCAACTAGGAATTACATCAACTCCATGTCAGCTTCAACAAAATATAAAATGTGTACAAACTGTTGGCCCAAATCAATAAACAATTACAATGAAAATCAACCAATGTCAGCCACAACATAGTGAAGACCCAAAACAACATCCTTGAACATGAAACACCTCAAACAATTATTCCTCAAAGATCCACAACATGCTACAATCACCCTGTCAGCAATGAACATGAAAAACATGAACACATAAGAGAAAATCACCAATCGTGAGCACAACGATCAATGCAAATGTGAAATAAATGGACCATGATCTAGAAACATCCACAAGCGTCATCAATCACTATAGAAGCATTTGCAACAACTCAAATTACTAGAATCACATCATCTTCTTTCAGGAACACCAACTAAAGCAACATAACAACTATCAAAACACAGATACTCATAACTCGATCAAATCTTCATGCGGATCTTTGAAACTTAATATGGATAAACTAGATATACTAAAAAAAACCCTTTAATCCACAACCTCTTATCATCAACATACTGAGCTATCCAACATACTGAACTTCACTGCATCACTGACAACCTACAACTTATTTTATTACAATTTTCTCAATATCCTTGACATGTTCAACCTTTAATGACATTAATTCCAATAGTGTTGACATCAATGAAAACCATATATTAGCTACATCCAACAAAGTTTACTATTAAAATATGGATCCCTATTCAATAGATGTAGGCTATATTTATAGAATAGGAAAAATGAAATTGATGGTCAAGATCAAAAGGATCAATCAACAGTCAAAATGGAAGGAAGATGGAGGCATGGATCCGGTATTTCCATCAAGGGTTGAGGATGCAAGATGATATTTAATCAAGGGCTTACACTCATCCAAACGCACACTTTCAAAACTTGCACAAGAAGTCTTGTTGAAAGTTTGTTTCAAAAAGGAATATTCCATGTTTCAAATGAGTGAAGAAAGAGAATATTCCCAAAGAATATCCTCATGGGTGATGAAAATTAGATATTTAGTTATTTTAAAAAAAATTAATTGTAAAAAGGAGAAGGAATATTCCTTGGGAATATTCCCTTTTGGAGGAATGTGCAAAGGAGGAATATTAACAAGGAATATTCCCTTGCAAGTGGGAGAATTAGATTTAATTAGTAATTTGATAATTAAAACAATGTTTGAATTATGCACATTAGGGGAATTTAGGATATTCATTAAATAATTAACTTATTTAATGAAAAGGGGTCAAAATGACATTTAATTAAATAATTAAGATTATGTAATTAAATGAGAGAACTTAGGATGTTAAAATTGGATATTTTGAATTATCCAATTTAATAGGATGAAAAGTTAGTGTAAGATGGGGTGAATTAACCTAATTAGATTAATTAGGTTAATAGATGAAAATGACATGAATAATTAAATAGCTAAGCTAATTTGATCAATCAAGTGAAAAGACGATGGGTTTTAGGATGAAATGATGTTAGTATATTTGATTCAAGTGCATGATATCATTGAGGACATTGTGTCTATAGCTAGATCTTTGGAAAATGATCCTTCAAACTCTCGTTGTACTCGTGCATAAAGATTAGGTGTATTATTTTGATTCAAACCATTTCAAATGATCATCAAAAGTTTTCAGAGGTGGTTGCTATTCTTGAGTGGGATAGTGCTATGGAAGATGATTTTTCTTCATTGATGGAGAATAATACTTGGGACCTTGTTCATCTTCCTAAGGGAAGAAAGTTGGTTCAATGCAAATGGGTGTACCATACCAAATATATTGAAAATGGTCTCATTGATAAGTTCAAGGATCATATTGTTGTAAAGGGGTTCTTTTAGGTTAAAGGCATTGACTATTCTGATATATTTTCTCTTATTTCCATGATTAATTCTATTCACCTTGTACTTTCACTTGTAGCTTCACAAGGATGGACATTATACTAGATGGATGTGAATAGTTATTTCCTTCACAATGATCTTCATGAGGAGATTTATATAGATCAACCACATAGTTTTGTTCAAGACTTCTCATTGGCTTGTAGGCTTCATGGCTCATTATATGGTCTCAAACATGCCTCTCAGGCTTGGTATGAGAAGATGGACACTTTTTTTCTTTCTTTTAACTTCACATGATGTCATTTCAATCCCATGGTATATAATAAATGATAAGAGGGTGGTATTTTGATCCTTGTGGTATATAGGGATGATTTGATCCTTATAGTTGGTTCATCCTCCATGATCCATAGTGTTTAATAAGATTTTATGGAGTGATTTGAGATGATAGATCTTAGTCTTATTCACTGCTTTCTTGGTTTACAAGTTATTTAGTCTTTGGATGGGATTTCCATAGTTTAGGAAAAGTATGATCTTGACATGCTTCAAATATTTGGCATGCTTGATTGCAAGTTTTCCCCCACACCATTTTAGTTAGGTTTTATATTTTCTTCCACTTATAATACTCCTTTAATAGATGCTACATTATACAAACTATTGCTTGGTAGTATTTTGTACTTGACACATTCATGTCTTGATATTTCTTTTACCGATGGTCTTATCTCTCAATTCTCACATGATCCACATGAGAGAAATTGGAAAGCTTCCAAACATATTTTGAGATATATTCAAGGGACCTCACATTATGGTATTCACTATTGATGCAGGAGCATCCGTGGTGTAAGAGAAAATCTTGCATTCCCCAAAAAAAATAGTTTTTTTGGTGGGCTAAAAATAGTAGGGTTTCTATTTTTAGTAAGTTTACATTTGTGCATGTATAAACATGAAATATTACATAGGGATCCAAAGTGGTGAAATGAAGAAAATGGTGAAGAAATCACTTCAATACCATTTTTCATTTGTGAGATATTAATTTTTGTCTCAAGTATCCCTTTTAAAATATTCAAATTCAATTTTGAAGTACCTAGAGGTTCTGAATGGGCCTGAAAAGTGGCCAAAAAATAAGGTATATTGAAAATATACCATTGTGTCCCTTGTGATTGATGAGATATTTCCAATGGCACAAATAGTTTTTCAATATGATTCCCAATTCAAAATTTATGGCTCCCGAAAAATCAGACTAAAATTTAGGAATTTTCTAAATTTGAAAAAACAATAACTGAATTTGTTGGGTGCCAAAAATAGAAGTGACAATTCATTGGAA
Source organism: Sequoia sempervirens (assembly GCA_007258455.2). Classification (NCBI taxonomy): domain Eukaryota; kingdom Viridiplantae; phylum Streptophyta; class Pinopsida; order Cupressales; family Cupressaceae; genus Sequoia; species Sequoia sempervirens. The sequence continues at coordinate 1,658,902 of VDFB02000363.1, forward strand.
AGTGAAAAATTCTTATAAAGTGGTTACAAAGGAAGAGGGATTCATTTTGGATGAGAAGATAGATGAAATTATTATTTTTAGCACAAAAGAAAGGTTGAGGTTTCAGTGGCCTATATTGCCATTAGCAAACTTGCATGTCTAATTTTCTGCATGTATTTGCAGCCCAATATTTTTGTAATAATGGTCTTGTGACTAGATAGTTATGATGCATTTTTTGCATGTATGTAGATGATTTTTGAGAATATAATAAATTTCCATGTTTGTTGTTCTTGAATTTCATTTCCTATGTAAGGTGTTTCCAAGGGAGAGTCTCCCTTCATTAACTATACATCAAGAGATTATTGGATAGTTGGCTTCATTGATTCAGATTGGGTTGGTGATTTCAATGATAGGAATTCCAATTCTAGCTTTGGTTTTTTCCTTGGCTTTGGCCCCATTACATTTTCTTGCAAGAATAAATTTGAGATTTCATTATCATCCACAAAGGTTGAGTATCGTGCAAAATTTTTGACCAGCTAGGAGGTTTTGTGGCTTCATCATTCATTAACTAAGTTTTTCTTTCATCCTGATAGTCCCACTATTCTTTGGTGTGATAGTTAGAGTTCCATTCACATTTCTCACAACCTAGTGGAGCATCAATGTACTAAGAACATAGATCCACATGCACTTTATTCGATAGTTGATTTAGGATGGTTTTCTCACCTTGGATTACATGCCTACAGAGGAGAAGGTTGCAAACATCTTCACCAAACATTTATCATCACCTCATTACCTCCAATTCTGATCAATGCTCAAGGTGAAGGAAGTTGCCCTTAGGGGCTCTTCTTGAGGCCTCCATTTTTTTTATACATGCTTTCATCCGTCTTTAAGAAAGGATCTTTTAGCATATTTTTTATCCTCTTCTCTAGTTATAAGATTTTTCGTTGATTGAACATGGGTAACTCATCAGGCCTTGTTGCTAGGACCCATTTAAGGTTTTTTTTATGTATTGGATTTTTAGAGTTTTTTAGTTACTCCCTAAGTTACACTTAAGGGGGTGTTAAAACTAATCATTTATTAGTTTTTAATTAATTAATCTTTAATTGATCATTAGGCTAATTTCACTTTATTCACTTAAGATAAAACTTAAGAGTTTTTTTTTCTTTTATTAGAGTGAGTTGTTATTAGATCATTCTATCTCATGACATAGGATGATGAATTTTTCATGATATAATCCCTTTATCATTTAGGGTTTTCTCTTATAATAAATCTCCTTCATTTTATTATTTCATTCTATAAGTACTTACTTTTTGAGGAAATAGAAAATCATTGTTTGCAACTCTTATGCATGGAAGGTGTTCTTGTTTGTTGTTTGATCTTATCTTGCATGTTTTTCACAAATATGATAATTTCTTTTTGTAGGAAAAATATTTATTATTGCAAGAGAAATTTGGAATAATCTAACAATGAGGCTAATTTCCTTGTGAATTGCAATAATGATTGTTAAATCCACAATCTAGTTTGGAGAAGCCACAAATCTCTATTTTGGGTGCATGGAAACGTAATATCTAGTTCACCCAATAGTGCATGTAATATATCTCTTTGTTGTGTGTACTTTTGTATAAATTTTAAAACATTAACATGCACTAAGGTTGAGTGAAATTTTAACCCAACATAAGAGGATTATAAACATATGTAGTAGATCTAGTGAGCCCCTACATGTAGTTGATCTATTTGTAAAGGAGAAATAGCTATTGAAGGTCAAACTACATTCCTTTCTGAGAGGTAGTGCAAGAAGAGAAAGGAATGAAGCCTTGTTCTTGTAGGAAGACCATTGTTATCATTTTATAGGTTTATCCTTATACTTAGATGTGATAATTTGGTTAAAGTTCAATTGAAGCTAGATTTGGAGGCCAAGCTATCAATAGAAAGGTCAATCATAGGAGGATGTAGGGATATGCAAAGAATTTTAGTAGAGTTTTTCTTGGTTATGCAAAGATTATAGGTTATCACTCTAATGCTTGTACCCACTATCCCTGGTGGGATTAAGGTGTCTCAATCTTAGAGTCCTAACATTGATTTATTTTATGTAATTTAATGTATTTATTTGTATTATTTAAATGCCTATGGTGTCATGTCACTAATTGGGACCCACCAGCTAGGTGGCATCCCCATTGAAGGTGACTGGACGACACATCATCATCCCAAGTGGACACAAGTGTCCCACTTTGGAATCTATGAAATATGATAGATTTTATAATGCATCATAAGGCATTTTTGAATGCATGGGTGAAATTTGGCACCCAAGTTGGTTTATGATAGGATGTAAGAGAATCAACTATTTTTAGCCAATTATGATAGATTCTCTTATAGTTGTAAGTGTTGTTAGCTATGACAGATTCTATGATAGTTGTAAGATGTTCAAGACATCTTTCATAAGCTATTTTTAGCATATTCTAGAAACCCAAGATTGGAAGAAGACTATTTGCATGTTTGACAAGTGTATGGGGTGCAAGGGAATGTTATACAAGTGTCCAAATGCATGTCTAAGGTGTTGAATAATGTGCCATTTGGATTTGGACGCCCCTCACCTTCTAGATGCTTCTTACAGCTTGTATCACTCTATTTATTGAGTGCCTTGAGTTGTAGAAAAAATACTTTGTTTGTAGGTAACGAAGTGCTACCAGTATCACTGCAGAATAGGTGTTTGTTTGAAGAACTTATAGAAGAAGGCTATGTACTTGGTGATGTATTGTAACTCCTATTTGAAGTAATACAATAGTACTATGCTTTTGGAGGGTGGGGTTTTTTACTTGAAAGGGTTTTCCCCATGTATATCTGTTGTTACTACATTTGTGTACTTGTCCTATTCTTTATTCTCCACGTGTATCTCACATTGTAAATGTTAAAGGTGTTAAAATGAAAATTTTGTAACTCTCTCCTGATTGGATTAATGTAGGAAGCTATTTCTGCTCACCTAGCTTCCTTTTAGTTGGTATTAGAGCCAGGCTAGCCTTGGTTCCTTTGTTGGGTAGAAGGGTTTTTTGAGCTAATCTCTATTTCAGTGGGAGTTTTGTAGAAGTGTGTATTTCATAACCTTATTGCAAGAAAGAGATGGCAAACACATCTGGGAGGATTGAGATGGAAAAATTTAACGGTGGTAATTTTGAGTTGTGGAAGCTCAAAATGGAAGACATGTTAGTAGACCAAGACTTATGGCTTGCAATTTTTGGAACCAAACCTTCAGGGATGAAACAAGATGATTGGGATCTCATGTATAGGAAATCCAAGGGTCTTATTAGAATCTATTTGGCTAATTTAGTTCTCTTGAATGTCCATGAAGAAGACTTCTGCTTCTCAATGGAAGAAGCTTGGTGATGTCTATTAGACTAAATCCCTGGTAAATAAGATTTTCTTGAGAAAGAAGATGTATTCTCTAAAAGTGGAAGATGGAGGGTCCATAGCTGATCATATAAATGAATTTAACATGTTAGTTGCACAATTGGATTCCATTGGAGACAAAATAGATGAACAAGACCATTGCATGCTCCTTTTGTGCTCATTGTCAGACTCTTGGGAGCACCTGGTAATGGCTATTGGGAGCATTACTTCCACCTTTAAGATGGATGAGGTTGTTTCCTCATTACTATTTGAGGAGATGCAAAGGAATTATTCTAAGATGGCCAAAAAGGCCCTTATAGTCTGTGGCAGACCAAAAGAGAGAAGAAAAAATAAATGCAAGAAATCTAAGTCAAAGTCTCCAGGGAGATCATAGTCTCCTGGTAAGAAGCCCAAGGAAAAATGTTGGAATTATGATGAAATTGGTCACATTCAAAAAGAAGAAAAACAAGTCTTTCTCTGATTCTAAATTTGAGAAATCATCCCAAGATGATGGAGAAGCATTTATTGCAACATTGGTAGCCCATGCATCAAATGATGTGTGGCTGATAGATTCAGGTGCATACTTTCACATGACTTCTCACAGATATTGGTTCTTGAAGTATGAGGAGTTTGATGGTGGAGAGGTTTACCTAGGTGATGACTCTCACCTAAAGATTGTTTGTCGTGGAAGAGTCAAACTTAGATTTCTTGATGGAAGAGTGAAAGGGATTGATGGTGTCTTGCATATCCCAAGTTTGGCATGAAACTTGCTTTCTATAAGTAAAGTGAATGATTTGAGAGTGCAAGATTTTTTCTCTGGTGGAGGATGAAAGATGATAAGAGGAGATATGGTGTTGGTTAAGGGAGTTCATATTGGTACTCTGTTTTAGCTTGATGCATGCATTGTATAGTGCAATAGTTCTTTTTATGTACCAAAGAAGACACCTTTGGACTCTTCATCCTCACCATCAGATTGTGTAGAAAATAATCATGTTGTAGCTACATATGATGGTCGTGCATTTTGGGTACCTAAGGGTGCTCATTCTATGGGAATGAAGCTTCTTGCAAAGAAGACAATGTTATTGCACCAATGACTTGGTCACATTGGTGAGAAGGGTCTTAGAACCCTGAAAAATAAGAGCCTTGTTGAAGTCCTTGATGATTGTAATCTTGAGTTTTAATTTTGCAAACATTATGTCTATAGAAAACAACACCGTGTTTCATTTTACTCTAGTTATCACAAGTCTTTTGGGGTTTTGGATTATGTACATTCAGATGTTTTTGGTCTTGTAAATGTTCCTTTGTTATCAAAATATATATATTTTGTTTCTTTCATAAATGATTACAATAGAAGGACATTTTTTATTTCCTTAGAAGTAAAATTGAAGTCTTTAGTTAGTTGAAGGAGTTAAAGGCCTTGGAAGAAAATCAGACTAGCAGAAAGATTAAGTGTTAGAGAAATGATAATGGTGGTGAGTTTTGTTCCAGAGTTTGATAAGTTCTATAAAGGGCATGAGATTGAGAGACATAATACAAATCCCTACACTTGATAAAAAAAATAGAGTTTCAAAGAGGATGAACAAAATATTGATGGAGAGGGCTAGGAGTATGTTGAGTGGTGCTAGCCTTGAACATAAATTTTGAGCTGAAGCAGTAGCCGCTGCATGTTATTTGATCAATAGATCTCCTACATTAGAACTTGTTGGAAATACACCCATGGAGGCATGGTCTAGTAAAAATCCTTCGATGAGACATCTTAGAGTATTTGGTTGTGAAGCTTATGCTCATGTTCTGATTGAGAAGAGGTCTAAGTTGGAGAACAAGGTTGTTAAGTGTATCTTTATTAGCTATGGTTTCGGTGTGAAAGGGTACAAGCTTTGGGATCCAGAAGCACAAAAGGTTCTCTACAGTAGAAGTGTGATCTTCATAGAGATGACACCTTCCACTATTGAGTTGCAATCAGAGAAAGAGAAGAAATCGAAGGAGGTAGTGCAGATTCCACCTACTTCAAAGAAAGAAGAACCAAGTACTCTTGTTGGACCTGATGATGATGAGAGCTCAAGTAGCTCTAAAATTTAAGAAGAAGAAGGAGAACCTCAACCTCAACCTTTGAGGAGGTCTACACGAGTTAGGTGGTAACCAAAAAGGTTTGGATATTCATTATTGGATTCCAGTTGCATATTTTCCTTGATTGCTAATACTGACGAGCCTAGGACTGTTAGAGAGGCTATGGGTATGAATGACTCATATTCATGGATGGAAGCCATGGACGAAGAAATGGATTCTTTAAAGAAAAATTTGACTTGGGATCTGGTACCTTTTCCTACTAGATGTAAACCTGTTGGTTGTAAATGGGTTTTCAAGAAAAAATGTGGTCCTGATGGCAGTATTGAGGAGTATAAGTCATGTTTGGTTGCTAAGGGATATTCCTAGGTGGAGGGAATTGATCATGGGGTGATATTCTCTCTTGTAGTGAAGCCAACATCTATTCATCTTCTATTTTCGCTTGCAGCAGTGTATGACTTAGAAGTGGCATAAATGGACGTGAAGACAACATTCCTTCATGGTGATTTAGAGGAAGAGATTTACATGTCACATCCAAAGAATTTCATTAAGAAAGGTAAATAAATTTTGGTTTGTAAATTGATGAATTCTCTTTATGGTTTGAAACAGTCTCCTAGAATGTGGTATCAGAAGTTTGATACCTATGTGTTGTCATTGGGATTTCAGAGATATAAATCTTACAATTGTGTATACTTTAAAATTGATAATGGTCACATTCTCATTATTGTTCTATATGTAGATGATATGTTGTTCATTGGGAATGGTAAAAGTATGATTTCAAATTTGAAGTTTCAGTTGTCAGCATAGTTTGAGATGAAAGACCTAGGTGTAGTTGGTACATTCTAGGAATGGAAATCATGAGAGACAGAGCTAGTAGAAAACTTTGGTTAAGCTAGAGAAAGTATGTGAACTTTGTGTTGGATAGATTCAACATGGTAGATTGTAGATAGTTATTTGTTCCTATGATGCAAGGGACAAAGCTTTCTATGAATGATTGTCCAAAATATCCTACTGAGATGGAGGACATGACCAGAGTACCATATGCAAGTGCAATTGGTAGTCTGATGTATGTGATAGTGTGTACAAGAGTAGACATTTCTCAAGCAATGGGAGCCCTTAGTCATTTCATGGCTAATCCTGGATGGGTGCATTGGGATGTTGTTAAGAGAGTATTCAGATATTTATGGGGTAATTTTGAGTATGCCTTATGTTTTCATGGTTATCCTACTGGACCTCTGCATTTTGTGAGCATTCAAGGATATCTGCATTCAATTTAGGTAGGTGACATTGACAGTAGAAGATCCACTAACATTTATGTTTAATGATGTTTGATGGTGCTATCAATTAGATTAGTTAGCAGGCTATAGTCACTTTTTCCATGACAGAGGCAGAGTGTATGGAAGCCACTCATGCTTGTAAGGAAGCTATTTGGCTTAAGAGATTATGTTCTAATATTATTTTAGATGTAGGAAAAATTACTATTTTTTGTGGTAGCCAAAGTGCAATTTGTCTAGCAAAGAATCCTACCTTCCATGCCAAAACAAAGCACATTGATGTATAATATCATTTTGTTCATGATATGGTAGAAGATGGAAAGGTGAACTTGGAGAAGGTTGACACTTTGGTGAATGTTGTAGATACATTGAAAAAACTAGTGAGCAAATAGAATTTCAAATGATGTTTTGATTATGTGGGCCTTGGGGCCCTGGGTAGATGATTTTGTATGACTCTTGGTAGGCCTTCAACAAGTGGGAGAATGTTGGGATTAAGGTGTGTCAACCTTAGAGTCCTAATAGTGATTTATTTTATGTAATTTAATGTATTTATCTGTATTATTTAAATTCCTATGGTGTCATGTCATTAATTGGGACCCACCAACTAGGTGGCATCCCCGTTGGAGGTGACTGGATGACACATCATCATCCCAAGTGGACATACGCATCCCACTTTGGAATCTATGACATATGAAAGATTCTATGATGTGTCATAAGGAATCTTTGAATGCATGGGTGAAAGTTGGAACCCAAGTTGGGTTATGATAGGATGTAAGATAATCAACTATTTTTAGTCACTTATGATAGATTCTCTTATAGCCGTAAGTGTTGTCAGCTATGAAAAATTCTATGACAGCTGTAAGATGTGTAAGGCATCTATCATAAGCTATTTTTAGCATATTCTAGGTGCCCAAGCTTGGAAGAAGACTATTTGCATGTTTTATAAGTGTATGGGGTGTAAGGGAATGTTGTACAAGTGTCCAAATGCATGTATAAGGTTTGAATATTGTGCCTTTTGGATTTGGACACCCCTCACCTTCTAGATGCTTCTTGAAGCTTGTATCACGCTATTTATTGAGTTCCTTGAGTTGTAGAATATATAGTTTTTTTGCAAGGAATGAAGTGCTACCAGTATCACTCCAAAACAAGTTTTTGTTCAAAGCACTTGTAGAAGAAGGCTATGTACTTGGTGATGTATTGTAACTCCTATTTGAAATAATACAATAGTACAGTGTGTTAGCTCTCAAAAATGTAGGTTTTGACCATGAGAGGTTGCTAAGCTCTCACAAAGTTTTAGGGTAACAAAAAATGCCAAATGATTTGAACCTTCTTCTCTTTAGGTGCTGCTAGACCTAGGTGGGTATACCTATTTGAATAAAGCGGACTTGACCTCTATTCATTTCCTAAAGAAATTTACCCACACTGGCAAATGGGAGTGGATAAATGAGTTTTATTTTGGTATAAATTGTATAAGCAATATCAAGGCTAAATCTAATGTGTTCATATGAAAAAATGAATGAAACTAAACAGTAAAATGGTAGAGACTAGTGCCTTATTGGGTATACGGAGTCAAATGAAAATCTAAAATGAGTAACTTCTTTCTGGTAGAAACTCAAATTGTTTGGAATATAGGTTTAAGTTTATAAATTGTATAAACATGCAGGAATGTGATTACCAAGCTCTTCTTAATGATCCAAATGATATTCCCTAATTACTATGATTGACTAAAAGGATTTAATCTCTCCTTGAAAGAACCAATTAATCCAACCATATAGATACAAGTGTGCACTGATAAATTGAAAAATATCCTTGATATATTAGTTTAAACAATTAGAAAACATCAACCTTGGAGACAACTTCAACAATACTTCTAATTAACACAACAAACAATTGATACTAGAAAAATGTCACCACATCAAATGAATTCAATTGAAATCTCCATTGTTTCAAACATGCATCATAGTCTCAAATAAATACATTATGTATCCTACTGTATTTTTTTACTCGCTACCCTGCTATCTCTTTCCACAATCGAAAATGAACATTTATACATCAGTATTCGAAAGGACGTGTCCTTTCGTATTCAAATCTCAGTGATCTGTTGTATTCGGGCTTTTTCAAACTTTCATCAGACACCCGCAAAGACATCCTGTAGTTCAGCCGATGCCTTGAGTCTCTCCAACTACCACATATTATATATCGCTTTAGTGTCCCATAGTCTCATCGATGTTCTGAGTCTCACTGATAGCCTATTTGTATCTTCACTTCTATCACCAAGTTGTCTTGTAGTTATACTGATGTTATGAGTCTTCTCGACAGTTATCCTTTTGGTCCCAAGTGCATTGATATGACTTTCGTCGATGAAGTCCTATCGCTATGACATAGGGGGTCGACCAGACGTTCCATAGATTACTCATATCTTATCAAGAAATTTCCTTTAGACTATTTTCTTCATCAATTCTAATTGCCAAGACATAATGGTTTTCCTGCCGATGGAAAAACACTTAGTATGACCCTCATATCTCTCCCCGATGAAGTCTGTCTCACCGATGACCAATCCCTCCATATGTGTCGCCACATTTTTACTAATACAACACTTGTTGCTGTGACATAGGGGGTTGGTAAGACTCCCTGACTTCACCCCGATGACATCAACTGAATCCTTCTTTGCCTTATGGGCAAGATCAGATGAATGCTCTGGGACATTACACCGACGACTTAAGTCTGGCCGATGAATTTCATTATCAACGAGACCATGAATATCGCTAAGTCTACCTACTGATGTATTTCCATTATAGCAATATGGTAAGTCAAAAAGACTTCCTTGAACTCACCTCGATGACATTATACTACCAACAGGATCTACCTCTGCTTTATCGGCGAGACTGAACGAATGTTGCAGGATGCGACTCCGATGACTCTTGTCTCGGTGACATAGCTCTTTGTGTTTCATCAGTAAGACACATACATGTTCACTATGAGTCACCTCGATAACTGTTGTCTCGTCGATAGGACCCTACTGTCACTGAGACTATGCATTGCCTCTTGCTTATATCAATCCTCAGATGAAAACTTATCGATATGAAATTCCTGATCTCTTGCCGATAGACTGCAAAAGACACATGTTAGTATGAAATGTTTTATGGATCGGGGATACCCTCATCATCTCATGCCAATATGGTTTATAAATTCAAATGATTAGGGCCAAGTGAATTCTATGGGACCAAATGATAAAAAAAACTAAAGCATGGGAAAACATGTTATGCAAAGCAGACTCTTATGCTTATGGTATGGACTTCTTAGTAAACTTATGGGTACATACAACCATGAAATTTTCAAAATTTTACAGTTCTAACAATGGCTCCATCTGGGGATGAATGATTGTGAGATCATTGCAAGGATCTAGATTTATGGGTGAGCAAACCAAACTCAAGGTTATGGACCAGTGAGCAAGATGGAATGAATGGAAATGGAGATGAACATGACCCTATACTACTATACATGGAAAGATTATTTTGAAAGAAGGAATGTTAGGATTGTCCATGTACTGGAAATTCCTATTCCTTTTATTTCCTAGACTATTGTGCATGGAGAAATTTTGTTTTGAGAGGATTGTCAAGAGTTTTCCATGCACTGGAAACCCTTAATCCTCTGTATTCCTTTGGCAACAAAATTAGACTTCATTTCGGTAAATGATGGCTCAAGGACACCCAAAAGAAAGGCCCATATTTACCTCTATCACAAATTTATTATGATTTGAACTCAATGAACTTATCTTGAAAGTATTCATTTCATCCTCCTTGCTACTCTTGCTGTCATAAAGATACTTGCAACTCTTTGCCCCATTCTGATCTGGGTCCTACATCATGAAATGATATCCCTACTGATTTGAAAATTGAAAACATTTTGTATTCATCATATATTTGAGATTAATCTCACAGGAAATTTGCAATCATAATGCAACCAAGGAATACAAATTTCATGTACATGAGGAGGGAAAAAATCATGATCATCTATGTCACTCATCTCAAGATTTGAATGCTTCTCACACAAATCTAAATGCTTTGTCATATCAACACTGTTTGAGATAAACAAATCTGCAACGTTTTGCACATCTTCCATATCACCATTTGACACTGAAATATGATTCATATCCTCAATATCATGCATATCTGAACCAATCAAGGCTGGACACCTATCATCCTTGGTATGCAAATAAATGTCTTCTACACATGAGTTAGAAATTTCTAAATCACATACCTCTTCTTGAATGGATATAGATTTTTGATCAACTTCAAAGGTTTCTCCATCATTTTGAGAAATGCACTGGGAGTCATATGAATCATCACACAAAGTACTTTCACTATCAAAACAAATGTAGGTTGGACACAGGACTTCAGAATCACCTTCATGTGCACATCTCTGGTGTTCAAGAGTTAGCATATCTGAAACTTGCTCACTGCTGAGTGAACATGTTTCTTTTTCCATATCTTCCATTATTTCTCCCTCTTCTTGATCTCCATAAGAGATGAAAATATCTCCTTGTTGTAGATCATGATTCACATGATTGTCCTCAAACTCTTCTTCATTGTGGCATGATATATCCTCATCATGGAGTGGATTTGAAAATGTAGAGAAATCATTCTCTTTATTATCAACTGTGTCCCTATAGTTCTCAGCTGCATCTGGAGGTGTTATTTGTTTACTGTCAAATGGACCCACATTTTCCATTGCTTCTTCTTCTTGATCACCACAAGAACTGCAAGAATCGCCCCGTTGTAAGTCAAAATCCATAGGTTCATCTTCACAATCTGAATATTCATTGGATCCCTCATAACATGTACTGCTTTCCCTATCACAATTTGTTATGCAAGAGAGATCTCTTGTATCTTCATCTTCATCATGTAGGCTATCATATGAATCATTCTAACCTGCACATGTATCATCTTCTATTGGTTGCATTATTTGATCAATTTCTCTATATTCATCAGAAATACAACTATTGGATTCAACATTGATAGTGTTCTCATACCTTATCCTCTCCATGGCATCAATAAATTTATTCACTCAATCAAAGGCATGTTGTATTGATGATTCTGGCTAATAAATTGATTTAGGTTTCCAAAATTTTATGAACTGTGCAACAAAAAAGGGTCTCATAGGCTTACAATTAGGAGGTAATTGCATACAAATATTTATCATCCTGTTGTATAGAGAGCTTTTATCTTCTCCTTCATGTATCCTTATGTTAAGAAATGCATCAATGGGGTAAATTCCACATTCTGATTCTATGATGGAATCTTGGCTTTGAGTATGTACGTATTCATCTTCTTCCTCCTCAAGCTGTTGACTTGGATATACATTTCGTTGCAAGTTTTGATTGACACCTTCATGTGGGTTGGAATTGTGTTGATCATATTGATAGTCTTGATAGTTTACCATCCTTTGTCCAGGAGGGACTAGATAAGCATTTACTTGCTCTGATGGCTATGGTGAATAAGGGTTCTGCTATGTGTGATATGCATCACCACCATTGTGAAGATTTCCAATTGTATTATCAGGTACTTGTGGAATCCAATGCCTATTTTCACTTGTGTATTCATTCTTATTGCAGAATTCTCTTGATTGTAACAATTGTTGGTTCAATTGTAGTGTTTCTTTCTCCAATTGCAGCTGTTGCTTTTTCAATTCTTTAATTTCTCTTATCAACTGCTTCCTTCTAAAATATTCTTTTGTTCCATACACAAATTATCTATCCATTCTTCATCAAGTTTTTACCAGAGTCACCACCTACTTTTCCAAAAGTAGGAAAATGATTCTTTTAAAATTGTTTTTTATTTTCCCCAGCGGAATCACCTTTTTTTTTTCTGAAACTTCTCAAATTATGAATCTTTCTTCAATGACTCTATATGATGATCTTCAACTAGATATCCCTGCAATAGTTTCCCAGCTAGAGTCGCCAATTTGTTAGCTCTCAAAATGTGGTTTGAACCACGAGAGGTTGCCAAGCTTCTCACAACATTCAGTGGTAACATACAAGGCCAAATGATTTGAACCCTTCTTTAGTGCTGCTAGACCTAGGGGTATACTTATTTGAATAAAAGTAGACTTGACTGCTCATTTCCTAAAGCAATTTACCCACATCGCAAAATGGGAGTGGATAAATGAGTTTTATTTTGGTATAAATTGTATAAGCAATATCAAGGATAAATCTAATGTGTTCATATGTAAAAATGAATGAAACTAACAATGAAATAGTAGAGACTAGTGCCTTATTGGGTATACGGAGTCAAATGAAAATTTGAAATGAGTAACTTCTTTCTGGCAGAAACTCAAATTGTTTGGCATATAGGTTTAAGTTTATAACTTGTATAAACATGCAGGAATGTGATTACCAAGCTCTTCTTAATGATCCAAAAGATTCCCTAATTACTATGATTGACTAAAAGGATTTAATCTCTCCTTGAAAGAACCAATTAATCCAACCACACAATTACAACAAGTGTGTGCACTGATAAACTAAAAATATCCTTGATATATCAGTTTAAACAATTAGAAAACATCAACCTTGGAGACAACTTCAACAATACTTCTAATTAACACAACAAACAATTGATACTAGAAAAATGTCACCACATCAAATGAATTCAATTGAAATCTCCATTGTTTCAAACATGCATCATAGTCTCAAAATTGTAAACATTATGTATCCTACTATATTTTTTCTATCTATGCTCTTGCTATCTTTTTCCACAATCAAAAATGAACATTTATACATCAGTATTCGAAAGGACGCATCCTTTCGTATTCAAATCTTGGTGATCTATTGTATTCAGGCTTTTTCAAATGTTCATCAGACACCCGCAGAGACATCCTATAGTTCCACTGATGCCCTGAGTCTCTCCGACTACCACATATTATATATCGCTTTAGGTCCCACAGCCTCATCTGTTGGAAATATGTGCCTCAATCTCATAGGATGAAACCTCTCCTCGAAGAGAAAAGTCAGATGACCTTCATTGTGTCTGGCCAACTAGTAGTTTTGAACCTTGTGAAATTTCGTCATTGATACCTTGCTTCTGTCTTGCCGACTGGTGTTGTCACGTGACTTGTGGTGTTTGTTGTAACCCTCTACCGAGTGGAGATCTCTAGCCGAATGTGCCATTCTTATCTGATATCGTGGAGACTCGGCTACAAGCTGTGTCGGGAGAGACTTGAACATTTGATATGAAGTCTTACTAATATGGATTGTCTCACGATAGCTACACTTGGAGTCTCTCACATAACACACAAAGGATCGGCGTGTGAACTCTTGGTGACATATGTTTGTCTCACCGATGCTCATCGGGGTAACATGGAAGCCTCAATAAGAAGTCTTTCCGATGGTTGGTTCTCTCACCAATGGGTATGAACATCAGTGTAACCTCTTGGAAAAAGTGGTAAGTCCCATCAACATTAGTGTTTGTTAACGGGTGTCTTCGTGAGACTCTAGTGACTGAAGTCTTCGTGAAAGGTGTGAACATTCAAATAACCTCTTAGGCGATAGTGGTAAGTCTTGAAGTTGTTGGACATTTCAAAATAACATGAAGGTTCGGTATGATCTCTTGGTGAAGGACGATAGTCTTGCCGATGGGAATACTCTTGTCTATGTGACTTTGGAACTTTGGTGTGATGTCTCATCGAATGGCGATTGTCTCGCTGATGAGAATGTTGAGGTCGATGTAGCTTGTGAACTCGGTATAACATCTTCCAATAGTGAAGACTCTTGGCAATAATGATGATTTGGCTTTTGTGGCATTAGGGAGACATAGTTAGTGTCTCACCGATTACGTGACACAGTTGAACCTTTGACCGAAAGGATGACTATCCTACTTTGGTGAGTCTATGACCAATCGATAGTTTAATGGGAACCGCTGGAAGTTAACATTCGGCCATCTCCTGCGAGGGTGTCGACGCATAGGATGACGGATATACTTAGGAATAGCGCATGTTTCGTTCTCGATGGTTGTATGAATAGTTGATGTTCACTCGATGAGTGGTCGCTGAATGTAATTATGGAGTATTGTAATTTGAACGTTCTCAGCAAGGTTGATCATTGAATGTTGTTGTAAATTGACATCGAGAGAGTGAAGCTCAGACTGTATGTAATTTCATTACTATAATACAAAAGGGTCTTTCTTTGGTGTGGTGGGTTTTTCTCCCGTAAGGGTTTTCCCACATAAATCTGGTGTTCATCTATGTATGGTTATTTCTCTGTTTCTATTATTGCTTTCAAGTGTATCTAAATTGGACTGTAATTAGAAATTTAAAAGTATCTATGCATTCTTCTATGAGGTTTTGACGTTAGGAGAGTTGTTTCCGCACTTAGGTTTCCTTACATCATCGATGTTCTGAGTCTCATTGATAGCCTATCTGTATCTTCGCTTCTATCACCAAGTTGTCTTATAGTTATACTAATGTTATGAGTCTTCCCGACAGTTATCCTTTCGGTCCTGAGTGCATCACTATGACTTTTGCCGATGAAGTCCTATCGCTATTACATAGGGGGTCGACCAGACGTTCCATAGATTACTCATATCCTTTTGAGAAATTTCCTTCAGACTGTTTTCTTCATCAATTTTGATCGCCAAGACATAATGGTTTTCCTGCTGATGGAAGAACACTCGGTATGACCCTCATAGCTCTCCCCGATGAAGTTTGTCTCGCTGATGACCAAACCCTCCAAATGTGTCGCCAAGTTTATACCAATACAACACTTGTCACTATGACATAAGGGGTCGGTAAGACTCCCTGACTTCACCCCGATTACATCAACTGAATCCTTCTTTTCCTTATCGGCAAGATCGGATGAATGCTTTAGGACATTACATTGACGACTTAAGTTTGTCCAATGAATTTCATTATTGGCGAGACCATGAATATCGTTAAGTCCACCTACCAATTTTTTTCGGTTATATCGATATGGTAAGTCAGAAAAACTTCCTTGAACTCACCCCGATGACATTATACTACCAACAGGATCTACCTCTTCTTTATCGACGAGACTGAACGAATGTTGCAGGATGCGACTCCATTGACTCTTGTCTCGGTGACATAGCTCTTTGTGTTTCATTGGTAAGACACATACATGTTGGCTATGACTCACCCCGATAACTATTGTCTTGTCGATAGGACCCTACTATCGCTGAGACTGTGCATTACCTCCTACCGATATCAATCCTCAGATGAAAAATTATCTGTATGACATTCCTGATCTCTTACTGATAGACTGCAAAAGAAAAACGTTAGTATGAAATGCTTTATGGATCGAGGATACCCTCATCATCTCATGTCGATATGGTTTATAAATTCAAATTCTCTGGGCCAGGTGAATTCTATGGGACCAAATGATAAAAAAAAACTAAAGCATGGGAAAACATGTTATGCAAAGTGGATTCTTATGCTTATGTTATGGACTTCTTAGCAAACTTATGGGTATAGACAGCCATGTAATTTTCAAAATTTTACAGTTCTAACACTGTGCTTTTGGAGGGTGGGGTTTTTTACCTAAAAGGGTTTTTCCCACATATATCTATTGTTATTGCAGTTCTGTACTTGTTGTCGTATTCTTTATTCTCCATGTGTATCTCACATTGTAACTGTTAAAGGTGTTAAATTTTTTTTTTTTTGTAACTCTATCCTAATTAGATTAGTTTAGGAAGCTATATCCACTCACCTGGCTTCCTTTCCATCCCTTTTGATCTACAAGTCTGATATGAGGTTTGAGGCCATGAAAATCCTCATAGGTTTTATGAAGTTTGTTTTTTACAACATGCATTGACATTTTTCTTTGAAAGTTATTATTAACTTTGCATGGTATGTGTGAGTTCCATGAAGGGAATCAAACATGGAAAAGGAAAATTTAATCAACCACATTAATCCTTGCCATGTCCTCCACACAACCTTCACACAGGTCACACACAATAGTAGGTCCAATGGCTCTCATGTATAATGATCACCTCTTCTCATAGTTCGGGTGTCATATGCATGCCATCATAGTGGCCTACCACTAATTACAAAATCCTTAAGCATTTCCAAATGACCCATTGACCATAATTCAACACTACATGTGGCTATTCCATGTGCAACAAATCTCCACATGAACTAGCCAACACCCTGTCGATCAAAGAACCCCCTATCTTACATGTGTTGCATTTCATGTTAGTATTAGATGCTATTTTCTATGATTTTATGTTAACAATTAATTATATCCATGAAAATATATGTTTATCTATATAGATTAAGCAATATTTGGCTAGTCGTTAAGGGGAGGTGCATTTCATTTTGGCATAACTTGCAAACTGTAAGTCAAATTTTAGATTGTGAATAGTTGACGAAAATCTCTTTTTGTTCCAAAGACCTTAGCATCGAGACAATTTGTAGATTGTGTTGTTTAAAAAATATTTAATTTTCTCATTCAAAATTAAAGCTTTAAGTTTCTACGAGAAAATTCGGAAAATAGGAATTATTGTAATTTTGATTAGCTACTAAAATTAAGTATTGCTTTTGTAAAAGTGAATATTTTTTTTCCAATTTTGGAAAGATATCACACTAAATTATATAAAGTTCCCAATTAAAGGAGGGGTCAAACTAATAATCAATGGGTTTTTTCATTGTGTTGTGCCTTGTGCACTTTATATTTCTCTTACAATCTTTCATGTGATTCTAAGTTTGCAATCAAAAGCATGGAAAGTGGTATACTAAGTGTGATCAAGCCTTCAAGTTTTTATGCATTTATCTATCTCTAGAGATTATATTCTATTTTGAGACTTTTAAAACTCCCAACAAATCTTTTTAGGAAGTTCAAATAACTATAAAGCCACAAGCTATAAAATGACCTATTAATTATAAGTCAAAGAGACTATATAATACTATAGAGGATTATTTCATAAAAAAATAAGTCATTAAAATTGAAACTCAAATAATGTGGGATTGAAAAGAAGTATGGAAAATTCATAGGCACTTCATTAAGAATATCTAGGGTTTTTTCTAGCTGTAGATCACATGGAGCAGTTGAGCATCATCTTTTAGGGGGCTACATAGTCTCTCTTTATTATACTTTTTATTTTATCTTCTCCTTTTTAGAAGGTAGTATTTTCCCACAAGGTTTTCTACCTTTCTCCACTTTGTGGGAGATTTTCATTGTACATGGGTACCTCATCAGGCCTAGTTATCAAAACCTATATATCTTTGTGCCCAACTAAATTGAGCTTAAAGGGGGGTGTTAGAGTAGAATTATTATTTAATATTTTTATTATACTCTATGTATTAAACAACCTTAGATGGATGTGTCACTTGGAGAGTTAGTTAGATATGTGGCATTTCTCATTTTCTACTTATTGGAGCATTCTCACCACCTTGAGTTGAGTACTCCTATAGTGATTCAAACTAATCATCATATATGTACAATCTTTCTCATTGTAAATTTCATCCAATCTTCTATCAATCTATTTTGTAGATTGATTTCATCTTTGTGTGCTTTATTTGTGTTTTATTCTCATAAGGTTAGTGCTATCTCTCATCCAAATCAATCCTCCTACACTTATAATAGATACTCCAAATAAACTTGGGTGCTGGCAAGAAGTTGAGTCCACTTTTTGGCCAAAAAGTGGAAGTGTTTTCTTGATTTTTAGAATTTGACACATTTGACCTTAAAATTTTAAGCACTTAGAGATGGAATCTTGAAAAAATTCACTGAGCATAAAATTTAGTATTTGAAGTCTAGTTTCCAAATATGTAATTTATTTCAATATTCAAATGGTACAAATTGGTTTTCAATAGGCGCTTCTAAAAACCACTGTTTAAAAGTCACCTTTCTTTTACCATACCATGCACGTGTATGTCATCCATATTTTGACCTTAATAATCATACTTATCTAAATCCTTTTGGGAAAGAATTTTTAACTTATTGAAGCACACTTTTCATATTTTTTTGTAATTTTTTATTGATTTTTTTTGGTTAATTTTTATTGGCCAAATTTGGTGTTTTGAAAAATCATCATGTACGTCACGCATAAGATCACCTAAACTTATCATTTTTCTATTTTTTTTTAAATTGATAAGAATTATCTAAAGTATGCTTTTGTACAATTTGTTTTTCAAAAAAAATTGTTAATAAAAAGTTATTAAAATACTAAAATACCCTGATAATTGAAGTTTATGGACCTGTTTCATCATAACTTAATTGAAAAATAGAAAAAATAATCCAACTGTAAAAAAATTACATATTTGGAATCTACAATGTCTCATGTATAATGGGTTTTAATTTCATAAAAAAAATCTACAAAAAATGTCTTCAAACATATGCACAAAGTCACTATTTTCTTGTGACATTGCTAGGACCTTCAACTTGCAGGTCAAACCAGGTCCAAGGCCTAGGTTTGGGTCCCCAAACCTTTTCCTAAACCTATTAACAAATAAAAATCTTGGCCCACAATTCAAATTTCACAAAATGGGATCCTATTTACTAAATGGGATCCTATTTTGTTTATAAATGGGATCCCTTTTCCTATTTGTCCATTGAAAAAGGATCAGGATCCCATTTAGTAAATGAGATCCCAATTTATAGAGCGGGATCCCAAGTTATTTTGGACCATTTTTTCATTTTTATTGTCAAACAAGTACATTTAGGGTCTGCAACTTGCTTTGTATGACCGACAACAAAATATTCCCAATTTTCTATCAACTTTTGTCTTGTAGAGGCTCTTCAACTTGGGATTTTTTTTTTATTGCTACTTGTTTGAAGGAGGAAGAGGAATTTTTTTCAATTGCTACTTGTTCGAAGAAGGAAGGGGAATTTTGTTCAATTGCTACTTGTTTGTTGGAATAAGAGGAAATATAGGAAGGTATTGACCCTTGAAGAAATTGAAGCAAAGAGAGAAAAGGAGGCAAAAAAACAAAGAGATAGAAGAATGAAGATTCGATCAATGAATGATGTTGAAGCATCCAATACCACAACTATTGAAGATAAAAACAATGAGGAGACCATGGATGTGGACGATGCAAATTTGCAAGAGGTGAATGTGGAAACTAATACGATTATACAAACTACTCCTGGTATGTCTTCAAATCCCCCTTTCAATGCTATGGAGAATGTTTCAATAGGCACAAATCCAGGCACATATTCAAATCCACCTTTGAATAAAATAGAAATGGGAGGTTTAAAATAAGTTGGATATAACAATGTTGAAATTGATAATAGTCATAGAGTTCAAGATTTGAGTCAAATTGTTGTTGAAAATGAAAACTGAAAATTGTTTTATTGTTGAAAATGAAATTCCTTTTATTGAAAATGAAAATGAAAACTGTTTTGTTGATGAAAATGAAAATTGCTTTGA
Organism: Sequoia sempervirens; assembly: GCA_007258455.2. Taxonomy (NCBI): domain Eukaryota; kingdom Viridiplantae; phylum Streptophyta; class Pinopsida; order Cupressales; family Cupressaceae; genus Sequoia; species Sequoia sempervirens. The sequence goes on from VDFB02000363.1 coordinate 1,678,976, forward strand.
AGTTGAAAATGAAAATGAAAATCCAGGATGTGATGTTGAATATAATTTTTTTAAAAAAATTGAAAGTGATGTTTTGGATAATCCTCCTGGTAAGATTTATTTGAGACAAATAAGAACGCATGCTAATAGATTATAGAAAGAATTCTTTAATCATAAAAAACTTTCATTTTAATGTTAACTAATGATGCAATTGATGAGAATGTGGAAAATGAGAAAAGCAATGAAAAAGTTAGGCATTTTTGTTAAACCAAGAAGAAACGATCAATCACTAAAACATGCTATGTCTACCATTGCTAGTTCCATTGAGTTTATTGGAAAAAATAGTCAATCTAAAGATAAGAATGCAACAAGAAGAGCTATAACAACTACTATAGTTAATGAAACAACTTTGAATAAAAGAATGGTAAGAAATATTAGTGAAATTCTAAAAATGCATCCTAAAACATTGCTAAGAGCAACAAAAGGAAGAAAAAGAATAGAAAATGATCGAAAAAACCAATGTTGGAGTTTGAGTGGTCAACTCTCGAGGTCTGACATGAAATTGAATGTTAAAATCAAATCTTTGATTGAAAAATATTGGCATGATAATACTAGGGTATCATCTAATGCTAGAGTTTTAAAATTAAGAGTGGGGTCCAAAGTTCATGATCCTCATCCAAAAAACCTATTAGATACAACACAAACTGAATTTTATAGAAAATTTTGTGGCGATTTAGTGTTGCCTAGTAATATTAAAATAAGTCAAAGGTCCTTTGAAAAATGTAAACCTTGGTATGTAAAAATGAATAAGCAATGAATATCTTGTTTTTGTAAAACACATGTTTAATTTTGTTATTTTTATGATTTTTTTTTATATATGTGTTGTACTTTGCATACTAACATGATTATGCAAGAATATGGTATTAATATTGTAATGCCCTACCACGCAACCCCAAAGGACACTAAACAACTAATATTTATGACACAATTTTTTTTTTTAAAGTAAACTAGTATGATGTGTACATTAACATACACTAGTAATGAAACCATAGACACATACATGTCACCTAACTAATCCTTTGGGGTATATGACTGCATTACTTAAACAATACCTCTATCATCACACAATTCACATAGCGTAGATTAACTGATTATGAGTATACCACCTAAACATTACATAGAATTAATAATCGATGAATGTACATCCATATCATAGTATAAATATAACCATCTATCTCATCTATAAACATAATTATAAATATTTCCATAGATACAACACCATTAAGGATTGCATACAGTTAAAAAATACACATAATAATTTAAGGATCAACATACACCACATAGAAGATAAGCTTTCCCCAATGTTCATAAGATAGTGCCAAGGATTAAAACCATTACAATTACAATAAGAAGTTACATTGTTCAAGAATTACATTAATATAGAAGTGTTTCCTAACATAATTGGAAATAATACAATAACATAGAATGATGTAACTGATATGAAAGAGTACAAAGCATCTATTGGATGTTGTGGTTGTGTTGCTGATATGTGGTTGTCATTGATGTCAACACTATTAGCATTATTGTATTGAAGGATGTATATGTTGAGGATATTGAGAAAATTGTTAAAAGAAGAGTTGTAGGTTGCCAGTGGAACCGTGAAGGTCATGAAGGTATTTTGTTCTGTATGTTGAAGATCAGCTATTGTGGACTAAATGGTTTATTATTGAGAGTATTTAGTTCATCTACCAGAAGTTTTAGAGGTCTACGTGAAGACTTGATCATTCTATGAACAGTTCTGTTCTGACAGTGTTTTTGTGGTCTCTGCCAGTGTTCCTAATTGAATTTTGTGTAATTCTAGTTGTTGTGGATGCCTCTCAGTTAGTTCCTAATGTTTGTGGATGTTTCTAGATCATTCTCCATCATTGTTGTATGTCCATGTTGATCGGTGTACTCATGGTCAAAAAAATTTCTTGTGCATGTTCAGGTTTTCATGTTCCTGGCTGACATGTTGGTGGTAATGTGTTGCAGATCCTTGGAGATTGAAATTTGAATTTTTGGCGCACTCATGGATATTGTTTTGGGTCACATAATTGTATTGGAAAATGGTGTTTAATTTACATTGAAAATTTAATTGTTAAGTTTGGCCCACATTGTAAATATGTTTTATTGTCCTGGCCGACTAAGTGGTTGATGTAATTCCATAATGAGGATATATATGAATGATTGGTTGAAAAAAGTTAGTGTGTGTGTGGTGTGAGAGAAGTCAAAGATAGTGCAAGTGTGTGATAATTTATCTATTCATTCGATTGCAGAGAAGAGTGAAGGAGTTTTTTTGTGCTTAACTAGAACTGTAATTAGGCTTGTGTAGAAGCTATTTTCTCAATCCATACCCTCTGGATTTAATCCTATTTTGTATTGTTTGGTAGTGAGCCCCTATTATATTTGAGCAGTGAGCTCTAGGTAGTGTGCCTGAATGCATGTGCATTCCCATTTCTATTTCCATTATAATTTTAACAAGTTATAATATTGTGGACTAACATCCACCATGGTTTTTCCCCTAATAGGGTTTCCACGAAAAAAAAAATTAGTGTTCTCTGTGTTTCTGATGTGTTGATTGCTTGTGGCTTACTTTTCATTCATCATATCTAAGATTAAAGTTAAGTAAATATTAAAAAATTTAATATTCTATGACAATTGATTCACCCCCCTCTCAGTTGTTTGTCCTTGTTTTACCAACAATTGGTATCAGAGCCAAGTTCCTCTGAAAAAGTTTAAAAGCTTGTGGTGATCCATGATGGCATCATACAAGGACTGTCCTAGATTCGATGGAACAAACTACTCACTGTGGAAAGCTAGGATGGAGTATCATTTGAGGTGTATTGGTGAACCCTATTGGAAGATTACTAAGAATACACATGTTATTCCTTGGAATGGTCCTACCACTACTAATGAGATTAAAGAGGTAGAGAATAATGTCAACACTATGGAAGCTTTGTTGAGTGCTCTAACAAATTCAAAAATGACAAATGTGATAGGTTTGAAGTTAACTCATGAGATTTGGATGAAACTGGAAACTTTGTATGAAGGAGATGTACATGTGAAGATGGCTAAGCTACAAAGTTTGAAAGGAAAGTGTGAAAATTTGAAGATGGGTGAAGATGAAAATATTTCTTCTTTTATGTAGAGAGTAAATGAACTAGTGATGGGTATTAGATGTGCCAATGGTGCCCTAAAAGAGGAAGAAATTATAGATAAAGTGCTCAGATCATTGCCTTCCTCTTAAAAAGAAAAGGCTCATGCTATTGAAGAAACAAGATCATTGACGAATATGACAAGAGATACACTGATTGGTAAACTTGTTGCCTTTGAATTGAGTGAATTTGGTGAATCTATTCCCAAGACTAAAACTGCATTTAAGGCACTGTATCTGGAAGAAACAAGCAAAGATATGATCTAGGAGAATCTTCTAGAAAGTCATTCAAGTATGAAGAATAAATGAAATAGCTTGAAGATGAAGAAAGAGAAGTAGAAGAATTGGAAGCATTGATTGTGAAGAAAGAAGGTAGAGGACAAGGTAAGTATAAATGAGTGTTTCCTATTAAATGTTTTTCCTATAGTAAAATAGGTCATTTTGCATCAAGATGTCTTGAAAGATTTCCTAGATCCAAGCCTAACAAGTCTAGATTCCAAAATAAATGTTACTATGCTGAAGAAGGAGTGACTGATGATGAGTCTGATAAAGATAATGGAAATGAAGATGAATGGGTTTTCATTGCTACCATTGAAAATAGTCTTGTGGCTACTAAATCTACTAAAGTTGAGAAAACTCTTGCAGCCTAGATTGAAGATAAGGATGAGTGAGTTATTGAAAGTGGATGCTCACATCATATGGCTCATGACAAAAGAAAATTAGTATGTCTAGAAAAGTATGACAGCGGGGTTGTAAGATTTGGAGATAACAATGCTAGTGTGATTCGTGGCAAAGGATCTATTTGTCTTGGTGGTAAGCACAACACTGATGATGTTCTTTATGTTAAAGGGTCAAAGAAAAACTTATTGAGTGTTGGAAAGATGGTGGACAAGGGTTATGATCTTCAATTCAAAGATGGAAGATGTGGGATACTTGGAAGCTCTGGAAAGATAATTGCTTCAGGTAAAAATATAGGTCATATTTTTCACCTGAATACTGCTAGTGAAAGTTGTTTAATTGCTCAAGTAGATGAAAGATGGTTATGGAATAGGAGGCTGTGTCATGTGAATTTTGATAACATTGTCAAAGTAAGTTCCACTCACGCAGTAAGAGATCCACCTAAGCTAGTGAAGCCCGCTAACACAATCTGTAAGGAATGTCAGATGGGAAAATAGACTAGAGTCTCCTTCAGAAGAAAATAGCATCATACAAATGGTTTGCTGGAGTTGGTGCATATTGATCTCTGTGGTCCCTCCAGAGTCAAAATTATTCATGGTGTAAGGTACTTTATGTTGCTTATTGATGATTATTCTAGGATGATATGGGTAGCTTTCTTAAGAGAAAAGTGTGAAGCATTAGAAAAGTTCAAAAGTTTCAAAGTTATGGCAGAGAATGAGAAAGGTCTGAAAATAAAATGCTTAAGGATAGATAGAGGTGGTGAATTCACCTCTAGGGAGTTTAATTCCTTTTGTGAAGAGCATGAGATCAAAAGATAGTTATCTTCCCCTCGAACCCCACAACAAAATGGAGTTCTAGAGAGAAAGAATAGAACAATTCTGGATGCTGCTAGAACAATGATGATAGAAGGAAATATCCATCACATCTATTGGAGTGAAGTTTTAAGTACTACTATGTACTCTTTGAACTGGGTAAATGTCAATGGTAATTCTGGTAAGGCTCCTTTTGAGCTATGGTTTGGATATAAGCCTACTATTAATTATTTCAAGATCTTTGGAAGTAAATGCTATATTAAGAGAGATGAGGATATAGGAAAGTTTGATGCAAGAAGAAATGAAAGAATCTTTCTAGGTTTCTCTACCAAAAACAAGGCCTACCGGTGCTATAACAGAAGAATGAGAAAGATGGTTGAGAGTGAAAATGTCAAAGTTGATGAGGACTCTGCTAGATCATCCAGATATTGTGGATATGATTTAGATGAAGACAATATAAATCAAGGGAAGAATGATCAAACATAGAATCAACTTCAAATTGCGCCATATGTTTCGGTAAAACAACTTCAATTTGTTTTGGTAAATAAATTCAGGAAGGAGAGACAAGTACAAGTGTAGAAGAGAGAATAGAAGAACCAGAAGCTCAAGAGAGTCTTCAAGTTCCAAGGTATTAAAAGCTAAACCATTCCAAAAATTCAAATAATAGGAGATAAGAGTAATGGTGTGCAAACTAGAAGGAATATAGCAAAAGATTATTTCCTGATTTCCAAGATTGAACCTAAAGATGTCAATGAAGCCTGCAATGATGAACACTAGATGGAAGCCATGAAAGAAGAATTGATGCAGATTGAAAAGAATGATACATGGACACTTGTTCCTAGACCTAAAGATAAAAATGTGATTGGTAATAAATGGGTCTTTCGGAATAATCTGAATGAATAAGGTGAAGTGGTCCAGAATAAAGAAAGACTGGTATGTAAAGGGTATTCACAAATGAAAGGTGTTGATTTGGAAGAAACCTTTGCCCCTATTTCTAGAATTGAAGCTATTAGATTATTTCTTGCTTATGCTACATATAAGAACTATAAAGTCTATCAAATGGATGTGAAGTCAACTTTTTTTGAATTGTGACCTAGAAGAAGAAGTATATATTGAATAACTAGATGGATTTCAACTAACTGATAAGGAAGACATGGTTTGTCAATTGAAGAAAGCTCTATATGGACTTAAGCAAGCCCCCAGAGCCTGGTATGCTAGATTGGATGAATACTTACTGAAGATTGGATTCAATAAAGGTACTACTGATAGAAACTTATATTTCAAGTTGGATCATGACAAAGAGATAATTATTGAGGTCTTTGTTGATGACATTATTTTTGGAGATGATAATCTGTGTATGAAGTTTGCTGATGAAATGAAAAGTGAATTTGAGATGAGTATGATTGGAGAGATGAAGTTCTTTCTAGGACTACAAGTTACTCAGTTAGACAAGGGGATCTTCATATCTCATTCCAAATATGTGAGAGAGGTGTTGAAGAAGTTTGGCATGGAAGATTCAAAACCTGTTGGTACTCCCATGGTAACCGGATGCAAGTTAACATAGAATGATGATTCTCCTAAGACAAATCAAACAAGATATAGATCAATGATTGGTGGATTGCTCTATTTAACTCAGACCAGACTAGACATTATGAATGTTGTATGTATGGTTGCTAGATTTTAGGATGATCCAAAATAATATCATGTGACTATTGTAAAGAGAATCTTCAGATATCTGAAAGGAACAATTGATTTTGGAGTATCCTAAGGATGATGATCTTACTTTGAGTGCATATACTGATGCTGATTGGGAAGGACATGTAGATGATAGGAAAAGTACTAGTGGTGGTTCCTTCTTCCTAGGAAAGAAGTTGGCATCTTGGTTGAGAAAAAAGCATAATTCCATTTCTCTATCTACTACTAAAGCAAAGTAAATTTCTGCTACAAACAACTATACTCAAGTGATGTGGATGAAATAGATGCTAAAAGATATCAGGGTGGTATATGAATAGCCTATTTCCATATACTATGACAATCCAAGTTCAATAAACATTTCGAAGAATCCGATGCTACACTCTAATACTAAGCATATATCCATCAAGTTTCACTTTTTGAGGGAGAAAGTAAATGAGCAAGAAGTCAGACTGGAGTATGTGCCTACCAAAGAATAGGTTGCAGACATTTTCACTAAGCCATTATCAAAGGATACTTTTGAATATCTTAGAGAAATGCTAGGGGTGATTACCCCTCCTAATAAGAACTAAGAGATGCATTTACTTGCATCAATAAATATGCTTCAAAGCTATATTTCTTGATTTGGATTGATGTTTCCAAGGTTGTTACTTAGGGGGAGTAGTCAGATGTGTAGATATGTGGTTTAGATCTTGTATGTGGGAAGACAATTTTTATCTTTGCCATTGATGTCAAAGGGGGAGAAGAGTTATGTGAAAAATTATTTCCTATATGGGGAGAAGAGCCTTGTGGGGAGAAGACCATGTAGAAGAGGTCAAGGAAGAAGATTTGGAATCTAAGGGGAAGTAAGTGCTGATTGAGAGTTGTGTTGATGGTTTTTTTTACATCATGTGTTTCCATCAATGCCAAAGGGGGAGATTGTTGGATGCTATGGTTGTTTTGTTGATATTTGGTTGTCATTGATGTCAACACTATTAGCATTATTATATTGAAGGTTGTATATGTCGAGGATATTGAGAAAATTGTTAAAAGAAGAGTTGCAGGTTGCAAATGGAACAATGAAGGTCATGAAGGTATTTTGTTTTGTATGTTGAAGATCAATTGTTGTGGACTAAAGGGTATATTTTTTAGAGTATTTAGTTCATCTACTAGAATTTTCAGAGGTCCGCGTGAAGATTTGATAGTGCTATGAACAGTTGTGTTCTCACAGTGTTTCTATGGTCTTTATCAGTGTTCCTGATTGAAGTTTGTGTAATTCTAGTTGTTGTGGATTCCTCTTTGTTAGTTCCTAATGTTTGTGGATGTTTCTAGATCATTCTCCATCATTTTTGTACATTCACATTGATTGGTGTACTCGTGTTCAAAGATTTTTCTTGTGCATGTTCAGGTTTTCATGTTCCTCGGTGACATGTTGGTGGTAACGTGTTTTGGATTCTTGGAGATTGAAATTTGAATGTTTGGTGCGCTTTTGGATATTGTTTTGGGTCACATTATTGTATTGGCCGATGGTGTTTAATTTGCATTAAAAATTTAATTGTTAATTTTGGCTCACATTGTAAATATGTTTTATTTTTTGGTTGATTAAGTGGTTGATGTAATTCCATAATGAGGATATATATGAGTGATTGGTTGAGCGAAGTTAGTGTGTGTGTGGTGTGAGAGGAGTTAGAGATAGTGCAAGTGTGTGATAATTGATCTATTCATTTGATTGCAAAGCAGAGTGAGAGTGAAGAGTGAAGGAGTTTTTTTGTGCTTAACTGGAACTATAATCAGACTTGTGTAGAAGCTATTTTCTCAATTCATACCCTCTGGATTTAATCCTATTTTATATTGTTGGGCAGTGAGCCCCTATTGTATTTGAGCAGTGAGATCTAGGCAGTGTGCCTAAATGCATGTGCATCCCCCTTTCTATTTCCATTATACTTTTAACAAGGTATAATATTGTGGACTAATTATCCACCATGGTTTTTCCCCTAACAGGGTTTCCACATAAAAAAAATTTGGTGTTCTCTGTGTTTCTGATGTGTTGATTGCTTGGTTTACTATTCATTCATCAGATCTAAGATTAAAGTTAAGTAAATATTAAAAATGTTAATATTATGTAACAAATAATTCACCCCCCCTCTCAGTTGTCTATCCTTGTTTTTCCAACAACATCAAGGCTAGATCCATCTCTGGCACATCTCTAAAGTCACCGCAACTAGTTCAACTTTGCAGAACTCAATCTTTAGCTAGGGACCCAATGGGGTGCAAAGCATGTTCCACCCAACCACGTGGTCCCGACGACCCACCCCTTGTGCTAAGAGTTGACAAGAAAGAACCTCAACCCAACTAGTCAGGTGAACAATAACAAACAAGACTCCACAATGAGAGAATCCATAGAAAAATATAACACCTGCTTCCAAAGGAACAAAAGAAACAAGGGTAAAACAACAAACATGAAAGATTGCTTGAGAGTAAAGTGTCATCACATGGCTCGACATGGGTTACCCAATTCAAATCTTCATAGGTTAGCAACCCACATCCTAGGTTACCTTGGCAACCTCAATAGATCCTCAGTCCACCTTCTTACACATGTGGAATCAACTCACCTTTCGTGAAGACAAGGTAGTTGATTTTCCATTCTAGACCTTCTTGTCTCATCCCAAGCCTAAAAAAGTGCTTGGTCCATGAGAGAGGCATCCATTATCTTATATTAGTGTGAATTACTACCCACCCCCTAATTATTTATTAGGTTTGCACTTGATTACTCAACTTCCACATGAGTTACCCAGGATACCACTTAGGGTTCTGGCCCCCATGGGAAGCCACTCTCCCTACTAGCAACAATATCCCAAAAACAAAAATGGGGCAAACCATATTGTACAAAATAACAAGGCCAAGTAAAGGAATACCACAAGTGAGGCATGAACCATCTCACATTATCACTTCATAGTAAGAAAACCACCTTCAAGTGCAAGGCTAAAACCTATCAAAACACAATCCAAGTAAAAGGATCAACCATCATCAAAATAAAAAATTATAGAAACCACCCACTTTCAAGTGAAACAACATAAAACTCAAGTAAACACTTTAGGCTTGATATGGGTTACCTAATGTGGATCCTCCTACGCTATCGACCACCATCTCAAGTTACCCAGGAAACCTCACCAGATCCCTGGCCCCCATACCAAGTCTTGCAAGAAAAAGCATGATCCCCTTGAACCTCTAGAAGTCTAACAACTTATAGATAATGGTTTCCCCATCAAAGTGGCAACAACATCATGATGAAAAAATTGAAAACCAACCACAATAATCAATATCAACTAAATTCCAATATCAACTCAAAAATCAAAAGCAGCCAACTGGGCATCCAAGAAAACCCTCCATTTTCTCCTCACAAGAAACCCTTACAATTGGAAAATAAATAGCTTTAACAGATTCAACCATCAAGACAACATGATCATCAACCGATCCATAACGTAATTTGAGAATCAATCTGATAAATCAGCACAAACAAATAATTGAATCGACCATGAAATAATCCACAAAAAAATTGTCCCCCACAACCTAGATTACTCAATGGCACCCACTTATAAACAGTTATCAAAACACTCTAATCCCATAAGCAACACCATAGTTTAATATAATAATCAATCCAAACAACCACCACTTGGTTCAATCAATAGATCCTATAATCCAAATAACAATCTTTAAGATATCTACTTAATTAACGAAACAAACATTCCTACCAACTAGTTATACGAAACCCTAGTGCTAACATTACACTATAATTATCAATTCTTCAATTATTTATCTATGTTTAAATAAATTTTGATTCCATAAAACAATCTCATAATTAGCAAAGACACCATAATCTAAACAACTATGAAATTAACATAAAATAACAATTGTTTGTTAAGTGAATTAAAAGAATTTGACATTTATCTAATTCATTTGTATAATTTCTCCAACTTCAACCTCATAACTATTAAATATTTAAAAAAAAAATCAATAAATATAAAAGAATCCAATTCAGATAACTATCATAATCAATTAGTTTTCATAAAGATAAATTTTCCTAATCCATAATCATTCTAACTAATCAAGATATTTAGAATCCAATAAATAGCCAATTGCAAACAAAATAAATAGTTAATCAACTAATACTCCCAATCATTCATTTAATAATATTTTCGTCGGTCTAAGTATTAACAATTCACTTATTTATTTAGTCTTCAGCTCCATTTAAAAACATCCAAATATTGAAACCATTACTTAAATATTAGTATCATACCAATACATGTATCTATATAAACCCATATGAATTTCACTGATTTACTCTTTCGAAAAATACTCATTTAAATTCCAAAATAAATAAAGAGAACTATTTTTCTCTCATATATCTCCTGAAGAATCATTTTAAGAAAGAATTATAGGAAAATTTATCTAAAATTAATCACAAAGCATCAAATTAATCTATTTCTATACAAATACACATAAACACACACACACATATATATAAGAACATTTGCTATAATCGAAAGACTATTTGCAAAACTACATATTTCAACTTAAATGGACACTGTCTTTATCTTTATCTGTATAAATATTTAAACATATCCATACAAATATAATAAATACAGGTCAGTTCTATTTCAATACTATGCATCCATCAATGTAGGGTAACATATATTTTCACTAATATATATCTAACTAAATTTGAATGACCTCAAAGTCAATGAAATTACCCATTATAAGCTTGTAGGCCAATTGCATTTTGACCAAAATCCTATCACAAAAAGGTATTTACTATGCAACCTACAGTTAGACAAACACTCAACACAAATATGTCCATCATCATTGGGTAGGGTATGAGTGAGCATCCACGTAAGTATAAGAGGATTTATTAGATCAGACTATGTGACTCCTCAAATGGCAAGCCAACTCACCTATAAGAAAACACAAGACATAACTCTTGAATTCACCACTAGACTCATTTGACAAGAAATTTTATATGTAAAAGTGGAAGCATGGAGAATGTTGCACAAAGATGTCATCGTGTGGAATAAAGTGATTAAAGGATAAGCACATAAAGGTTAAAACTAAGAGCAAAGAAACTTTCGAGCCAAAGCAATTGGTTGGGTTTGACTATCAAATTTATTACTGCCAACTCTAGGTTTCCATAACAACAAAATTGCTTAAGGAGGTCCTACGCCATAAACAAACGAGACAACAACCACCTATAGAAATAGCACAAGGAGAAGAAAATCCCAAAATAGGGATTATGTGTATCAAATACTAAGAAGTTCCTTACTTATCTAGGAAAGAAATGACCTATTCCTTCAAAGTGGTAACACGACAAAACAAGTGAGGGCAATGTTTATCATATATTTTAAGCTTCAACTTTTGATGTAAATAGGAAAATGGTGGGTATGATGAATGGTGCAACACATTCCGAACAAAGGATGCTTCTATCAGATGAACCCACCATACTCATATGTCTATGGATACAAGCCATGATAATCGAATGTAATAGAAATAGGAACGAATTATATAGAAAAGATAAAACTTTAAACAAGAAACTAAATCAGTTTTCCCACATACAAGGCACAAGAAAACAAGTTGTAAGGTAGCAACAATTCAAAATAAAGAGAGAGAAGAGGCACGATGGCATAACCTCTAAAAAAAATACACTTTTTGGGTAAACAACAATCCAGGTCTCAGATTGCAAGAGAAACCAAGATTGTCCTATGGAACTTAAATTGTAAATAATGAGGATATATTGAATCAAGTTTAATATGTATAAGATCAAACTATGAATAAATATTGTACACTACAAACTTTATATGGCTATAGGGCAGCGAATTAGGAAAGACTGGGGAAAACATTTGAATATGGAAAAAGAAGAAAAAGAAACACATGCAATAGAACCAAGGATTAGCAACTATGTTTGCTCAGAAGAGTAAATGACTCCCTACCACAAGTCTAATGCATACAATATTACCATTAAGCCACAATATCATCTTAAAATTGTAACACGCCGCCATAGAACCCTAGAGGAAGTTGCAATTAACTACACAAACGTACTATTTTTTTTTTGTTTAAGTACAATAACATGCAAGTTCACTACCCATTGCCAACAACCTCTAAGGTTACAAGACTGAGATTACTTAAAACCCAAATGAGAAACATGAATTGAAACCATAACATTTAATTACTTAATAAATTAAGAACACATACATTCCATACATGATAATTTACATCAAAGAATAAAGGATACCACATGTTTTCAAATAACATAATTTAACAATAAGATTACAACTCTCATTCCTCGAATGAGGTAAATCCAATAAACATGGTTACATAATACATCTTCCACCTCAATAACAAATGAGGGGTAATAAATTACAAGATTCAACTGAAAATAATATAGCATAAAATGAAACCTGATCCCACGAGCTCTCCAACTGGAAATCTCATCCACACCAATAAGAAGAAAACCCAACAGATTAAGGTGCACATTCCACCCAACCAAGTGGTACCCGAAGGCCCACCCCCCATGCTAGGAGATAGTAACAAGGGATCCTATACAAGGCCATCAACCTCTAGACACAGGATAACTCACACTGACGCAACCAATCACATGAACCAAACAACCATAAGAAAAATACAAGTACAAGTCTAACATCACTGACATAAGTCACATTGCTTCCAGAA